>BSBN01000385.1:1200000-1800000 GCA_027924645.1 Cunninghamia lanceolata
CTCCTTATGAGCTATGGTATGGAAGGATTCCTACTGTCAATGTTTGGATGCAAATGCTGCATCAGAAGAGATGAAGAATATTTTAGAAAATTTGATGCAAGGTCTAATGAAGGTATCTTTGGATATTCTACTAAAAGCAAAGCTTACCGGTGCTACAACAAGAGGCTAAGAAAGATTATTGAGAGTGCAAATGTCAAGGTTGATGAAGACCTACAGAAGAATTCAAAGGTGAATGGATATGAATTAGATGAGTCTTCTTACAGAGAAGAAGAAAAATCTAAGGAAAAAGAAATGCAGATTGAAGAGGAAGAAGCTCCAAAAAAGATTCCTAAAACTCCCAAGTATGTGCAGAAGCATCATTCTGAAGAATAGATCATTGGTGATAAGAGCAAAGGTGTACTGATAAGAAGGAAAGCTGCTAAAGAACATGTAAATCTATGTTTACTTTCTGAAGTTGAACCTAAAATAGTGATTGAAGCATGCAAGGATGAGTATTGGATCAAAGCTATGGAAGAAGAAATAATGTAAATTGAAAAGAATCAGACTTGGGAATTTGTCCCAAGACTAGCAAACAAAAATGTGATTGGAACTAAGTGGGTATTCCGGACCAAACTGAATGAGAATGGAGAAGTGGTAAGAAACAAGGCAAGGCTTGTGTGTAAAGGGTACTCACAAGAAGAAGGAATAGAATTTGAGGAAACATATGCTCCGGTGGCAAGAATGGAAGCCATCAAAATGTTTTTGGCTTTTGTAGCACATAAGGATTTTAAAGTGTATCAAATGGATGTGAAGTCTGCTTTCTTGAATGGTGAATTGGAAGAAGAAGTATACATAGAACAACCAGAAGGATTTTAGTTATCAGATAAACCAGATATGGTTTGCAGACTAAAGAAGGCACTATATGGATTGAATCAAGCCCCAAGAGCTTGGTATGCAAGGTTAGACAGGTTCTTATTATAGCTAGGATTCAATAAAGGTACCACAGACAATAATCTTTTAATGATCAAATCTTGATTGTAGTTGTGTTTCTTGATGACATTATTTTTGGAGGAAATGAAGCTATGTGTAAGAAATTTGCAGAGGAGATGCAAAAAGAATTTGAAATGTCAATGTTTGGAGAGACGAATTTCTTCCTTGGGATACAAATCACTTAGACAGATAAAGGTATTTTCATTTCACAATCAAAGTATGTCAAGGAAATATTGAAAAAGTTTGGAATGGAAGATTCTAAACTAGTATGTGCCCCTATGGTTACTAGTTGCAAGCTAAGAAAGAATGATGAAACTCCTAAGGCTGATCAGAGCAGGTATATATCAATAATTGGAGGATTTCTATATCTAACTACTATTAGACCGGATATTATGCATGCGGTTTGTCTTATGGCTAGATTTCAAGAAGATCCTAGAGTGTCACATGTTGCAGCAGTGAAGAGGATATTCAAATATTTAAAGGGCGCTCTAGATCATGACTTCTGGTATCCAAAGGATACTGACTTTACTCTAAGTGCTTACACAGATGCAGATTGGGCTGGTTGTGTAAATGACAAGAAAAGTACAAGTGGTGGTGCATTCTTTCTTGGATGCAGATTGGTGTCATGGCTAAGTAAGAAACAAGCTTTGGTGTCTTTATCTACTACAGAGGAAGAATACATTACATAAACATCTTGCTACACACAAGTGTTGTGGATGAGGCAAACCTTGTAGGATATTAGAGTTGTATATGATGAACCAATTCCTATCTTTTGTGATAATACAAGTGCTATTAACATTTCAAAGAATCCGATGATGCACTCAAGGACAAAACATATCTCAATCCGGTATCACTTTTTGAGAGAGAAGGTTGTATAGAATGAAGTGAAGCTTGAGTATGTGCCTACAAAGGATTAGGTTGCTGACAAATTCACTAAGGCTCTTCCTAAGTATACTTTTGAGTATCTCTGAGAGAAGTTGGGGGTTATTGCCCCTCTTTCTTTGAACTAGATGCATAAGGAGATGCATCAGTCCAGTGGATTTCAAGATTCATTCTTTGTTCTAGACTAATGTTGGAGGCTACCTCTAAGGGGGAGTAGGTAGTGGCTTTGTTGGTTGTTGCAGTCAGGGGGAGGAAGTGCTGGTGCAGGTTGGTTTTGCCCTTTGTCAACTATGTCAAAGGAAGTGTGCAGTGATTGCTAATTGATGCAGTATGTAAAGTAGTAAAAGAAAACATGTTGAAAAATAGTGGTGAGCATGTACAAGTATGAGTAATGTCTAAAGAGGAGAGTGAGAGAGAGATGTGTCACCTTTTCCATTGATGTCAAATGGGGAGAGAGAATAATGTGAAAAAGAAAGAGTTAGTTGAGAAAAGGAGAGTAGTAAGCTGAGGGGGAGAGAAAGAGAAAGAAAAAGAGTTGGTATGAAGCAGAGTATTAAGGATGTTGTTGTGTTGATGATTTTTTAGATCATGTGTTGCCATTAATGACAAAGGGGGATATTATTGCAAGTATGTCTAGTTAGTGTTATCATTGATGTCAACAAGCTTGTGTTGTCATTGGTGTCAACTATATGAGCAAGAGATTATTGCAAGAGTGTGAGTAGTTGGTATTGAGTTGATGCTATCTCTAATGACGAGGAAGTGTTGAATATGTTGATGATATGTTTCTGATGCTTGGTTTCCAAGTGCTTTTGAGAAAATTTGAATAAAAGAGGAAATAGTGTGTTGTAGAGGTTTTCTGGCATACAAAGTGGTGTTTTGGTTTGGCTCCGCATTTCTTCTATGTTGAAGATCTGCTTGTGCAGTTTGGATATGTTGATCAGAGGTGTTCAAAGATGCTGCATTTAGAATTTTGTATGCTAGATTGTTATGCAGAGGAAGGTGTTATTGTGTGATTGCACAACAAGCCCCATTTTGCCTCAACAAAATAGGGACCCAACTTTTTTTTTTACTTGTTCTTTTCTTTCTTACTTTGGGTGGTTTGGTAAAAGTCGGATGAAATAATAGTATATCACCCCTATACATGCATGTGCCTTATAAGGAAAGGTTAAATCTCAAAGTTAGATTATGCCATCATAAACCTCATAATGTAGAAGAGTGCAAAATTCTAAGCAGGTTTGTCTTTTGGATCACCCTGATATTCCTTAGGGATAAAAAGTTATGCTCGGTCAAAGTTTGGTCAAACTTGTATTCCAAGAGGGTCACATTCGCCAATATCCCAGATATTCACTAATATCCTTGATCTATGTTTTAACAAAGATAACTCAATATCTGCATATCCTTTAATATGCAAACGTCAAATTTAAATGTGAGAGAACATTTGCCCGTCAAGTACCCATGCATATTCCCAGAGGGTCATCTTTCAAATATCCGTCATATTTCTTAATATCCCTGACTTTCGGTAACATGATGATGACCTCATCTTGTTCCACTTTATAAAGGACCCGATATGATGATGATGTCATCATGACCCGGATCTAAGAGGGTCATATATCTTAACATTCCTGATCTTCATTAATATGACGATGATGTCATCTCCTCGACCAATATGAAAGCCTATAAAAGATGATGTCATCCTCACATTATGGAATGGGGGGATATTTCATATTGTTGAGTATTTGGATATTTCTTAATATCCCTCATATTAACCCTTAAGTCCTGTAATACGGGGATCTCTAGTAACCAATAGAATGATGCCACGTGGCTCGTTGACCTGATCATATCAACACATTATATTATCCCAATTGTTAAATGAAGATATAATGACCCAACTTTGGTTGTAAGTTGATAGCTGACCATCCTCATCTTCTAGATATTAGTCATATTTCCTAATATCCCTGATCTCCATGAATATGTACCCTTGTATTAAATGTCATTTCAACAGTAGGTTGAACTTTCAAGATTTTGAATAAACGCCAACCACTTATTAACATCTCCAAGCCTCAAGTGTCAATCAACGGATACTAACAAGTGGGCATTAATCACACCCTAATTCACCATTGTGCTCGATTAAAAGTAAGGATTTGAGCTCATTTTGAATTTACCAAACGTTTAAGTGAAGAATTACAGATCCCTGCAAGATTAAGGTGACATTACTGCAGTTTGTGAGCTCAACGGAATGGGATAAACATTCAAATGGTGAATGTAGAATGGAAATTATAAGGTGAATGTGCTCATCCAGACATCACTTACACAGTAAAAGGATAACAAATATCAGGTACGTAACGATAAAACCCTCTTTTGTCATTTATGGTAAATGAATAGGTAAAAATAGTTTTACTAGAGTAAATTTATATGATGATGTATGAAATATACTAGAATGAAAGAATTAACACCATAAAATTCATGTGATCATTGAATCCACCACTACACACGACACGTTAGGGTAAGATATATACATGTTTCGTTGCAGGATCCAATGGCAGTCTGGAAGAACAAGTCAGACACGAAATTCTTGAAACCTATGTGCATACAGCCTAAGGGGATATCCTTCAAATATGGACAAATAAATGATACACATCCAAGAAACACAGATCTTGATGCATGGACAGTGAAATTAGAGAAAGGAGGCAGGAATCCCCTGCTCATTAACATCTGCAATTCAGGAATGTGGCATGCAGGGGGATTTCCTTATGCAATGGAGGCCACTGAATTGGTAGTGGAGTGTGCTTGGAATTATAATGTGAATACCAGAAGGGTAGAGAAACATGGTAGGGTTTATGCAGACTTTTCAATTAAAGGTATCACTGTAGCCTTCAACCTGCCTAGAGGACCTTGTGTAGTTCAACTAAACTTGGGTAAATTGGAGGAGTATAATAGAAAAGAGAAAGAAGCCACAAGGATCATGTACTAATGGAGAGGCAGTGGCAGCACATATAAGGCTTTTGCCAAGTTGCCTATGTATCTCTACAAGTTCAATTTTGCTCCAGAGTATCAATATATGATGGTGATGCTCAGTAGGATGACATGAAAACCGAATGTTGGATCTTTTGATAATTGGATGTATGGCATCATAAGGATGGTAGAAGGTACTGATGAGAAACCCCAATGGGCTAAGATCATAAGTGAGAGCCTAGATGAGGGGATGAGGAAGTTAGGAGGAAGAACTAATATGTTCCATATGACCTCCTATGTGGTATATGCCTGTGCATTTAGAGGCACCTTTAATGGATTACAAATAGTGGGTAGGGTTAGAGGCAACCCTAGAGATGTAAGCATTTGGGACCATTACCCACAATTGAAACAAAGAGAGTCTTTCCAACATTACCGAAGGGTGAATGATTCATTTTCCGTGCACCTTGTTAGGACTATGGAGGCAAATAGAGCAAAGAGACTGAGCATAGAGGCTCAGGCTATAATTTACAAACATGGGGATTGGTTCATCCAGTTCCCCACCTTTTCATACATAAGAATAGAAGGTTTCACTGGGAAACCTCTCATGTTGCAAAGATATCCCAATGATAAGGTCATCCTAATGGAGCTAGCTAGGCAGATATTGCTTTCAGTGGAAGCTTATATTGAGAAGGGAAAGATACCTAATATTTTGTTTCCAATCATAATTGGATGGTATATGTCTCCTGATAGGGAGAGTGTAAAAGATGTAATTGGAAGACTAAAGTTGATGTCCCTACAGTCCTTCTCACTGTCTAGGCCATATGACCCCTATGATAGGATGCAAACATTGCATAAGAAACCAATGCATCAGAGGCACATTGAAGATTATTGGGTTGACTATGATGAAGAGGTAGAAGTAAGAAAAAGAGGCTACCAGAGGCTTACTCTGAGACATATATGCATATTAGATTGCATACCAGTGCCTGCACAATTACATGAAGATGATGGCATCATCATGTCCCAAGAATATGAGGACAATAAAGTATATAATGAGACAATATCAACCTCAGATTGGAGCCAATCAGAGTTGACTTCCTTGGATTAGATAATGTAGAAGGTCATAAAATTGACCAAAGATTGCGTGGATGCAGAGATCACCAAGATGAAGGATAAGGGAGTGGCACTCACTGTTGACAACAAAAGGAAAAGACAAGAATTATCAGATGAGGAATATGATGATTTCGTCAAGGAAAAGAGGTTGTCAAAAGGGGAGAGACAACAAAGTAAAATCAAGAAAGGAGACCAAGCTATTGGGGTGACAGTCATTCTTCAACCTCAACAAAAGGAAGATGTAGCCTCCACATCTATTGTAACATCACCTCATGCACCTGCAAAATAGAAGAAAACTGTTGCAAAGCCTGCTCCTGCTATTGTAGAGGAGGAAGAGAGCTCAGATGATGATCTCCTGATAAGGAAGAAAAAGAAGAAGATCCAAGAGCCACCTCAGAAGAAATAAACATCTGTTATGAGGGGGGTAGTAGATAAAAACCCTACTCTACTATTAAGAGGAGCAGGTGGTGAAGCCATTCTAAAGAATCTACAGCATGAGGTCCCTATTCCTGATATCATGCAGTTCAAGTCCGAGATGGCAGAGGAACATAGAAAAGAGATGCATAGTGTAAGGGATGAGCAATCCTTTCCATTAGATAATGCAGTGGAACTATCTAATGATGATATTGGAAATGAGGTCTCTGCCACTTCTATGGAGACATTAATAAAGAATACTAAGATAACTCCTCATGGCAACCCCATAGCACAAAAGTAAGTCCGTTATGAGGAGGTCAAAGTAGAGGAAATAGAAGAGGGTAACCCTAAAGTGGTGGCACAACAGATTGGATTGACAAGATTAGTTGATCAAGTCACTAGCCCCGTAGCAATAGATTTGACTTATAAGGGTGATGAAGACCAAAACAAAGATAAAGAATTACCTCTAGAATAGGGAAAATTAGAAGTTAATTTACATATGGAGGATGAAGAGATGCCTGATCAAAATGATAGTCAAGAATATGAGCAAATACCTAAAAGAAGAACAATTGAAGAAGGGATGGACAAAGCCCAAGACCATAGAGAAGTGGACACATCAAAGGATGGAAAACAAGGTCTTCAAAAGGGTTATGATTAGAAAAAAGAAGAAGAAAAGGTGAATAAGAATGATCAATATGATCATCCAGATAAACCATATTAGAGTGCTCAAACCCCTCATGAGGATCAAGCATCACAAGATATACATGAATAGAATGTGAAAGTGCAACAAGAAACCCTTGCACAGGAAGAGGTCTATCATGAGGAGATTCAAGGTGAACAAAGAAAAGAACCTTCACCACTGAGAGTGGAACAAAATGTAGAGTCTCATGATGCTCACATTGAGCATACAGACTAGCAAGGGTCTACAGATGAAATACCATATTGGCTGCGGCAGGAGGTGAACCCACCTTAGGTTAGTGATGTATCTAAATTTGACATTTCTACATTATTTTCAGCTGACATGGTTAAGTCGAAGAGAAGGGCAAGGGCCACTTTTGCAATAAAAAGAGATCCTACCATAGGCAGAAGAACAGCTCAAGTAGCTTTGCCTATAGCAGAAAAAGCAAAGGGAGAGATAAGTATTAATGAAATTTAGATGACCAATATTGATTTAGGCTTTGCTACTTAAGAGCAATAAGGCCAAGAGGCCAAGGATATTATTGATTCTTTATTGAAAAGTGTGGAAAAGGAGAAAAATAAAAATAAAATGCACAAGGAGCACATTGCTTAGCTGCATACATTCATAAAGGGACTAATCGACCCAAATCACATGCCAGTCAGCACGGCTACCCCTTTGACCATTATATCTTAGGATGAGGTAACAGAGCTAGATATCATGAAGCATAAGGCACATGTGATGGTTAGAATTTTCTCAGCACATTGAAGAGCAAAGTGGATAAGTTACAAAAGGAGGTTGGATAGAGATCAGTCAAAGTAGAAAAGGATCTGATTGCTCTGGCTGAAATGAAACACATAGATGTGAAAGTACTCGTATACAATAACATATTAAACAATCATACTTCACAGCTACTAGGTATATGGTATGAAGATACTCAATTTGAAAGTGATATCCTAAAGAGATGCAACACAAAACTCAGAGACATCAGTGTTAAGTTACATCACCTCATGTCTGAGGAAATAAACATCTTGGAAGCCCTTGAGGACAAGGTAGAGGGGAAGATAGAAAATCAAGATGTTGATTTTGTAATTGAAGCTTTCCATGATAATTTTAAGCATGCAACAGATGAACGTCTCCACCATTTGTTAGAAGATGTAGTTAATAAATCCATGAGGATGAAGGCAAAAGTGGAAGCATATAATGAAATGTTGAATAGTAGAAAGAACAAATGGTCTACATTACAGACACAATTCCACTCACAAGAGCCTGCTATTGAAAAGGCTAAGGTTCAATATGGAGATGAGATTGAATAGATAGTGCAGGCATATGAACCCATTGGGGAATCATCAGCGCACATATCAGAGACATGACCCATCTACTAATGAAGAAGATGAATAATGAGTAAGGATGCAAGATGACAGGGTCATACGCATCATATGACAAAGAAATGATCAAGTACCACCAGATGTTTGCCAGCTGGCAACCTGTGCCATGTTTAACATTTGTTGACCGAGTCAAAGATTATATAGACCATTGATTTTGATAGCTAAATCCTGATCATTGGATCATTTGTAACCACCTCCTCTCCTTCTCCTATAAAAGGAGATGGAGTGCACCTTATAACATATTCAAAACTTAATTGAGATTAGATTGTTGAAGCCTCAGGACTAATTCTCAAAGCTGATTGTAAATATACATGTTTGTTGCATACTTAATGAAGAAGAAGATCTAGATTACATACAATCATATACTTTGAGTAATCTGTGGATGAATTCTTGGCTTGTACTTTGATTTGTTGTGTCCCTTGGAGTGTAATTCATGTTGTGCATGTTGTATTCATTCCTTTCCATCGAAGTTTGCATCAACCATACTTAGTTGTGGAACACCCTGGTGAACCTATGGTTAGTTTCCTTCTCTTCATGACTGTATCTAGAATGTATATGGATCAATAGCTAAAGATTCACTCATTTTAGTAAAGATTAGAAATAATTCAATACAATTTGTTTAATTTCATTAAAATCACCATCACAATTGCAAATATACAGATAATCTCAAGCAAATATAAGTAAATATGTTGATATCCTGAAGGAAACTCAATAGTCATAGCATATTTGAGCTAATTAGCATGTATAATTGAAAATACCATGTAAATACATATAAATCTCAATAATAATCATGCAAATATCTGCTTGTAGGCACATTATTTAGATGAATCCATAGTACAGAAGGGAAAAATAATCAGTAATAGTTGATGATCAGAAGAATTGATCAAACTTATAAAATATCCTCATCATCTGTTGAATACAATAGGATTAACCTTGTTTGTTAAAAGATTTATAGAAAGCAGGTGGAAAACTGGATGTTCAGACATCAATTCTTAGAAACAGAAATGTAAGGCCCCTTGAATGGAAAACAACATCGCACATCAAACCACTGAGTAACATCAGTAGATTATGAACTAATCAACAGAGACTTGGGATCATGAATTCTCTAAATTCATCATATCTTTCAAGATGATAAAGGTCTGATTTGCAATTCTTTATCGATGTGTGTTTATGACTAACATCATAACTAATATAAATTGGTGCTAGAAGGAGGGCCTCTCTTCTGCTACTTGAATCAGTTACATACACATAATTCCTGCATCTACACAAGGTGATCTTGTCAAAGTTCATTAGAATTGATTATGGTTTGGACAATTGTGCAAAGATTCACTTGTTTCAAGAGTGTTGATCATAAATATTTTAGTATTGTGCATGAGTACTTTGATCTTTGTAGTTAATTTCTTGAAGTTTTCAAATATTGAGTCATTGTTCAAGTTTTCCTGCAAATATTCTGTAGTAACATGTCCACATGATTAGATAACCTGATATTTACGATCAGAAGTTCAAGTTCCTACTCATATTTGCATTTTGTGCAAATATTGCACAAATATCTGGTTATTCAAGAGTCCTAACCATAAATATCCACCCTAGATGATTGTTCCCTCTTATCTTTGTGAAGATCCAGCTAGAATATCCATATTCTATTTTAAGTTGTCAGAATCCTAGCTCACATGCCTAATACCAGGTCTAGATCCATTAGACTTTTTGAAGAATTACCTATTCGTGGATTCAGGCACTGTACCACTGATATTCATCATACTCCTAAGTCTAGTGCATCAACATCCTCATCTAGACGTACTGTAACACCTCCAAGATCTCCCGTTGTGTCTCAACCACATCTAGGATCTCCAATTATAGCTCAAGTTCATCAAGCACCAGTCACAATGTCTTTCTTTGCAACTCAGTCACCACTTGTGTTTACTGCATATCATCCTTTGCCTAAGAATCCTGATAAAATTTGTCCAAAATATCACACTTATCAGGATGTAGAAGATCACATTAGGACATATAAGGATGCTTACTTCAGAGCAAGAATAGAACATCAAGATGTTGTGTGCAGATTGTTCCCATACTCCTTAGGAGAAGAATCCTATAGCTGGTACATCAGTCTTACTCAATCAACCATTGGTTCTTGGGATGCTTTAGAGAAAGATTTTTTAGGAAGATTCAAAATGCCAGTAGATCCAGCCATTACTTACAACATGTTCACTACAATTAAAAGAGCTAAGGGAGAAATGATCTCCAACTTCAATGCTAGGTTTCAAAAAATGTATTCCAAGTTAGTTGCTCCATACAACGTAGGTGATGAGGAAGCTAGATCAGTATACTATTCTGCCTTAGACCCTTTGACTTCCATTTTCATTAGAAGAACACATCCACCTATCACTTCACTAACTAATGTGTTTGAAGAAGGTGTTAAAGTCAATCAACAGTTAACCCTAGGCTTTACAGCTAATGCTGGATATCCTGCATATCTTGTACAACCTCAAGGTAATGGAGTTATGCAACCTCTAGACATCATGCCTAGTCCCTTACAACTTGTGCCTCCTCTTAGCATTATGCCTCCTCTAAATGGAAATGGCAAGATAATACCTCATCCTGAACAGATGCCTTAGGATGCAAGCCAAAACAATGGTGGCAGTTCCTTCTTTAAACCTCAACAAGAGAATGTAGTAGCCAAGGTTCAAGAAGAAACAGTGACATTCAGGAGATATCAACACAATTAAGAAAGTTGACTACTGAGATTACACACATGAGAAACCAAAGTTTCTATTCCTAGTCAAACCTGAATAGAGGATATCCTAATAGAGGATACATAAACAATAATGATAGGTCTAAATATCCTGACAAAGGATATAACAATGAAAGGAATTTCAACAACAATAATAATTTTGCTCCCAGACCACCTAGAACATGGAACACTAGGCCAAACAATGGTTCATTACCATCACCATTGGATAATCAGCTCCCTAATGAGCCTAAGCAAACAATTAGGGTAAATCTAGCAGAAACTGCCCTCACTAATTGGTGAAGGATGCATATTACCAATGCACATGCAGAGTTAGACTGTCCTCAGTTTAAGATAGCAGCTAGTATTTTCCAAGTTGAAGTGTCCAACACCACAAGTGACCCTCCTTTCATTAAAGGGAATGAAATTTTTCCTTGTGGATACGATTCTGCTCTTGTACTAGAGAGTTTCATAAATCATCTGCATCATCAAATGACTTCTTTTCATGAGAACTACACATTAGCATGTGAAGAATCTATCTTGGCATTTGAGACAAACTATGTGTTTCCCTTGAGGATGAAAATGAACCAAAACCAAAACATGAGGAAGTTCATGCCTATCAACAACAATATCAGGGTAGGCATAATTACAATCTCAAGAGTAATCCTAATAGGTCATTTGGTCCCTTAACCACATCACTTCCTCCCAACAAATTCAACACTCCCCTAGATCCAAAAGAAAGTAATAATCTTGTTCCTCCCAAGGTTAATACTGAGTATTTTGCACCCTAAAGTACAATGTCAAAAGCCATCAGTCAGCTTCCTGAATCTGACAAGCTAGTCACATATCTGGCAAAAGAGATGAAAAAGATCAAAATTAAGTTATCTCTGTTAGAATTGCTTAAAACCCCAACCATCAAGAAGGCTTTCATGAGGTCCCTAGATGAGTCTACACCAAAGGATGATAATCTTGCCCATAATCTGAGTCATATCTCAAAAAAAGATCATGCAACCAAAGAAAACAATGTCAGACATAAAGTTCTGGCCACTGTTTAGGCTGCTGAGACCTCACATATGACTCTCT
This sequence comes from Cunninghamia lanceolata, assembly GCA_027924645.1. Taxonomy (NCBI): domain Eukaryota; kingdom Viridiplantae; phylum Streptophyta; class Pinopsida; order Cupressales; family Cupressaceae; genus Cunninghamia; species Cunninghamia lanceolata. The sequence goes on from BSBN01000385.1 coordinate 1,212,203, forward strand.
ATAGAGACAAGACCAAGTCACCCCCATTCCTACTCACATTAAGAATATTTGGTAAGAACCTACACAACTGCTTAGTAGATTTAGGTGCATCAACAAATGTGATGCCACTATCTATTTGCAATGCCTTAGGGTTGCATCTAACCAAGTCCCTAAAAAAAGTGACACAGTTAGATGAAACTGAGGTAAGTGTGGTAGGAGAATTGACACATATCCACATGCAATTAGCATCAGATCCAAGGATTCAATATTACATTGACATCCAAGATGTGAATATCCTTGACACTTATGGAATGTTGCTCAATAGAGATTGGTCAAAAACACTCAATGGTTACATGTCTACTAATTTCAGTCACATGTGGTTACCCTAGAAGGAGATTCCTAATCAAATAAGGATAGAAGCTGAACCTAGGATGAAACATATGATCACGGAGTATAATAATACCAATGAAATATTGTATGTTGATGTTGAACTAGGAGTTTACACCATCAGACCTCAAACAGTCAGGATAGAGGAAGTTCTAATGTATAATGCACACATCCATAAAAATGTTCATCGAGATAGTAGAGTGATCATAGAATCTAATTACAGTTCAGATGGTAATGATGAAGTAGATCACTTCAAAGACTTTGAATTGTACTTATCCAGAGAAATGCAGTGTTGCCAGACATTAAACATATCCAATGAGGATATTTTAATTGAAGGCTGGTGCAAGTTACATGATGAAGCACATTCAGAGAAAACTTGTGAGGCTTGCTTGGATATGATAGAAATGGAATGAGCCTGTAGCAAGAAGGGATTATCTTCAACTGAGGTAAGTAATACATCTAGTTATAATGATACTGAATCATGTTTGTCATCTACATATATATAAGAAAGTACACATCAGGATGAAAGTTACACTCACAATCTAGAGGAGATCCTGATGTATGATGAAGATACTCACAAGGATAAAAATAATATCACCCCAGGGATTGATTGCTTAATTGAGTCAGATTATGAATTATCAGATGAAGATAAAGGAAGTAACTTGATGAAGTTTGAGGAGTTTTTATCTAAGAAAATTCAAAGGCTCACATTGTAGGAGGTTTCTCCACATCACACATTAATTGAGGGTTGGTGTAGACTACATGATGCACCACATTCAGAGACCACATGCGCATTATGTTTGCATATGCTAAATAAGCAAGAGCAGCTTTATTCAAGGAATCAATTATCTGGCAACAGAGATATGCCTAAAGATAAAAGGAAAGAGATTGAAGTACAATCAGATAATGATAGTAATGATACCACAGAAGTAGGAAGAAGAGAAGTATCAGGTTCAGACCAGTCACCAAAAAGGATAAAAGGTGAACCCCAAAAACTAAAGTGGATATCAGGTGGTGCAGCTGCTAGAGCTAAAAGGAAAAGAGAAGGTCATGATAAACCATTAACAAAAGATAAACCATGGATCCTTAGGTTTGATGGATCTAAATCTAAACAAGGAGCTGGGGTAGATATAGATCTTACTGATCTAGCAAGAAAATCCTTTTTAGCAGCATACAGATTGCAATTCCCATGTACCAATAATGTGATAGAATATAAAGCTTTAATTCATGGGTTGTTGTTTGCTCTTAAGAAGAAAAGAGTTAAGATTCTACACATCTATGGAGACTCATAATTGGTAGTAATACAAGTAAGGAGCATCTATGCTTTCAATTACAAAAATTTATCCAACTATAGACATAGGGTTTGGGACTTGATTAAAGAATTTGATGCATTCAATATCACCCATGTCCCTAGAGAACAAAATCATAAAGCAGATGCTTTGGCACAGGCTGCTAGTACATTGGAGCCTTTGTCCATTTCTTGATTGAAGAGATTTTCAGTGGAATTGATATCAATATCCTCCATACCTGACAATGTTACTAATCTTCAAGTGTTTGATGATGATCAGCATTTATTGGATTTCATAGTAAATAGAGATACATTTGATGCACAAATCTTAGATGAAAGGAATTTTGAAGATCATACTATTGCAAGGTGTGGCCCTTGGTCTCCTTGTTCAGCACTATGCTGCGGTGGTTTGTGACAAGGGCTTAACCGCCTCCTGTGCTTGCTAAGTCAAGTGGTTGTATTGGGTATTAACATGTCGATCTTTTGGTGCAATGACAACTAACAGTTGGTATCAGAGCCGAGGTCACGGGTTCAAACCCCGCGCTTGTGCTAGAGGGGGGATTGTTGCAAGGTGTGGCCCTTGGTCTCCTTGTTCAGTGCTACGTTGCAGTGGTTTGTGACAAGGGCTTAACCGCCTCCCGTGCTTGTTAAGTCAAGTGGTTGTATCGGGCATTAACAGGTCGATCTTTTAGTGCAACGGCAACTAACACATACATAGGAAGAAGAGATCATAGACTTATCAAGAAATAAGATTCCCAAAGGTATGATAGAATTAGAAAAGGCATTTGATCTACATAATATGATGAAACAAAAGGATCTCCCTAAGACAGATGGAGGAGAATATTCACCAGTCAACATAGGACAAAATAAAGATGTAAGGTATGTCCTAATTGTTAAGGTTTGTATTGAAGAAGAAAAGACATGGATAACCCAAGCATTGAAGGATTATATTCATGTTATTGCCTAGACTTATGATGAGCTAAAGACATATGATATAACAATCATCACCCACACTATTCCACTAAAACTAGATGCTAAACCTTTTAGGAAGAAATAGAGACCAGTTAATGCTTTGTTGGAGCCTATCATCTTTGAAGAGGTTAAGAAGTTGCTGAATATTAGAATCGTATTTCCTGTTAGGCACTCAACATGGGTAGCCAATTTGGTCCTAGTAAGAAAGAAAAATCATGATATACACCTATGTGTATACTTTAGAAATCTGAACAGAGCTTCAGAAAAAAGATAACTATCCTTTACCTTCATTGGATGAAGTGTTGCAAATAGTGAATGGAACTCAAATGATGTCCTTCCTAGACAATTTTTCAAGATACAAATAGGTAATGGTGGACAAAATAGATAGGTTAAAAACAACATTCACCACTAAGTGGGGGATATTCACTTATAGACGCATGCCTTTCAGCTTGATCAATGCTGGAGCTACATTCCAGTGTGCAATGGACATAGCATCTAGAGGCTTGGTTGGCAAATGCATAGTTATATATATGGATGACCTGACCATCTTTTCAAAGGAGAGAGGTGATCACATTGAAGACCTCATAAAGGTGCTCAAGAAATGTGAGCCATATGGTATCTCACTCAATCCAAAGAAGTACATATTTGGAGTAACCACAGGTAAATTACTAGGTCACCTAATATCAGAAAATGGGATCACCATTGACCCTGCTAGGGTAGAATCCATCATGAAGTTGCAACTTCCTGGGAGTAAGAAAGAGCTTAAATCTTATTTCAGTAAGATAAACTTTGTCAAGAAGTTCATCACCGGGTTTGTAGAGATTGTCAGACCACTCAATGCAATGCTTAAGAAAGATACCAAGATTGAATGGATGGCTAAATCAAAGGCTACATTTGAGGGCATCAAGAAAGCTATATCAGTTGCACCTATCTTGATCAGCCTAGATTACACAAGAGAATTTTTTATTTACTCATTTGCTTCAAAACACACATGTGTAGCAGTCCTGACATAGAGGAATGAAGCCAAAGAAGAAAAGCCTATAGATTTTATGAGTTCTCCATTTAAAGATGCAGAGCTTAGATATATGGATGTTGAAAGACAAGCTCTTGCTTTGGTTAGAGCAATAAAGAAATTCAGACATTACATCTTAAGAAGTAATATAATTGTTGTAGTACTAGATGCAAGAGTAAAAATGCTCCTAATGCAAAGTGAACCGGGATAGAAAAGAGCCAAGTGGATAGCAGTTCTCCAAGAATATGACATCGACATAACACCCATGAAACTAGTTAGAGGGCAAGCCCTAAGCCAAATGATTTCTAAGATTGATCCTAACATTATGAGTCAACAATATGTGGTGAACACTAAAGAGAATAAAGAATGGTATTCTAATATTAGACATATCTTGATCACTGGCAGATGCCCATTAAAGATGCAAGCTTTTCAAAGGAGAGCTCTGAAGATAAGGTCACAAAAGTACATGATTAAAGGAGGAGTCATTTTTAAGAATAATTATGAGGGGATATACCTTAGATGTCTAAACAGACCAGAAGCAGACAAGGTTCTTGCTCAATTACATGACAAATTCGAAACAACACATGGTTCTTACTTAGCTGCTACACATGCTATCCTGAGAGCGGGATAGTATTGGATGACTATTTTCAAAGACACTGCTGAGTACATCAAATGTTTCCATACTTGTCATGTCACTACCAACAGAGAGAAATATGTTGCCCAACCCTTGCAGCCAGTTATGGAGATGCACCCATTTGCTCAATGGGGCATGGATTTTATAGGTCCTATCAATCCTCCATCATCTTCAGGCCATAAATATGTTTTGACAATCACTGATTATTGCACTAGGTGGACTGAAGCAGTCAGTAGAAAAACATGCACCACAAAGGATGTGATCAAATTCCTAGAGAACATAGTAACCAAATATGGAGTTCCATATGCCCTAGTATCTGACAATGGACCATCTTTTGCATCATTGAAATTGTCTAGTTGGGCCTTTGATTATGGAATCGTTTTGAAATTCTCTTCAAATTATTATCCCTAAGGAAATGGCTTAACAGAGTCAACAAACAAAAACTTATTGAGTATCATAAAGAAGCTGATAGAAAAGAATCCTAGGGAATGGAATACCCTACTTAAGTATGCCTTGTGGGTAGACCGAACCAGAATGAAAGTTGTGTTAGGAAACTCTCCTTACCAATTAGTGTATGGGGTGGATCCTATCCTCCCTGTTAACCGAAAGATCCCCACATTGCAGTTTGCCCAAGAATATCTAGGTATAGATAGTAAACAAGAAGTTAGGTTGCTTCAACTCATGCACCTAGAAGAAAAGAGAGATAGGGCGATTGATCGATTCGCTAAACATCAGGCTATTGTCAAATGTTGGTTTGATAAAAGAGCTAGGATAAAAGCTTTTAGGATTTCAGATTTAGTCCTAGCATGGGACAAAGCACATGAAAAGAAAGGTGATCATGGAAAGTTTGATAAACTTTGGATAGGTCCTTTTCAAATTTTAGAGATCCTAGGAGATAGTACTTATAGACTCAAGACCCTAACAGGTGAGGATGTTCCATTGCCAGTCAATGGACAATTCCTCAAATATTATTTTCAAGATTAGACAGGGTCGTGTCAGGATATTGTATCATAATGTACATACTGTATAGTTGCTTGTATAGCTTTTCTTGGTGTGTTTGCTTGTTTTCTTGTTGTTGTTGAATCCTTGTTTTGGATAGGCAAGATGATGCACCTTATTGCTTTAAGAAACTAACAAAATTGTTAGAATTCAAGTGATGAGTACAAATTTTTACGTAGGTTGTGACTCACACTGAGAAGTACCTCTGATCAGGTCTGTGATGTCTGGTTCATCAATGATATGTTTTTCTTGATCAAGGAGATTTTCACAATGACTCACCTAACAGCCTTGGGTTTGTTGAACACATTAGTGTGGGTGTTAAGTGAAAAATCTAGAGGTCACCCTTGCTACCATTGCAATTCCCAACCTAAAATAGCAAGTGATCACACCTTGCATAATGAGCTTACATGATGATATCTTGTGGATTTGCATAAAAAGGAGAAAAGAAATATATTGAAAATCCAAAGGATAAAATTTAGACCATCTAAGTAACTATACCGGGGCTATGGACTCCTGTTGGCAGTGGGGCTCTACTTAGAGGAATTGTAAAGATAACATTGTCGGGACTATTGATGCTTGTTGGCAACAAGGCTCTATCTCGGTTGGCTATGAGGGATGAACCCAAACTATGTAGCTTAACACTAGTTACTAGTGTTTTCAACTTAACCCAAACTATGTAGCTTAACACTAGTTACTAGTGTTTTCAACTTACTTTCAAGATGAGGATTATTAATCACATGCACACACCTGATCCCTTGTCAGCATTGTTACGCTTATGAAAATGATATCATTCAGAAAGATCATGATGCTTATGCTTAGAGAGAGTTAGAATGCTATGTTTCAATGTGTCCTCATCACTTGAATTATTTGAATTTGGTTGTTTTCTTTGGTGGCAAGTTGTTGTGTGATTGCACAACACCCCCTATTTTGCCTCGGCAAAATAGGGACCCAACTTTTGCTTCTGCTTGTTCTTTGCTTTCTCAGTTTAGGCAGTTTGGTAAAAGTTAGATGAAACAATAGTATATCACCCATGTGCATGCATGTGCCTCATAAGGGAAGGTTAAATGTCAAAGTTAGATTATGCCATCATAAACCTCATAATGTAGAAGAGTGCAAAATTCTAAGCAGGTTTGCCTTTTGGATCGCCCTGATATTCCTTAGGGATAAAAAGTTATGCTTTGTCAAAGTTTGGTCAAACTTGATATTTCGAGAGGGTCACATTCGCCAATATCCCAGATATTCACTAATATCGCCGATCTATGTTTTAACAAAGAGAACTCGATATTTGCATATCCTTTAATATGCAAACATCAAATTTAAATGTGAGAGAACATTTGCCCATCAAGTACCCACGCATATTTCTGAAGGGTCATCTTTCAAATATCTGTCATATTTCTTAATATCCCTAACTTTTGGTAACATGACAATGACCTCATCTTGTTTCTCTTTATAAAGGACCTGATATGATGATGATGTCATCATGCCCCAGATCCAAGAGGGTCATATATCTTAACATCCCTGATCTTTGTTAATATGACAATGATGTCATCTCCTCGACCAATTTGAAATCCTATAAAAAATGCTGATGTCATCCTCACATTCTAGAATGGGGGGATATTTCATATTGTTAAGTATCTAGATATTTCTTAATATCCCTCATATTAACCCTTGAGACCTATAATACGGGGATCTCAAGTAACCAATAGAATGATGCCACGTGGCGCATTGACCTGATCATATCAACACATTATATTATCTTGATTGTTAAATGAGGATATAATGACCTGACTTTGGTCGTAAGTCGACAGTTGACCATCCTTGTGATGACATCATCCTCATCTTCCAGATATCAGTCATATTTCCTAATATCCCTGATCTCTGTGAATATGCATCCCTGCCTTAAATCCCATTTCAACGGTAGGTCAAACCTTCAAGATTTCGAATAAACGTCTGCCATTTGTTAACATCTCTAAGCCTCAGGTGTCAATCAATGGATACTAATAGGAGGGCATTAATCACACCCTAATTTTCCATTGTGCTCAATTAAAAGTAAGGATTTGAGCTCATTTAGAATTTACCAAATGTTTAAGCAAAGAATTACAGAGCCCTACGAGATTAAGGTGACATTAGTGTATTTTTTGAGCTCAACAGAACGAGATATGCATTCAAACGGTGAACGGAGAATGGAAATTGCTAGGTGAACGTGCTCATCCAGACATCACTTACACAATAAAAGGATAACGAATATCAGGTACATAACGATAAAACCCTCTTTTGTCATTTATGGTAAATGAACAGGTAAAAATGGTTTTACTAGAGTAAATTGATATGATGATGCATGAAATATACTAGAATGAAAGAATTAACACAATAAAATTCATGTGATCATTGAATCCACCACTACACATGACACGTTAGGGTAAGATATATACATGTTTCATTGTAGGATCCAATGGTAGTCTAGAAGAATAGGTCAGACACAAAATTATTGAAATCTATGTGCATACAGCCTAAGGCGATATCCTTCAAATATGGACAAATAAATGATACACATCCAGGAAACACAGATCTTGATGCATGGACAGTGAAATTAGAGAAAGGAGGCAGGAATCCCTTGCTCATTAACATCTACAATTCAGGAATGTGGCATGTAGGGGGATTTCCTTATGCAATGGAGGCCACTGAATTAGTAGTGGAGTGTGCCTGCAATTATAATGTGAATACTAGAAGGGTAGAGAAATATGGTAGGGTTTATGCAGGCTTTTCAATTGAAGGTATCACTGTAGCCTTCAACCTGCCAAGAGGACCTCGTGTTGTTTCACTAAACTTGGGTAAATTGGAGGAGTATAATAGCAAAGAGAAAGAAGCTAGAAGTATCATTTACCAATAGAGAGCCAGTGGTAGCACATATAAGGCTTCTGCCAAGTTGCCCATGTATCTCTACAAGTTTGATTTTGCTCTAGAGTGTCAATATATGATGGTGATGCTTAGCAGGATGACAAGAAAACCGAATGTTGGATCTTTTGATAATTGGATGTATGGCATCATAAGGATGGTAGAAGGTACTGATGAGAAACCCCAAGGGGCTAAGATCATAAGCGATAGCCTGGATGAGGGGATGAGGAAGTTAGGAGGAAGAACTAATATGTTCCATATGACCTCCTATGTGATATATGCATGTGCATCAGAGGCACCTTTAATGGATTACAAATAGTGGGCAAGGTCAGAAGCAACCCTAGAGATGTAAGCATTTGGGACCATTACCCACAACTGAAATGAAGAGAGTCTCTCCAATATTACTGGAGGGTGACTGATTCATTCTCCATGCGCCTTGTCAAGACTATGGAGGAAGATAGAGAAAAGAGACTAAGCGTAGAGGGTCAAGTTGTAATATACAAACATGGGGCTTGGTTCATCTAGTTCCCCACCTTTTCATACATAAGAATAGAAGGTTTCACTGGGTAACCTCTCATGTTGCCAAGATATCCCAATGACAAGGTCATCCTGATGGAGCTAGCTAGGTTAGATATTGCCTTCAGTGGAAGCTTATATTGAGAAGGGAAAGATACCTAATTTTTTGTTTCCAATCATAATTGGATGGTATATGTGTCCTGATGGGGAGAGTGTAAAAGATGTAATTGGAGGACTTAAGTTGATGTCCCTATAGACCTTCTCACTATCTAGGCCATATGACCCCTATGATAGGAAGCAAACATTGCATAAGAAACCAATGCATCAGAGGCATATTGAAGATTATTGGGCTGACTGTGATGATGAGGTAGAAGTAAGAAAAAGAGGCTACCAGAGGCTTACTTTGTGGTAGATACACACATTAGATTGCATACCAATGCCTGCGCAATTACATGAAGATGATGGCATGATCATGTCCCAAGAATATGAGGACAATAAAGTATATAATGAGACAATATCAGCCCCGGATTGGAGCCAACCAGAGGTGACTTCTTTGGATCAGATAACACAGAAGGTCATACAATTAACCAAAGACTGTAGAGATCACCAAGCTGAAGAATAAGGGAGTGGCACTCACTGTTGACAACAAAAGGAAAAGACAAGAATTATCAGATGAGGAATATGATGATTTCGTCAAGGAAAAGAGGCTGTCAAAAGGGGAGAGATAGCAACGTAAAATCAAGAAAGGAAACCAAGCTATTGGGGTGACAGTCATTCATCAACCTCAACAAAAGGAAGATGTAGCCTCCACATATATTGCAATATCACCTCATGCACATGCAAAATAGAAGAAAACTATTGCAAAGCCTGCTCCTGCTCTTGCTATTTTAGAGGAGGAAGAGAGCTCATATGATGATCTCCTAATAAGGAAGAAAAAGAAGAAGATCCAAGAGCCACCTTAGAAGAAACAAACATCTGTTATAAGGGGGGCAGTATATAAAAAAACCCCTCTCCTATTTAGAGGAGTAGGTGGTGAAGGCATTATGAAGAATCTACAACATGAGGTCCCTATTCCTGATATCATGCAATTCAAGTTTGAGATGGCGGAGGAATAGAGAAAAGAGATGCATCGTGTAAGAGATGAGCAATCCTTTCCATTAGATAACACAAGGGAACTATCTAATGATGATGTTGTAAATGAGGTCTCTACTAGTTCTATGAAGACATTAATAAAGAGTACTAAGATGACCCCTCATGGCACCCCCATAGCACAAAAGGAAGTTCGTCATGAGGAGGTCGAAGTAGAGGAAATAGAAGAGGGTAACCCTAAAGTGGTGGCACAATAGATTGGATTGACAAGATTAGTTAATCAAGTCACTAGCCCCACAACAATAGATTTGACTTATCAGGGTGATGAAGACCAAAACAAAGATAAAGTCTTACCTCCAGAATAGGGAAAATTAGAAGTTAATGTACATATGGAGGATGAAGAGATGCCTGATCAAAATGATAGTCATGACACTGAGAAAATACCTGAAAGAAGAACAATTGAAGAAGGGATGGACAAAGCCCAAGACCCTAGAGAAGTGGACACATCAGAGGATGGGGAACAAGGTCTACAAAAGGGTGATGATCCAAGAAAAGAAGAAGAAAATTTGAATAAGAATGATCAAGATGATCATCCAGATAAACCATATTAGAGTGCTCAAACCCCTCATGAGGATCAAGTATCATAAGAGACAGAGGACCGGAATGTGAAAGCGTAACAAGAAACCCCTGCACAAGAAGAGGTCCGTCCTGAGGAGATTCAAGGTGAACAAAGAAAAGAACCTTCACCACCGAGAGTGGAACAAAATGTAGAGTCTCATGATGCTCTCATTGAGCATACAGACCAGCAAGGGTCTACAAATGAAATACCATATTGGCTGTTGCAGGAGGTGAACCCACCTCAACTCAGTGATGTATCTGAATTTGATATTTCTACATTATTTTCAGCTAACATGGTTAAGACGAAGAGAAGGGCAAGGGCCACTTTTGCAATAAAAAGAGATCCTACCACAGGCAGAAGAACAACTCAAGTAGCTTTGCCTATAGTAGATAAAGCAAAGGGAGAGATAAGTATTAAAGAATTTTAGATGACCAATATTGATTTAGGCTTTGTTACTGAAGAGCAAGAAGGCCAAAAGGCCAAGGATATTACTAATTCTTTATTGAAAAGTATGGAAAGGGAGAAAAATAAAAATAAAATGCACAAGGAGCACATTGCTCAACTGCATACATTCATAAAGGGACTAATCGACCCAAATCACATGCCAGTCAACACGGCTACCCCTTTGACCATTATATATCAGGATGAGGTAGCAAGGCTGGATATCATGAAGCATAAGGCACATGTGATGGATAATTGGTTTATTCAATTCATTTCTGAAGCAGAGATGGTAATAAAGACCTCCCTCACCAATTGGAATTTTCTCAGCACATTGAAGAGCAAAGTGGATAAGTTACAAAAGGAGGTTGGACAGAGATCGGTCAAAGTAGAAAAGGATTTGATTGCTCTGGCTGAAATGAAATGCATAGATGTGAAAGTACTCATATACAATAAGGTATTAAACAATCATACTTCATAGCTGTTGGGTATATGGTATGAAGATACTCAGTTTGAAAGTGATATCCTAAAGAGATGCAACACAAAACTTAGAGACATCAGTGTCACGTTACATCACCTCATGTCTGAGGAAATAAACATCTTGGAAGCCCTTGAGGACAAGGTAGAGGGGAAGATAGAAAATCAAGATGTTGATTTTGCAATTGAAGCTTTCCATGATAATTTTAAGCATGCAGTAGATGACCCTCTCCACCATTTGTTAGAAGATGTAGTTAATAAAGCCATGAGGATGAAGGCAAAAGTGGAAGGATATAATGAAATGTTGAATAGTAGAAAGAACAAATGGTCTACATTACAGACACAATTCGACTCACAAGAGCATGCTATAGCAAAGGCTAAGGTTCAAGATGGAGATGAGATTGAACGGATAATGTAGGCATATGAACCCATTAGGGGGATCATCAGCGCACATATAGGAGATGACCCATCTACTGATGAAAAAGATGAACAATGAGTAAGGATGTAGGATGACAGGGTCATACGCATCATATGACAAAGAAATGATCAAGTACCACCAGATGGTTGCCAACTGGCAACCTGCGCCATGTTTAACATTTGTTGACCGAGTCAAAGATGATATAGACCATTGATTTTGATAGCTAAATCCTGATCATTGGATCATTTGTAACCACCTCCTCTCTTTGTCCTATAAAAGGATATGGGGTGCACCTTGTAACATATTCAAAACTTAATTGAGATTAGATTGTTGAAGCCTCAGGACTAATTCTCAAAGCTGATTGTAAATATAGATGTCTGTTGCATACTTAATGAAGAAGAAGATCTAGATTACATACAATTGTATACTTTGAATAATCTATGGATGAATTATTGTCTTGTACTTTGATTTGTTGCATCCCTTGGAGTGCAATTCATGTTGTACATGTTGTCTTCATTCCTTTCCATCGAAGCTTGGATCAACCATACTTAGTTGTGGAACACCTTGGTGAACCTATGGTTTGATTTCCTTCTCTTCATGACTGTATCTGGAATGTATATGGATCAATAGCTAAAGATTCACTCATTTTAGTAAAGATTAGAAAGCATTCAATACAATTTGTTTAATTTCATTAAAATCATCATCACAATTGCAAATATACAAATAATCTCAAGCAAATATAAGTAAATATGTTGATATCCTGAAGGAAACTGAATATTCATAGCATATTTGAGCTAATTAGCATGCATAATTGAAAATACCATGCAAATAAATATAAATCTCAACAATAATCATGAAAATATCTCCTTGTCGGCATAATATTTAGATGAATCCATAGTGCAGAAGGGAAAAATAATCAGTAACAGTTGATGATGTGAAGAATTGATCAAACTTATAAAATATCCTCATCATCTATTGAGTACAGTAGGCTTAACCTTGTTTGTTAAATGATTTACAGAAAGCAAGTGGAAAACTGGATGTTCAAACATCAGTTCTCAAAAACAGAAACATAAGGCCCTTTGAATGGAAAACAACATGGCACATCAAACCACTGAGTAAAATCAGTAGATTATGAAGTAATCCACAGAGACTTGGGATTATGAATTCTCCAAATTCATCGTATCTTTCAAGATGATAAAGGTTTGATTTGCAATTCTTTATCTATGTGTGTTTATGACTAACATCATAGCCAACAGGTGTGTTCACCAGTGTGTGAACTATGTATTGCAGATGTGTCTAGGAGAAATGTTTTTTCTTCACATTTATCTGCAAAGTGGTTTAAGGTCTTGTGGTTCTGGAAGTATGTTTTCATATCTACCTTCAGTTGAATTTGTTCATGGTTTGGTGCTCTGCAAGTTGATTTATTGAGTTGTAGTGTACGACAAAGATGTTTGATTATACTGGGTGTGTACTTTCTTTAGGTGAAAGTTGTTGTGAAGAAATTTGTTGGATTTTAGGATGTTTGTTGGATATTCTAGATTGCATTCAAGCATGGTGTGTGGTCCGCAACTCATCTTTGGTTTTGAGGAAGCATGTACTTAAATGATTAAGGTGTTAACACAAGTTCAGCCAACCTTGGGTGTTTGAACTAATTACGAATTTGCTTCAGTGATTGTGGAAGTGTGGCATGGCATGTATGAATGGATTTAGGTCCAAGCTAAAGTGTGTTGTAGTCCACCTTCCTTCCTTTCCACTAGGGGAATATTTTGATGCCCACCTAATTTGAATTTACATGGTTAAGGTACATTGCTGACCTTGGAGAATGTTTTCAAGGTTGAAGATAGTATAAATAAATGTTGAGTTGTTGAGGGATGTGAAAGATATGTGCATGATGGGAGATATACGAATTACAAAGTTGTAAAGTGTAGATTTGTAAAGTGCAATGCAAACTTTCATGTGTTAGATTATTGGATGTAGTGAGCAGAAGGTGTCTACAACTCATTAGTCAGACTGCGAAGGTGTTGGTGATGTTGTAGTGGACTTCTCTATCACATTGAAATGGTTTTCTCATTGTAACATTCTTCTTTATCTTCTTTTATGTTCTGGCAGTGACCCTTTCTTTCTTTTGGGCAGTGAGCCCTCCAACAGTGAGCCCTATTGTATTTAGTGTTGATATTACTTTATAATGTAAGCTAATCCTCACTGTGGCTTTTCCCTTCTTGGGTTTTCCATCTAATCTAGTGTTTCCTTGTGTATGTTGTTGATTTGGTTCTATTTCTATTATCTGCTTTCATGATTAATCATTCTAACATATTAAGTGTTAATTGACTTAATGTGGATCTGAATGTTTGTGAGGGTTTTGAAGTTTTAAGATACAACTGATTCACCCCCCTCTCAGTTGTCTTGTGCATTCAACAAACCTCTATACAACGCAACCCTGCTTCTCTGTTTATGATTTTAGGTTGTGTGAAAATGGATTCCAAGCACATGAGTGTTTGCATTACCTTTTTCCTTTCTTGTCAATTCCCTTATTTCATTCTTGTTATATCATTTCTCTCTTTTTTCCTTATCTGTCAATTTATGTGTAAAAATCATTCTGTTTACTATCAACAGTGAATTATTGAAATCTGTGTGAAGCCATACAGATCTAGAATCTTAGTTTTCTATGTTGTACAAACTACAGTGCTAAGCACAAACATCCATGCCATGCATTGTCATCCTGGGAAGTGAGGCTACCCACCTGGTGCTAGGTTCCTCGTGATCTATGATTTCTATTTTTACATTTATTTCTATGATTCACTTTGCCAATTTCTATATTTCTCTTGTTTTCTCCTTAGTTAATTTTAGTTACTAGTATTTAATCATTTCCCTTCCAATTGCAACAAAGGGATATATTCTAGATATTCTTTCTCTTCTTAATAGGATAGAAGCAAGATAAACATCTTCGATGGCTAGTATCCTAATGTGTAATGGGAAGTTGTTCTAATTAAAGAGAGTTTACTTAGAGTTACTTTTCCCACAATACATTTTGGTTAACCCAACGTGTTTGAAACATTTGAAAATTAAAAAATAAAGCATTCCCTTCTCTTTTTCTCAACAAACAAAAAAAATTCATCTCTCAAAACTTTTCTCTTTTTGCTAATCTTTAAATTTTAGATTACTTGTGCATTGGGAAGCTCCTACTAGTTTATGAGCTTCACGACCCAGTTCTCTAACTAAGAATTTATTGTTTGTAGAAGCTTAAGATTGCTCATGGATTCTCATGCTCTTGGCAACTCCAGCTCCATGCAACTAGAAACTGACATCTTTAACTTCTCAATGGGAAGCTCTAGAGTCCAACCACCTATCTTCTCTCTCTAACACCCATGCAATCCCTAGACAAAATTTTAGAGAAACTCTCGATATAGACTCGTCCATGGCTCATGTACCCCAAGCCCAAATCCAAACATTGGACATCCACCTGGCTGACTTTCAAGAGTTTTTAGGTATGGAGCACCTAGTTGACGAGGTTGTCCCTCTTATAGAGAACCTCTGAAAGTTGTTAACCAATGATTCACATGGCGTGAACATTCTGTTGATAACTGAGAGGGGGGGTGAATCAGTTATCTTAATTATTTCAGCTTTCTGAACTTTCTTATTAATTAATGTAGCATCAATTCAAATAAGCAAACATAACCATGAAATGGAAATACACATGACACAATATTTTTGACGTGGAAACCCTGTTAAGGGAGAAAACCATGGGGTGATTAACCCAAGATTGTATTCTCTGTTAGAAGAATAGAAATACAAAATGGCACTTGCCAATTAGGGCTCACTGCCTGAGCTCACTGCTCACAAGAGGCTCACTGCCTACAAGAGACTGTGACTGTCTACAAGTTGTAAGAAGAATAAAAAGATCCTTGAACTGATGAGAAGCATCCACATATGCTGAGGTTCAGTTCTAGTTAGGCTCAATACACTGATCTGTTGCACTTCATCCTTCCTCTTCTTTTGTATTGCTGTCCTTTCACATACTGGACCTTCCTTACTGCTTTCACTCTGCTCTTCTACTTTTCTTCGCACAACACCACACAACACACACCTTCTCATTGAAATCCATCTGGTATATATATCCGCACAAAGGATTTCATCCTCTTTCTAGTCGGCATCCAAAATAGTCAATGTTTCCCAAACTCTAGTCTATCGGCTGAATCCTTGCTTACCAAGTGATGCGGATCAAAAAGAAAATTATAGAAGTCATCTAACAAGTTGGCCAATCATGAATGATACCTTAGGAATCTTTATCACCATCAACATCTCATCCGGAATAACTTCTAATACTCTACCTGTCAGTTCTTCCTCTGTCTATTCTACCAAACAAGACCCCAATACTTGAATGCTTATATCTCTTTACTCTTTCATCACCGGAGACTAAATTCCTGGAATCTATCAGTCAAGGTACTCCTCTTGACTTCTCCAAGTCCGCACTTTCCAAAGATACTTCCTCTGAGAGATCCAGACCTGACTGTCGGACCTTGCCACATACTCTGTTCTTGCTTACCGAACCACAACACTCTTCAATTTGACTTCCGGTATAGGTACACCATGTCCTGCAGATGTGTGGGATGAACTTTGTTTCCATCAATGACAACAATCATGAAGCTACAATGTGTCTCTTGCCAACACATTCTACATAATCTAGCTCACATTGTGAATAGCAATGTTCCATTGCTAACTAGTTGCATAGAAACCATCAATGAATTACATTCAAACACATTATAAGCTCAAGTATTGGTGTCTATACTGAATTCTTCTATCTCCACATTCACTTCTTCCCAAATTTCTACAATCTTTGTTCAATTAGTAAATGCCAATACAAATTGTATCAGAACAGGCGAGAAGCCTATAAATCAATATAGGTTTACTCCCCCTACTTCCTCATTATCATTTAATTTTCTTGGAGATAACCCCAGAGTTTCTTAACCACCCAAAAACACCATTCCACCTATTACCAAAACTCAATCCACTCATACTACAAACCCTTTTATCACACAACTCCTTAAAATTGTAAACTATTTACAACAACAAATAGCAACTATGTCCACAAATTGATCTCAACTAATAATCCCATCATACTACACTAGAAGTGCTTTATTCCTAGTCATTCTCACCTCTCCCCTTCCCCAAATCTTTGAGGCTATGCATTTTGAGAAGTAAATTGGTAAAGGAGACCCACAAAACCATGTGTCGGCATTTATAGCCTTGTGTAGTGATTTCATCTTCTAGGTTTTCCCACATTCTCTTAAAGACACTACATTTGATTGGCTCTGCTCTCTTCTTGATCACTCCATCACTTCTTTTCAATCACTCGTCAATTAATTTCTCTAGCACTTCCAGGCAAACATTGGACCGCAAGTCACACTCACTGATCACATCCATTGTCGCTAGGGAGTACAAGTGAAAGTGACTGACTTTATTGGCTACTATCAGGCCATTTTTTCATAGATATCTTATGCACTCTCAAATTTTGATGTGTAACAGGTTTTCACCAAAAACCTGAACAGACCTAATGTCTCAAGTTACTGCTTGGAACATCATTCATTCGTTGTTTTTGTTTCACTGATGGTAGTGAGCTATCGGGTAGACTTTCTGTATCGGCGGGAGTGAGGAGTCTTTGGCCGATATGCAAGGTTTCACCGATGAAGGGCTAGCTATCAGGTTGACATGCTCTAGCTTCTCCAATCGATATGTGTCATACCGATGTGATATGTCTATCAGCATAAGGTTGGCCATCGGCTGAGCCTATGGTAGTTACTCCAATGGTCTTCTGTTACTCCGATGAAGGATGAAGGTTTGGGCATCGGTAGGACAAGGAACCATCGGTGTGAATGGTGGAGTGGTCTTCAATGGCTTGGGCTACTCTGATGAGGCTTAGACTGGCATCGTTGGCAACAAAATTGCCGACAATAGTCTTACAGAGTGTTTGGGTATATAAACCTAGATATCAAACTCAAACTGGTGAATGTGGGACTAAAGGTCTCACATGAATATGAACAGTTGTGTGACAGTTGGAAGATAGTGATGCTGGGTCAGTTTGAACGAACAGTTAGGGCAAAAGTTCAAAATGGGTTTGCTCTTGAAGATTGTATAAAATATACAGATTTGGTGAGGTAGTCGGAAGATGATGAGATTCAATCAAATAGTTCATTCTGTAGATGTACAGAGGAAGTGAACTGTATGTATGATTTGAGAATCGATACCTGAGTGAGAAGGCTGGGATCTTTATTGTAACCTTTCTAAGCTTACTGCAAATAAAGATTGTCTCTCTTGTGGTGGTGGGTTTTTTACCCGAAAGGGTTTTCCCACGTACATCTGGTGTTGTTCTCTATTGTCTTGTATGTTTATTCTATATTTTTTGGTGTGTTCATCTTTGTATTTGAATTAAACATCACCTGTCTGCATTATCCCCTTTGAATTGACATTAGGGAAGCTGTATTCCGCACCTATGCTTTCCTTACAAGTGGTATCAGAGCCTGGCCAGTTGTGTTATCCTTGTTGGTAGGTTGGGTTTTTTGTGTTAGTTCTGTGAGTGGGAGTTTTGTAGAGGTCTATTTTGTTAAATAAGATGGCAAGTACATTAGGAAAAGTAGACATTGAAAAGTTCAATGGCACAAACTTTGAGTTGTGGAAGCTTAAGGTTGAAGATTTGCTAGTCGACAGAGATCTTTGGGTTGCTGTGTCTAGGACTAAACCTTCAGGCTTGAAGCAAGAAGACTAGGACTTGGTAGATAGGAAAGCTAGAGGACTGATAAGATTAAGTTTAGTATATTCTATTCTATTGAACGTCCATGAGGAGAAGACTGCAAACACTTTGTGGAAGAAGTTGGGAGATATTTATGAGGACAAGTCCTTGGTGAATAAACTTTTCCTCAGAAAGAAGTTGTACTCTCTGAAGATGGATGAAGGAGTATCTGTAGCAGACCATCTAAACTCATTTAATATGATTGTTGCACAATTGAATTCTATAGGTGTAAAAATAGAAGAGGAGGACTGCTGTATGCTTCTATTGTGTTCCTTACCTAACTCATGGGATCATCTTGTGATGGCTATTGGAAGTACAACAACCATGTTTAAAATTGAAGAAGTTGCCTCGCTGTTATCTGAAGAGATGCAGAGAAAATCTTCTAAGATGGCCAAAGGGGCCCTGTCTGTTTGAGGTAGATCAAAGGAAAGAGACAAGAAGAAAGACAAGAAGTCTAAGTCCAAATCAGAGGGGAGATCGAAATCTCCTAGAAAAAAGTCCAAGGTGAAGTGCTGGAATTATGGGCAGAAAGGACACATCAGAAAAGACTGCAAAGAGGAGAAAAAAAGAAGAAGAAGAACTTCTCTGACACCGATTCTTCTCAAAGTGATGCTAATGCCTTCATTGCTTTCTTGGTAACACCTATATCTGAAGATGTATGGCTAGTGGATTCAAGAGCATCTTTTCATATGACATCTCACAGAGAATGGTTCACTAAGTATGAACCATATGCTGGTGGGAAGGTGTTCCTGGCAAGTGATTCAACACTAGAAATTGTTGGCTGAGGAAGAGTCAGAATCCAATTCCCGGATGGCAGAATAAAGGAAATGAATGGAGTATTACACATACTAGGTCTGGCTCAAAATTTATTTTCTGTTAGTAAGCTTAATGCTGTTGGAGTGCAAGTTACTTTTGTGAATGGTGGCTGTAAGATGACTAGAGGTTCTATTGTACTAGCAAAGGGTGAACGCATTGGAACTTTGTATAGGTTAGATGCTAAACCAGTGTGTTGTAATATTGTCTCTATAAAATCTAAAAAAGCTACTATTGTAACACATGATGCAAACTCTATGGAAGTTAAACTTCCTACAGAAAAAATAATGCTCTGGCATCATAGACTTGGTCACATAGGTGAAAAAGGTTTAAAAACCTTGAAAAACAAAAACTTGGTAGATGGGCTGATTGATTGTAATCTGGAGTTCGATTTCTGCAAACATTGCATATATGGAAAATAGAACCGTGTTTCTTTTTACTCTAGTTCTCATAAATCTTCTGGTGTTTTGGACTATGTACATTCTGATGTTTTTGGTCCAGTTGATGTTCCTTCTCTATCTAAATCAAGATACTACATATCATTTGTTGATGATTATTCAAGGAGCGCATTTGTATATTTTTTGAAAAATAAATTAGAAGTGTTCAGTCGGTTTAAAGAATTTAAAAATCTTGTGGAAAATCAAACTGGTAGAAAAATAAAATGTTTGAGAACGGATAACGGTGGTGAATATTGCAATGCAGATTTTGATAAGTTTTGTCTTGATCATGGATAAAAAGGCATAAGACTACACCTTATACTCCATAGCAAAATGGAATTGCTGAAAGGTTGAATCGATCATTGATGGAGAAAGCAAGAAGTATGTTGAGTTAGGCTGGTCTTGAACAAAGGTTCTGGGCTGAGGCAGTTGCTACAACTTGTTACTTGTTGAATCGTTCTCCTACTTCGGCATTGGTTGATAAGACACCTATGGAAGCATGGTCTGGAAAGAAGCCTTCTCTAAGACATCTTTGTGTCTTTGGATGTGAGGCATATGCTCATATTCCTGAGGTAAAATGATCTAGCTAGATTACAAGGTAGTCAAATGTATCTTTATTGGCTATGGAGTCGGTGTTAAAGGGTACAAGCTTTGGAATCCTAAAACTGAAAAAGTAATTTACAACAGGAATGTAATTTTCAGAGAGCTGAAACCTTTGGTTATTGATCCTCAGCTGGAGAAGACAGAAGAGAAGAAAGAAAAGAGTGTTGTTAATAATCCTCTGACCCTTGTAAAAGAGGAACAACAAGCACCAAGTGTAGATGATTCAGAAGTGAGTTCGAGTAGCTCCGAAGATTCAGATCTAGAGCAAGAACCTGAACCTGCACCTCAGCTATTGAGGAGGTCTACACGTGAAAGAAGACAACCAGATAGGTATGGATTTTTAGTACTTGATTCAAGTTGTGCCTATGCTTTGCTTACTGATACTGATGAACCTAGGACTGTGAAAGAAGCTATTAGTTTACCTGATTCATATTCTTGGTTGGAAGCCATGGATAACGAAATGTCATCATTGGAGAAAAATGGAACCTGGGATCTGGTGCCCTTGCTTGAAGGTAGAAAACTTGTGGGTTGTAAGTGGGTATTTAAAAAGAAATATGGTCCAGATGATAGTATTGAAAAGTACAAGGCAAGACTGGTTGCTAAGGGGTATTCTCAAAAGGAAGGTATAGATTATGGAGAAATATTTTCTCCTGTAACTAAGTTGACATCCATTAGATTTCTGTTGTCACTTGCAGCAGCGTATGACTTTGAAATTGAGCAGATGGATGTGACGACAACATTTCTTCATGGGGACCTTGAAGAAGAAATTTATATGTCCCAGCCAGAGAATTTTGTGGTAAAAGGTAAACAACATCTGGTATGTAAACTTAAAAAGTCTCTTTATGGTTTGAAGCAATCTCCCAGAATGTGGTATCAGAAATTCAATACGTATGTTTTATCCTTGGGATATGTGAGATCTAAATCTGATCATTGTGTCTATTATAAAACTAATGGTGATCAGATTCTTATAATTGCACTATATGTGGATGACATGTTATTCATTGGCAATGGTAAGGGGATGATCTTAGATTTAAAATCTCAGTTGTCCTTGAAATTTGAAATGAAGAATCTGGGGGCACCGAAGTACATTCTGGGAATGGAAATCAAAAGGGATAGATCTAATAGAAAGCTTTGGCTCAGCCAGAGCAAGTTTATTACCAATGTTCTTAATAAATTTAATATGTCTGATTGCAAATAGTTAGTTGTTCCAGTTTTGCAGGGAACGAAACTATCTGTTGAAGATTGTCCAGAATTTTCGAATGAAATTGATGAATGAAAAAAGTGCCTTATGCAAGTATTGTTGGCAGTTTAATGTACGCAATGGTCTGTACCAGACCAGACATTGCCCAGGTAGTGGGAGTTTTGAGCCGGTTTATGGCAAATCCAGGCAAATCACATTGGGATGCTGTGAAGAGAGTTATGAGCTATTTGAAGGGAACTTATGACTATGCTATTTGCTATCATGGAAACTCAGTTGGATCTCAGAAATCTATCAGCATTTAGGGATATGTTGATTCTGATTGGGCAGGGGACATTGATAGTAGAAGATCCACCAGTGGATATGTATTCACGTTAAATGGTGGTGCTATTAGTTGGATGAGCAAGTGGCAGGCTGTAGTCGCTTTGTCCACACTAGAGGTAGAGTACATGGCAGCTACTCGTGCATGCCAAGAAGTTGTTTGGTTGAAGAGGTTGTGTTCTGATGTTAGTTTTGATGTAGGGCAGATACAAATTCATTGTGACAGTCAAAGTGCTATATGTTTGGTGAAAAATCCTACTTTTCACGCTAGGACAAAACATATTGATGTCCAATATCACTTTGTTTGTGATATGGTGGAAGACAAAAAGGTAAAGCTAGAAAAGGTTAATACTTTGGATAATGTTGCAAATACCTTGACTAAACCAGTGAGCATGGCCAAGTTCAAATGGTGTTCAGATGAAATGGGTCTTCGGGCCCATAATTCTCAGTAATCAAATGAGGATTAAGAGGTAGCAGTAATCTCTTCGACAAGTGGGAGATTGAAGAGATCTAATGCCTCAAGTTACTGCTTGGAACTTCATTCATTCGTTGTTTTTGTTTCACTGATGGTAGTGAACTATCGGGTAGACTTTCTATATCAGCGGGAGTGAGGAGTCTTTGGCTAATATGCAAGGTTTCACTGATGAAGGGCTAGCTATCAGGTTGACATGCTCTAGCTTCTCCGATCGATATGTGTCATACCGATGTGATATGTCTATCGACATAAGGTTGGCCATTGGCTGAGCCTGTGGTAGTTACTCTGATGGTCTTTTGTTACTCTGATGAAGGATGAAGGTTTGGGCATCGGTGGGACAAGGAACCATCGGTGTGAATGGTGGAGTGGTCTCCGATGGCTTGGGCTATTCTGATGAGGCTTAGACTGGCATCATTAACAACAAAATTGTCGATGATAGTCTTACAGAGTGTTTGTGTATATAAACCTAGATATCAAACTTGAATTGGTGAATGTGGGACTAAAGGTCTCACATGAATACAAACAGTTGTGTGACGGTTTGAAGATAGCGATGCTGGGTTAGTTGGAACGAATAGTTAGGGCAGAAGTTCAAAATGGTTTTACTCTTGAAGACTGTGTAAAATATATAGATTTGGTGAGGTAATCAGAAGATGATGAGATTCGATCAAATAGTTCATTCTATAGATGTACAGAGGAAGTGAACTGTGTGTATGATTTGAGAATCGATACCTGAGCGAGAAGGCTGGGATCTTTATTGTAACCTTTCTAAGCTTACTGTAAATAAAGATTGTCTCTCTTTTGGTGGTGGGTTTTTTACCCAAAAGGGTTTTCCCACATAAATCTAGTGTTGTTCTCTGTTGTCTTGTATGTTTATTCTATATTTTCTGGTGTGTTCATCTTTGTATTTGAATTAAACGTCACCTGTCTGCAATATCCCCTTTGAATTAACATTAGGGAAGTTGTAATCTGCACCTGTACTTTCCTTACAAAATCTATAGCCTCATGTAAGGGATAAGATTTTTCTAATGCATTATTCTTCATTTATGCATCTCTGTACGACACTTTGTGACTACTAGTAGTTGATTAGTTAGTCTAAGGGATCTTCCTCATAGACTCTTGTTGGACAGTCTGATGCCCCTTCATTCCAAAATTATAAAAGAGAACACAAATTTCATTAAAATAAATTCTTCTAATAATGAGCAACAATTATTGGCCACTACACCAGCTCAAAGTGTTATATCCCTCTCTTCACAAAATAAACCAAGAACCCAACAGTTCACCCTGCTTTCTAAATCCCTCTATCCCATCATGCAGCAGCTTATAAACATTAACCTCGTCCAGCTACCACCTGTCCATCCTGTCAACACCTCAAAACCTCTCGCACCTTCTTACAACTCGAAGGCATTTTGTCAATTCCATAGAGTACCTAGACATGACACCGAACGATGCATGTGTCTTAAACATAATGTGCAAGACCTCATCAACCAAAATGTCATCCAAGTCTCTAGAGTGAATGATAGAGCAAACAAATTTGTCACTCTACCTAATCAAAACCTCTAGATTTATACAAACTCATTGCCTCATCAGTCTACAAACCTAATTAAACTTCCCTCTGATCTTGTGGTTACTTATGTGTCTGCTAATGAGCTTGCCACCAGCTTAGCCAAGACGATTGCCATGGTGGACAATCACACTTGCCCTAGTTGAGTGTGATCCATTCCTAAATCGATCATCTTTTTCACACCCATCGATGCACCCATGCACATATATGATGGACCTTTGTACATTACTACACTAGTTAATGAAAATCCCACCAAGGGCATACTAATTGATCCAGCGTGTATTGTAAACATAGTCACAAAGGAATTTTTATACGTACATGAACTCTATCGAGACAAGTATGAGAAATAAAAAATCCAGATACGAGCACATGATGGATCCTCTTGTTGCATCATGGGTTTGCTTACCCTTCATGTCTGGGTGGGACCAAAACTCCTAGATGTCCTCTTCTCCATCATTCCCACTTCCGACCAATTTCATGTGAAGTTGGGCCATTCGTGGTCCTCTTCCATAAGAGTAGTCCCCTCTGCAATCCATAAGTGCTTGAAGTTTCCTCATGACGGTTAGGTTCACACTATTTACCATAGTTGGTTTAAACCTCTTGCACTAAGAGGAAACTTCTCCTTGGATTACTTTTGGCCAATATCGACTGAGCCATTGTGACCTTGAAATGATTTCTTATTTTTATCATATCAAAAATTCAAGGTGAACTGCATAGGTCAATTATCTGTTGATGCTTCCTCTTCAACCCAACAGATTGCTACCCTTGAGGTCCCTTGATCTCCTGTGGTTGTCCATGTTCCTCCTCTTGCCCCACAGGAAAAGAAGGGAAACAACCTGAATCGATTGACCTTCCCCATCCCTAAGAATTTGGCATCTATGCAGAGGTCCCACCTCCAACATCTTACCCAAGACCCAGAGGCACACAACCTGCACATAGGTTTTATAAAAAAATGTGTAAAAAATGACACTAGAAATACTAGACAGGTTTTCTAAAAAAAAGAACACATTAGCAAAAGAACTTGAAGATGGAAACCTTAATGTTATCAATTTTTTTAAAAAAATACATGGTTAGAAAGCTAATAAAAAACTTGAAGTTGTCCTGGC
Organism: Cunninghamia lanceolata; assembly: GCA_027924645.1. Classification (NCBI taxonomy): domain Eukaryota; kingdom Viridiplantae; phylum Streptophyta; class Pinopsida; order Cupressales; family Cupressaceae; genus Cunninghamia; species Cunninghamia lanceolata. Next base: position 1,237,224 of record BSBN01000385.1, read on the forward strand.
ATTTTTTCGTATTGACATTGAAAAATGTGTAAACCAAAGGGGGAGCACACATGATATTTGGTCAAATTTTCTAACTTTTGTTAAAAAATGTCCTTGGCATCCAAAAGATACCTCCAACCCTTCGGGTTGGATGCCCAAGGAAAATCCAACCCTTACGGTTGGAATTTCCCAAAGCAGGCAAAAATGAAAGCATCTTTATAACGTGCTCGCGTTATAAAGTAGTTAAAATGCAAATCCTTGAACTTCCTTCACTCTAGAGTATGCTCATGTCTAGGAAGAGACTAGGGGTATATACATAAAATAAACATTTAAGTATAAGTTGGTATTTACCTTTTATCATTTACCTTTCTTATACTTTAAGTTATATTTTATGTATATACTGACAGGATGTTTGAGAGTGGTTTAAGATCCAGAGGAATTAAATTACAAATTTTAGAATTTGGAGGATCCCTCAGATTTTAGACTTAGTCAAATTTTCAGGGTTTCAGACTTAGGCAAATTCAGGGGTTCAACAACATGCATCATGGTAAAGGCATAGGGACACCTTAGGACATTTACATATGGGCATTTACCTTCTTATATTTTAAGTTATATTTCATGTGTAACATCCAAACTCTTAACAAAGTCTAAACATAGAAATTTACCATGAGATAAAACATGCAAGGTGAAAAGATAGTAAATTTTTTTCTTTTATTTAACTTTAAAATCCAAGTTACCACAATTTGCATAATTTCTATCCTGAAATAAACAACATGATATAATATAAAAAGATGACATTTTATCTTTACAGTTACAAATATTTGCAATAGATAATGTTTTACATAGTCTCAATAAACACAAGTCTCAAAGATATACTACATCCAAAAATCTGACATCTTTATCACAAGCCTTGGCATGTTTTCTGCTAGAGAGAGAGAGTATCTTCCTAGTGTTTAACCTTCATCCACAGACCGGTGGTCTCCCACACATCTTCCACTTAGGAAGTTGCCCTACCCTTCACGAGGAATATAAACCAAAGGTAACCAGTGGTAATTTGCCTTCCGAGTACATAGTGTTGTATCCTACATAACTCTACCAATCATACAACCCTAGATACCCTCTAGCTAAGTATGATTTCTGATAGATTATACAATCTAGATATAATGAACCGACAATGCATGCAGAAAATGAATGCATTACTTTGGCCAAAGATTCAATATGAATAGACATTTGAAATGAACGTAGTTGTAATGTTCACCCACCCCAACTCGACTTGGATACTATCATATTCCTACAGTTTGACTTGGTCAACTATGTTAAACTATATAGTCCTGACAACTTCAATATTTTAGTCTTCCTGACTTAGACAAGTTTACGAACACTATCAATGTTCCATAGGTCTTATGAATTAACTCTTTATACGAGGATACTCATTGCATCTTTGCAAAAACTCGAGATCCCAAAACTTAATGACACATAAAGAACTTTAAGTCAATTTATAAACAATCTAATAGGTTATCAAACCAATGATAAACGATATCGATAAGGACACGTCATCCTTTCAAAAAGTAAATAAAATAAACATTATTATTATTTAGGGTACTCAACCTTCTTTGTCAACTCATATAGAAACAAGTTGTAACCCAAAAGGGTACATTTAATAACTTAACCCTACTGAGTCAATCTAGGGTTTGCCTTGTTAGAATTGGTCTGGACAACTAAGAGGGGGGGTGAATTAGTTGTCACACAATTTAAACGTTTCTATCTTTAATCTTCTTTTACAACTTATAATCAAATTAATGATATAAACATTTCAACATTAATCAATAACACATGAGCGAAAACATAAATAACACACTTGACACCAAGATTTTTGACGTGGAAACCCGGTTAAGGGAAAAACAACAGTGGGGGTTAACCCACAAAGATTATACTCTGTTAAAAGTATTACAAAGGGGAATGCACATGCATTCGGGCTCACTACCTAGAGCTCACTGCTCAAAAGAAGGCTCATTGCCTATAGAAATAAGATTACAATGAATTTGAACTGATAAATAGCATCTACCAATGCAAGGGTTTAGTTCTGATTAAGCACAGAATACTGACTTGATACACTTCATCCTTACTCTACCTTGTTTACTATTCTGCTAACATTTGAACCTTAGATCTCTACCCTTTTTCGTACTTTGTCCATAGTCACATTTCCACACCACTGAAATCATTCAAATCCATCAGCTATATATATCTGCATCCTAATCTTCAACCACTTTTTAGTCGGCTTCAAGAATACTTAGAACTTTATTGAAGATTTAGCTCTGTCGGCTATTTATCCATGTACAACTTGTAACGTGGACCAAAAATTTCACTCACAAATCATCAATTAGGTCGGCTACTATCACTGATCATCACAACTTGTCCAACCAATAACTTCCATACATCCAGAACCTAAATCAATTACAAGGTCAGCCAATTCTTCTTCTGTCTGCTCTGTCAAACCGTTAACCCAATACTCAGATGCTAATAACTTTTGAAGCCTTCATCACCAGAGGCCAAAACTTTGGATTTAGATTATCTTGACAATGCTTATGACTCCCTCAGATCTATAGCAAACTTTGATTTACCACCGGAGAGATCCGGATCAAGATATCGAACCCTATCACCTGCTTTGTTTCAGACTTCTCAGACTTAGATAAATTCTAATTTTGACTTCCAGTATGAACAAATTGTGTTATGTGGATGGGTGGAATAATCTTAGTTTCCATCAATGACAACACCTGTCATGTGTAGCAGTGTCTCTTGCCAACAATCTCCCCCTTTGGTATTGATGGCAACACTTAGTGAAAAATGACTAAGTGTCGGTGCTACTCTCCCTTGCTCTGTACACTTGCTTTCCACTATGTCCAAAGCTCCCCCTTTGCTAGATTTTTCATTTTTCATTGTTCTTCACCCCCCCTTTGATATCAATGGCAAAGGATGGGGTCCGCAAGCCAAAATTCTTCCAAAAATTCTATAAATAATGCCACATATGTACAACCAATCATTAAGTTATATTTACATGAACTTGAGTATATCTCCAAAAATGTTCTTGAGGAGGACCAACTCTGTATCCCAACTCTTCTTCATACTATTCAAATTTGAAATGTGACCATTTAACAAGAATGCTTATGCTTCAGCCTTTCGAAGGTCAATGGGGTCACTTGTTTGTATAGCAATTTGGGCTTCTGATACAATGTTGAACATTGTGTCTATCTTAGGGGAAACCAATCCCTAGAGCTCACCCATTCTTGCTTCAATGTTCTCCTTTTCTCTTGTTACTTTCTTTATTTCTTCTATCAAGCTAATTGCTTGACACTCCTTGCTTGCCACTGATACTGTCAATGGATCAAAAGCTTGGGACATACTTGTCAATTTCTGTTTGGTGTCCTTTATTTCATCTTCTATATATCCTCTAAGACTTTAGGAGTAGATAAACAAAACTTATATATCCTACCTCCTTCTAAAAGAGAACTTTGAACACTCTTTATACTATTATCTAGTAGCAATCTGTCTATCCCAATCATGCCTTTAAGTGCATCAAATCTTTTGCTATTAAATTCATTCTAAACTTTAACTTCTGCAGATTTTTAAAAGGACTCAAAGTGAGTACTTACAGAATTTACAAGGCTTTTTAGATGTTCAGAGGGAGAGTTAGAAGGATTCTTCTGGAAGGTTGGCATTATCTTCTCCAATACTCCGGTTGCAAGACTTAACATCTCACCGTCTTCTAAGTGAGATTTCAATATCTTTTCACTTGCTTTGGCTTGTGTGAAGGATGCTATCTTCATCATTTGGACTGGAGAGAGAATATCCAAGTTGATTGGTCCTTGAGTCAGTTTTGGTTCATCAAACTCTAGCATCTCTTTACTTAGAAAACTTTTCATTGCATTTGCAGTGTCTCTTGCTACCAATTCCGGACCACTTTCCTTTCCTTGAGTTTTCACAGTATATGGACTATCAACATTTACACCATCTTCTTCTGCTTTAACTTCCTTACCTCTGACTTCTTTTTCTACTTCACTTTTCTCTGTGATATTTGCATCGGGATTCTTCTCTTTGACTTCACTATTTGTAATCTATTCTTGAGGAACTTGTGTAGTAGTAGTAAGCTCAACATTATCTTCTTTTTTGGATTGATTAGGAGGAGTATCTCCTGCATCATCAGTTTGATCCACCATTTCTGTATCTTCTTTGTTTATTTGTTCCTCTTTTAGAACATAGGAATCATCAACCTTGGTTTGCTATTCATTAATTTTCATCTTTTCAACATCCGGGATTGATGAATCAATCCCAACATCAGTCTCATCTTCAACAAATGAAAGATTGAGTCTCTTCAATGCACTTAGAAGTATTTCATGTTGTAGACACCTAAAATTGGCTTGCTTCGCAAAACAATTTTACATGTCTTGACACCCTCATTATCCTTCCTATTAATTAAATAAATTCATTTTATTTAATTAATTTATCCCTTATTTTCTACCTTGACCATTTACCTATCCCTTGTGATCAATTAATTCATTTAATTTATCACTTTGACCTTACAACACTATCCCTCATTAATCAAATTAATATTCCCAATATTTATTTGATTTAATCCTCCTTTTCCCTAATCCTCATCAATTAGATAAATCATGGTTATTTAATTGATCTAGCCTATTAATTGACCTACCCTAACCTACCCTACCCTACCTCATCCTAGCCCTAGGATCAATTAAGCAAAACCTCTGTTTGATTAGTCCTAACCTCTCTTGTGGGTGGTCAAACCTAGTTTAACACCCTTCCCCACATCCCTCAAATTAAAAATGGAAATAAGTCACACATCACATTTACTTCCCTTACAATCCCATATTCATTCATTACCTCTTATCCCCAAAATGAATTCTTAATTCATTTCCCATTCCCCAAATGAATTTTTAATTCATTTCACATTCTTTCACACCCATACCTCATTTATCACCCCTCTTCCCAAAAAATGAATAAAAGATTCACTTTTATTCATAGCCCTTGATCTCATCTTTCAATCCTCACCATCCATCCTCCTCTCAGAAAATCTATAAATGAAACCCTCTCCAAGCCATTTGAGAGAGACCTCTTCATGCATCAAACCTCTGCCAAAATCATTTCACAATCCCCTTATCATGCCGCCATAATGTCCACATCACTCTAAATCATCTCTCATTTCCATCTAGTCTCTCAAAATCTATCATCTAATCCCTAATCATTCATCTACATTGTGTTGAAGGCACTTGAGCAATCCACATCTACAACACTAATCTTGGGTAAAATCGAAGGAGACTATCGGGTGCAACTCCTTCCCACTTGGATTTGTGAGTTCGTTATGAAGGTATGATCATTCTGTTTTGCATTTGATTGTGTTTTAATCTTCATTTTGTTTCACTTATTACACATGTGTTTCTTTAACTATTTGATAAGCTTCATATATAGCAGTTCTGGAGATAGAATTTTCCCTGTTGGAGTGGTAAATCTTGTATCTAATTACCATGGAGGCAAACTTAACATCCAGTTCTATGATGTCATTAATTGTCATTACTCTTTTATCAAACTTTGCACGGTAGCATCAGTCACTGTCTGGTTTTTCATGGCTTTCAGCATGGGTAATCCATCAGTTGAATTTAACCCAGTTACAATTTTAATAACATCCTTGTTAATCTTGAATGGTTTTCACAACCATATGAATTCATCATGCATATGACTCGAGACATACCGGACCCATTCATCTTCATCAAATGTTGGAAACCCCATAGTCTGAAGAAAATGTTTATCATACAGTGCCTTATATTCGGGTTTAAGATCGTGATTTTCATCCATTACTTAACTCTCAAACAAATCTACAAACCTTGAGTCTCCAAATTCATCTATGCTCGTATGAATATAAACCCTAATATCTTCAATATGCAACACACCATATGGAACACTTGAAAAAGCACCTGATGGGTTGACTTCTATTGATTTGTGAGGATGCTTTTTAAATTTGGGTTGAGGCCTTTCAGTAATGTCAACAATGAAAGGTGTAGCCATTATAGAAATTACAAGTTCAAAGCTTCGCAGATAAATACCTCTTTTCACAAAATTGGGGTTGACGGATAAATTCATTGGTCGTACTTCAATTCTTTGTAATCTCAGTGTAGACACTATTCTTCTTACTTTCTTCGAGTGCAAAAGTGATTCAAATGAGGAGTGAACAGACTTTTAAGCTCCGCAAAATCAAATTTGTCTTTGTAATAAATGTGTTGCCCTAACTTCACCCAGTTACTTTGTTTCTTGACAGTTCTTCATGAATCACTCTGCAAGTTTTCATATCAACATCTTTTGTTCTGAAAATCCTTCCAAAAGTTCTAAACCAATTCAAAAATATCATCTTTCATTGTGCCAGATTCAGGCACACACTTACTGGCTGAGAGGAATTGATTTTCAATGTAGTTCCCCCTGAGCTAGAGCTCCAAATTCAATTCCCAGAGGAATTATCAACACTGAATTCTAGTGCAGACTCATTACTATTGTTCTCAATTGTTTTCTTGACCCAAATCTTGCTCATTTCATTCTGTATCTCATTCACATCAATTTTCCTTTTACCTTTGTCTTGTCTTTGTTCATCCAGTTTTCTGTTTACCGGACCTCTTCTTTCATTATTCTTACTTCTGCAGAATCTTGCCATATGACCAGATCTATTGCAATTAAAGAAAACAACATTTATTGGCTTGTATACTTGATTTCCTCTTGATCTGCACTGATTTTCCATGTGTCCATATCCATTGCAAGTGAAGCAGTAACCATTGAAAGAGTTGTCATTTTCTCTAGATTTATTCTTTATCAAACTTTTGCATTCATTTGATCTATGACCATACTTCTTACACTTGAAGCATTGACTAGAGAAAGATGGACCATTTTGATTTACTCTGCTTCTGCACTGAGTAGCTCTATGACCAAATTTATTGCAATTAAAACAATTTCCATTGAATCATGGGTATCTTTGAGCATTAGGTTGTCTTACCGGAGGTCTTCTAGGTCTATTTTTTCCATTCCTAGGTTGAACATTTCTTTGTCTGGATCCAAAGCTTTCACCTTTCTCATATCCAAGACCATGCTTGTCATCAGCCTTTTTCTGTCCTTCAAGTAGTGCTTCAAGTTTAGCTGAGCTTATCTTGAACTTCTCCTTGTATTCATTTGCAACTTCTAGGTCATGTCTGAGAATGATAATTTGCCTTTCAAGTTCTCTCTCATTGTCTCTTCTTTCTTATAGATTAGACTCTAGGAGGCTAGCTATTCCATCCAATCTATAGTATTCTTTAGTTCTCTCTTTTAAATTTTGGTTCAGGTCTTCTTCAATTTTCTTTCTATCTTCAATTTCTTTGGTTAGCCTCATCACCCCAGATTCCATCTCATGTTTTAGGACAACAACTTCTTTGGCTAATTTCTCACATTCATTTGTCTTCTATTTCAGAGCCTCATCCTTGTTGTTTTCATAATAATTTCCTAGTTGAAGAGCTTGTTCCGTCCTCTTTTCATTTGATTTACTCAATTTCTCTTTTAGAATCTCAATGAAGTCTTCAGCATTTTTAAGGTTTTCTTGTAGCTCTTGGACTTCTGCTCTGGATTGCTCAAAATCTTCTAGAGTGAGATTAAATTGCCCTTGGAGATTATATTCATCCATATTACTGCCTTCCCAGATCTTCATCAAGATGTTAAACTTTTTCAAAGGAACCTTGCTTTAATACCAATTGTTAGAATTGGTCTAGACAACTAAGAGGGGGGTGAATCAGTTGTCACATAATTTAAACATTTTTGTATTTAATCTTCTTTTACAACTTATAATCAAATTAATGATATAAACATTTTAGTATTAATCAATAACACATGAGCAGAAACATAAATAACACAATTGACACCAAGATTTTTGACGTGGAAACCCAGTTAAGGGAAAAACCATGGTGGGGGTTAACCCACAAAGATTATACTCTGTTAAAAGTATTACAAAGGGAAATGCACATGCATTTGGGCTCACTACCTAGAGCTCACTGCTCAAAAGAAGGCTCACTGCCTACAGAAAGAAGATTACAATGAATTTGAACTGATAAATAACATCTACCAGTGCAAGGGTTCAGTTCCGGTTAAGCACAGATACTGACTTGATACACTTCATCCTTACTCTGCCTTGTTTACTATTCTGCTAACATTCAAACCTTAGATCTTTGCCCTTTTTCGCACTTCGTCCATAGTCGCATTTCCACACCACTAAAATCATTCAAATCCATTGGCTATATATATCCGCATCCTAATCTTCAACCACTTTTCAATTGGCTTCAAGAATACTTAGAACTTTATTGAAGATTTAGCTCTATCGGCTAAATCCATGTACAACTTGTAATGTGGACCAAAACTTGCACTCACAAATCATCAATCAGGTTGGTTACTATCATTGATCATCACAACTTGTCCAACCAAAAACTTCCATACATCTGGAGCCAAGATCAATTACAAGGTTGGCCAGTTCTTCTTCTGTCTGCTCTGTCAAATTGTTAACTCGATACTCAGATGCTAATAACTTTTGAATCCTTCATCACTAGAGGTTAAAACTCTAGATTTAGATTATCTTGAAAATGCTTATGAATCCCTCAGATCTGCAACAAACTCTGATTGACCACTGGAGAGATCCAGACCAAGATACCGAACCTTGTCGCCTGCTCTGTTTCAAACTTCCTGGACTTAGATAAATTATGATTCTGACTTCTTGTATGAACAAATTATGCTATGCGGATGGGTGGAATAATCTTAGTTTCCATTAACGACAACACCTGTCATGCGTAGCAGTGTCTCTTGCCAACATGCCTTTCCTTTTCCATGACAATGGAATATCAAATAATTGATTCTAGAGAGAGTAGTGTTTAAGTAAATGTTTTTCCTTTAGTCTTCTTTCAACTTAAAGGTTGTTTCAAACTTCCAAACAAGTCTACTTTAAAATATAAGAGAATACCTCGATAACAATAATGTCAACTGATTCAACTCCAAATCTAATCTTCTCCCAAGTTTAGTTTAACTAGTTGATAGTCTAATCCCAATTGCTATCCAAATGAAATCATATTAAAGTTCTTCTCTTTTAGTATATTGAATTATATAGAGTCTTAAATAAACAAGTGTTTTCATCTAAGTTGAAGTAGGGAAATCCACTTACTTTGGACATCCCAAGAGCAAAGTATTCCCTTAATGATATCCACTTGAAACTAAAGTTTTCTAAGAGCAAGAGAATACTATTTTCGAGACATCTTAAGACCTGAAATTCTTCTCTATCAAGTAAGAATAACCATTCATAGTAAGAGTACTTGCCTCTTTGTTGTTGATCTATTTAGTGATCACAAAGGTTTAGTATATAAAATTTCCCTATTGGGTCAAGTTTAGGTTTTGGTCTATCCTATTCCATCATAATGGAATAACAACCTATATTATCATAATATAATAACAAAAAGATTAATCCTAGGTATTGATCCATCTTACAGAGTCAATTCTGGTTTCCACAACTCTAGGACTAGGAATAAAATCATTTTCCAAAGTTATTAATACAAAGAGATATTACAATCCTTTAAGACAAGGATATATCTCTTTAAGACTATTTACTACAAACCTTCTAGTTTTAAAGAGTCTAGACTATTGACTTTGTTTTGATATCAACTATACAAGGACATGTATGTAATAATAATATCATCATATCTTAATGGCCCAAGTTATTTCTCACATCAGGAAATATATACTGATCGCAAAGTAAACCTAATAATACGAGTGAGTATTTTTGTTCAACTCCAACTATAGTTTGTTCAACTGGTGGACAACTCTCATGGTAAGATATCACTGAGCACAAAAGATGCCTTAATCATAAAATAGTATGTGATAACTAATTCGTAAGAATTCCTATAATGAACCCTATACTCTCATAAATCAAAATGATTTTACTTTTCAAAGGAAGTCGGTAATATGATAAGAGAAAAGTTAACGTTTCAATAAGATTGAACAAAGTCTTTGAAAAGTATTACATACTGATAAACGACTAGAAAAGATACTATCGACTCTAAAGAAATCTCATAATTATACATATGTATACACTATTTCCATAATACAAACATAATAAAAGACTTATCCATCTGTCAAAAGACCAGAATTGTAATTCTTTCTAAACGAAACAAAAGCTTGCTACATAGTAAGATTCATTATCCAACTATAGCAATATACTAAACTCAAAGCTTAGACACTGCTATCTCCTATGGGAGTTGGCCATACAAGATTATGATAGCAATATCTATGCTTTGAAAGATAACTAGATATTAAACCAGTATAGTAAAATAGTACAGAAACTATACGTGAAGAAAGGAACCTAATTTGCCAAGTTATGGAAGATCCCTACGTCGGTTCAAGTCCAAATACACTAAACAATTCTTCCCAATAGTGGAATCCTTCTACCCAATGCTAAACATTTTCAAAAGTCCTCAATTCTCCCTGAGACTTCACTCCCAAGGTTTTTCCTAACTTGTATTCTTTGTGTTATCCTCCTATCTCTTTTATTCTTTTTCTGGTTCCCCCGAGCTATTCTAAGGTAGTCATTTTTATGGATATCATGTGACTCAACTATGAGTTGTTAGCACATTTGCCATGACTAACTAATCATAAAGAGTCACTACATATAGTTGAAACGGCCTCCCATAAAGTTTGAGGGAAAATTTCTATTAAAGAGAATGCATGGGCGATGATTATGCTGATGTGGGAATATACGTGGTCTATCATACCTCTATCTCATCTTAATATTGACTAACAGACCCAATGGATCTATTATGACATAGTTATAACAGACCTCTTTCTTAACTCATAGCGGCTTCATACGTGTAAACTCAAAGAGAAAAGACTGATACGCGAGAGGGGATTACGTGGTACACATCACCACTAAATCTCCTAAATGGTCCACACTTTAAAAACCAAGACCAAAGATATTTAAATTATCACATGAGTCACAAAACCCACTACCTTGAATGATAAAGTCTCCACTATTTTTGCCTATGGTTGCTCTATGATTGAGCATGCGGCTTAATAGATAATGACGTAATCGTTACCACTTCAAATACCACACAAGGTTCCTTATGGATAAATTACACATAATAAAGGTAGTTTCAAGAATGACAACATCATTAGAGAGAAGGTGGTTACTTAAAATATCAAACATATTAATAATAATAATAGTCATAAACCAAATTTATGACTTCGTTCAAGATTCAAATACTAATGTGGCAAAAGACTATCACAAAAATGTGATAGGGTTGAGTTCAACTCCCCTTCACGACTACACACTTATTTACGTCAACTTGACTTGATAAGATCGTCATACGATGTTTTAATATCAACAATTTAACCTTCTATGACTTAAGGATGTTGATAACTGAGAGGGGGGGGGGTGAATCAGTTATCCTAATTGTTTCTTCTTTTGAACTTTCTTATTAATCAAAGCAGCATTGAATTAAACAAACAAACATTATCATGAAATGAGAAACACATGACACAGTATTTTTGACGTGGAAACCCGGTTAAGGGAGAAAACCACGGGGTGATTAACCCAAAGATTATTCTCTGTTAGAAGAATAAGGAATTACAAAATGGCACTTGCCAATTAGGGCTCACTGCCCAAGCACACTGCTCACAAAGAGGCCCACTGCCTACAAGGAGACACACTGTCTACAAAGTGATAAGAATCACAGTCTTGAACTGGAGAATGACATCTTTACCATGTCCGGATCAGTTCCATTAAGCCCAGAAACATCTACTCTGCCTTCTGCACTTCTCTTCACTACTTCTCCTTTTTCCACATAAGCCACACTTCAAAATGAACTCACAAATCTTTATTTATACAAGTCATCAACTTAGGAACAATCATCTAAGTCAGCAATCAATCATAAGAATATCCACAAGATGGATGACACATCCGGTCGGCCACCATAAGAACATTCGCAGGATGAACAACTCATCCGGTCGGCTAAACAGAGCAAAAACTTCATCCGGAAGAATATCTTCAATTCCGGGCTCTACTGTCAATGCGGACCAACAACACAACCTCAACATGATCCAGGAACCTTCACAAGCTTGCCTGAATGACTAGGTACGTCTGCATTTCCTTTACTTACTGAAATCTCTTATCCTCCTTATCCGGAACTTCAAGAACACTGTCTGTCGCTACTGTCATAGTGCAAGAGGTACTTCCAGACCTCCAAATCATACACAACTCAAGATGGCACATCACAAGGACATCCCAAAGACTCCTTCCAATCCGTAGATTAGGATTATACAGTTCCAGACCTCTCCGGACCTTTTGTGATCCTCTGTCACCTCTGAATACTTGCCGGAACTGGTTCTACACCGACAGCCACAACTCCTTCAGATCTTCATGCGGACCTCTGAAATCTTAACTGAAGCATCTCAAGACCCATATCTACAAACCCTTTAATCTGCATCCTCCGGTTCGCATCCTATACAGTACATTTGCCTTCTTCTCATCACTGTTCTTTACTGTTCCTGACTGAGGCTAATTTTCTCAATATCCTCAGCACACTGCTCATTTAATCCTTCTTGTCAAAGCAATATGAGTATGTTGACATCAATGACAACACTAGTTTACCTCATACTTGCAACAAAGGATACTAACACAACAATTTTGTGACAATGTCGACGTAATATTTACGTTAATCGTAAATGGACACCATTCTATTGAGAAAACATCATTTCCTTTACAAACGACAATGTCAACACACAAACGACTTGCTTAGAAAAAAAAAATCAAAAGATATCGACTACTTGTCGACTAGATCCAAAGGTATACTAACAAAACATGACTTGCCTCTATCAATACCGGTTCACATTTTTGTTAAACACTTATACTTGTTTTGGCAAATAATCACTCGTAACCCAAGGTCTATATTTCTCTTCTCGAAAGATACTCTCTCTCTCTCTTTTCTCTGAGAGTCATCCGAAACCTGTAATCTTGTATAAAACTTGAAATCAACAGATTACGATCAATGCATCATTATTCAAATAATAAACCAAATTCTCATAATGCAATTATTAAATCGATATAACATAATCATTTCCATAATTCCATAATTGACATTCAATAGAATCTATATCTTTCTTGGATATTAATCTAAACATCAAAATAGATTTATTTATGTCCAAGTAAAAGTAAAAAGTAATAACAAGACAAAATTAGGGATGTAACATATCCTTCCCCTAAAGATTCATCGTCCTCGATGATTCAAAGTATCAAAAATATAACTTAAAACAAGTTTTTGTTTAACTGATAAAAACATGAAATAAATGAGGGAATTTTTGATAAAATTCATGGTAATTCCCCCCATGTAGAATTATCCTCTACATATTGGTCCCACTGGACCTTGCACTGCAAAGCTTCTCTGATACACAAGCGGAGCTTGCGTACTTCAAGCATTTAAGAAGCTCAATCATAACCATTCCTGGGTTCTATACTTGCAAAACATTCTAATAATATAATATTCATATTATATATATATTTCATATATGAATCACAAAAAGCATTATGCCTCCTGGAAATAATTGGTAATAGATTGATTCTTGTAATCAATAGAATTGATAACCTTGAAAATTTAGAAGAGTCCTTTATACTTAGGAACTGGTTTGGAATACCTTCCATACTTTATGAAACTTTTTCTGGGGTTTGACCCTCAAAAGAACTTTTCTTCTCTAACCAAGAATTGTCTTAGTGTACGCTTAACATTAACATAAATTTTCTATTTATTATTTGTTTCTGCTAATCTTTTCTGATTAGCTTAATTTGTTCATCCATTTCTGACAACATTTATAGACTAATGCTAATCCTATCTTCTAGATTACCCAGCTTATAGGAATTCGACATCTTTTCTATCCAATTTTTCAATTCAAGCCATCTTAATAGAAAAAAGTTAGGTATTATTATAAGAAAATTACACAAGTGGTAAGTAGTCTTCCCTCTTATATTGCTAATCCATGCAATACAGTTGTAATAAATCCTCCAAAAACCTGGTTAATTCTCTCAATTTAACCATCTGTTCTTAGAATGATAAGTTGTACTCTTATTAAGTTTAGTCCCTAGTGTAGAGAACAAAGTTTTCCAAAACCTTGACATTACACACGCATCTCTATTCGAGATAATCTTTTAAAGTTTGCAAGCCAATACTAGTGCTCCATCAGTTAATTTCCACCATATGGAATGTGCTACCTTTGTGAGTTATCAACCATAACTAAAATGGCATCATGTCTATTCCTAGACATTGGAAGATTCTAAACGAAGTCCATACTTATGACTTTCCACTTCCATTCTGGTATATCATGTGGATACATCAGTCCTATGGAGTGTTGATGTTCTGCTTTTACCCTCAAGCATTCCAGACAACTTGCTGCAAATCTCGCAGCATCATTCTTCATTCCTTTCCAGCATTAAAGAGGTTTTACATATGTTAGTAGTTGGTTACCCCTGGATGTCCTGGGTATGGTGCGGTATGAACTTCTTTCCACACCAGTTTTCTTAATTTAATAGAATTAGAAACATGTATTCTTCCTTTAAAACTCAATAATCCATCAGACTCAAAATGAAACATATCATACCTTGAATCTTTAGGATTTACCATAAGAGCTTGCTTGACTTGCTCATAATACCCATCACCTAATAAATTTTGCAACACTTAATCTTTAAAGTTTGCATGAATAGAAAAAATTGAAGAAATATATCTTCTACGACTCAAAGCATCAGCTACCCTGTTTTATTTTAATAGATCAATTACCTCTTGACATTTATCTGTCCACTAAAAACTACTTCCCTTAACCATTGCAGAACCACTTGCACATGTTGGTAATGTTCTCCTTCATTCTTAGAATAAATAAGTATATCCTCTAGAAAGACTAGAACAAACTTGTCTAAACAATCTCTAAACACATTGTTCATGAGATTCATGAATACGACAGAGGCATTTGTAAGTCCAAAAGGCAACACTGGAAACTCATAGTGCCCATTTCTTGTCCTAAAAGTTGTTTTATGGGTATCCCCATCCTTTAATCTTAACTAATGATATATTGATCATCAATTGATCTTTGAAAATGGTACAAATCCACGCATCTGATTGAAGAGATCATCAATACGTGGTAAAGGATATTTGTTCTTTATCATTGCTTTAATGAGCATATGATACTAAATAGACAATTGTAGAGTTATGTCCTTTTTCTTGACAAAGATAACTAGTGCACCCCATGGTGAAATACTAGATCTAATCAAACCTTTAGCCAATAATTCTTGTAATGGGGCTTTTGATTCCATTAATTTTGTAGTTGTCATATGGTAAGGTAATTTTCTAGGTAACTTATCCCAAAACTCTAGGAGGAATTTTTTTTTTCAGTTGCTCCAATCACCTGATCCATTAAGCTTTGGTGGAATGACTTTCTTCATATCTAGGAAAGTTCTAAGGTAAGCCTATCCTTTTCTTCCTTTTAGGGTCTATGGTTTCAGGGTTTTCATTACTCACACTATATTCTTGGTGATTTTCCTTGCTCATCCCATGAGAAATCTCATTTTCCCCCTACAGGGTTTTCCTTGTTCTCTTAGTTTCTTTTCCAAGTTACCAAGTCTCTCCTTGGTTTTTACAAACATGGTTAGGATTGTTCCAATTTGTCCAAGAAATTAACTGGTGGTTTATTCTCTTCTAGACTCTCACCCTGGTTTGTTCTTATATGAAACATGTTATTTTTCTCATGCCAAAAAAATAAGTTATCTAATAGTTTTTTGAATGTAATGTGACTCAACAAAACATATTTAACTCATAACAATCCACAAATTGGTACAAAACATTCTCATCTTTATTATAATTTATTCAGGAGTAACTACATCCTTATTAATATAGTTGCTATGACAAGATTACATGTCACTGTCGATTAAAGGATCTTCCAATTAAACAAACATAGAGGATGGATGTACACACAAGTACTCCTTCAACACCTTTTTCCTAAAATAGAGGCATCACAACTACCCCAAGTGACATGTCGAGAATGGCTACAGTTTATTAGGTTTAACTACACAAGTAGAAATAGTAGGATTCTTGGCCAGTTCAAAATGTTGTTTTCTTTCTACCCGTATATGTTTAAGTGCATCAACAGCAGTCTCTGAATCCTCCAGCCATGCACCCTCAGTATAATTAATATGCTCTTTAAGTTCAACTTCCTTGACAGGTTCCTTTTTAAATACTTAGGCAAGTGTTGGGGAACAAACTTCCTAGCAATTTTCTTGGTTCTTCTCTATGCCATTCTAGCACAAGAAATTCAAACATTAGCTAACCACATAATGTTGACTACAGGTTAGCATAGTGGACTCATAAGCCTTAGTGTCGAACCTAGTAGCTTTGATACCATATGTAACATCCAAACTCTTAAACAAGTCTAAACATAGAAATTTACCATGAGATAAAACATACAAGGTGAAAAGATAGTAATTTTTTTTCTTTTATTTAACTTTAAAATCCAAGTTACCACAATTTGTATAATTTCTATCCTGAAATAAACAACATGATATAATATACAAATATGACATTTTGTCTTTACAATTACAAATATCTGCAATAGAAAATGTTTTACATAGTCTCAATAAACAAAAGTCTCAAAGATATACTACATCCGGAAATCTGACATCTTTATCACAAGCCTTGGCATGTTTTCTGTTGGCAAGAGAGAGTATCTTCCCAATGTTTAACCTCCATCCACAGACCGGTGGTCTCCCACACATCTTCTACATAGGAAGTAGCCCTACCCTTCACGAGGAATATAGACCAAAGGTGACCAGTGGTAATTTCCCTTTTGAGTACATAGTGTTGTATCCTACATAAATCTATCAATCATACAACCCTAGATATGCTCTAGCTAAGTATGATTTTCGAAAGGTTATGCAATCTAGATACAATGAACCGACAATGCATGTAGAAAACTAATGCATTACTTTGGCCAAAGATTCAATATGAATAGACGTTCGAAATGAATGTAGTCATAATGTTCACCCACCCCAACTCGACTTGGATACTATCATATTCCTACAGTTTGACTTGGTCAACTATGTTAAACTATATAGTCCTGACAACTTTAATATTTTAGTCTTCCTGACTTAGACAAGTTTATGAACACTGTCAATGTTCCATAGGTCTTATGAATTAACTCTTTATACGAGGATACTCATTGCATCTTTGCAAAAACCTGAGATCCCAAAACTTAATGACACAAAGAACTTTAAGTCAATTTATAAACAATCTAATAGGTTATCAAACCAATGATAAACGTTATCGATAAGGACACATCATCCTTTCAACAAGTAAATAAAATGAACATTATTATTATTTAGGGTACTTGACCTTCTTTGTCGACCCATATACAAACCAGTTGTAACCCAAAAGGGTACATTTAATAACTTAACCCTACTGGGTCAATCTAGGGTTTGCCTTTCCTTTTCCATGACAAAGGAATATCAAATAATTGATTCTAGAGAGAGTAGTGTTTAGTAAATGTTTTTCCTTTAATCTTCTTTTGACTTAAAGGTTGTTTCAAACTTCCAAACAAGTCTACTTTAAAATATAAGAGAATACCTCGATAACATAATGACAAATGATTTAACTCCAAATCTAAGCTTCTCCCAAGTTTAGTTTAACTGGTTGATAGTCTAATCTGATTGCTATCCAAATGAAATCATATTAAAGTTCTTCTCTTTTAGCATATTGAATTATATAGAGTCTTAAATAAACGAGTGTTTTCATCTAAGTTGAAGTAGGGAAATCCACTTACTTTGGACATCCCAAGAGCAAAGTATTCCCTTAATGATATCCATTTGAAACTAAAGTTTTCTAAGAGCAAGAGAATACTATTTTTGAGACATCTTAAGACCTGCAAATTCTTCTCTATCAAGTAAGAATAACCATTCATAGTAAGAGTATTTGCCTCTTTGTTGTCGATCTATTTAGTGATCACAAAGGTTTAGTATATAAAATTTCCCTATTGGGTCAAGTTTAGGTTTTGGTCTATCCTATTATAATAACACAAAGATTAATCCTAGGTATTGATCCATCTTACGGGGTCAATTTTGGTTTCCACAACTCTAGGACTAGAATTAAAATCATTTTCCAAAGTTATTAATACAAAGAGATCTTACAATCTTTTAAGACAAGGATATATCTCTTTAAGACTATTTACTACAAACCTTCTAGTTTCAAAGAGTCTAGACTATTGACTTTGTTTTGATATCAATTATACAAGAACAAGTATGTAATAATAATATCGTCATATCTTAACAGTCCAAGTTATTTCTCACATCAGGAAATATATACGGATCCCAAAGTAAACCTAATAATACGAGTGAGTATTTTTGTTCAACTCCAACTATAGTTTGTTCAACTGGTGGACAACTCTCACAATAAGATATCACTGAGCACACGAGATGCCTTAATCATAAAATAGTATGTGATAACTAATTCATAAGCATTCCTATAATGAACCCTATACTCTCATAAATCCAAATGATTTTACTTTTCAAAGGAGGTCGGTAATATGATAAGAGAAAAGTTAACGTTTCAATAAGATTGAACAAAATCTTTAAAAAGTATTACATACTGATAAATGACTAGAAAAGATACTATCGACTTCTAAAGCAATCTCATAATTATACATATGTATATGCTATTTCCATAATATAAACATAATAAAAGACTTATCCATCTGTCAAAAGACCAAAATTGTAATTCTTTCCAAATGAAACAAAGGCTTGCTACACAGTAAGATTCATTATCCAACTATAGCAATATACTAAACTCAAAGCTTAGACACTACTATCTCCTATGGGCATCGGCCATACAAGATTACGATAGCAATTTCTATGCTTTGAAAGATAACTAGATATTAAACTAGTATAGTAAAATAGTACAGAAACTATACGTGAAGAAAGGAACCTGATTTGCCAAGTTATGGAAGATCCCTACATCGGTTCAAGTCTGAATACACTAAACTATTCTTCCCAAAAGTCGAATCCTTCTACCTAATGCTAAACACTTTCAAACATCCTCAATTCTCCCTGAGACTTCACTCCCAAGATTTTTCCTAACTTGTATTCTTTGTGTTATCCTCCTATCTCTTTTATTCTTTTTCTGATTCCCCCAAGCTATTCTAAGGTAGTCATTTTTATGGATATCATGCAACTCAACTATGATTCGTTAGCACATTTGCCATGACTAACTGATCATAAAGAGTCACCACATATAGTTGAAATGGCCTCCCATAGAATTCGAGGGAAAATTTCTATTAAAGAGAATGCATGGGTGGTGATTATGCTGACGTGGGAATATACGTGGTCTATCATACCTCTATCTCATCTTAATATTGACTGACAGACCCAATGGATCTATTATGACATAGTTATAACAAACCTCTTTCTTAACTCATAGAGGCTTCATACATGTAAACTCAAAGAGAAAAGATTGATACGCGAGAGGGGACTATGTGGTACACATCACCACTAAATCTCCTAAATGGTCGACACTTTAAAAACCAAGACCAAAGATATTTAAATTATCACATGAGTCACAAAACCCACTACCTTGAATGATAAAGTCTCCACTATTTTTGCCTATGGTTGCTCTATGATTGAGCATGTGGCTTAATAGATAATGACGTAACTGTTACGACTTCAAATACCACACAAGGTTCCTTACAGATAAATGACACATAATAAAGGTAGTTACAAGAATGACAACATTGTTAGAGAGAAGATGGTTACTTAAAATATGGTGCAGTCATGGTAGGAGGGTTCACAAAATGAACTGTCCGGACCATGCAGCAAGAGTAAAAACAACGGAAACAACTCAAGAATATAGAAAAGATACAGATTCAGTCATTCAGTATATCAAAGAATTCAAAATAGAGATCCGTCGGCAACATGCGGGCTTACAATCAGGGCTCACAGGCTTGTTTTCAGACATGCGCAAGATAAAGCTTTGAAGCTCCTTCGCACAAAACTAAACTACAGATCTTTCTAATGTGAATAGCTATCTTTGAACTACTTTCCTAAGGATCTATTACATCATTATATATCATTTCTAGACCAATACATTCCTCCACGTCGGCTACAAGAGATCTGAAATCCTGATGAGAGGTGTAACGTATGTTCTAGGATAGGTCAGACCTATTAGCTTGAAAATCCTTCTCCAACGGATACCATGAAGTGCGGACCTATGAGGAAGGTTGGCCATGAACCAAGGAACATTGTAGAATGAATCACAAGGTTCCACAAGTTAGCCAATGCTCCCAATCCTTCTCCTTCAGCTGATTACTCATGACTGTCAGAGAACTCTGCACTGATAAAACAGAGGATCTTCTGATAGCGGTAACTTTTCGGTAACTGATCCAAATGCTCTGAATTCTTGATATGATGTAGATGAATGAATTGAGATGCCAAGTCCAAATCTGCAAGGTGTGAAATGTTGAAACCGGACCACAAGATGAGCTGCTTCTGATTGAACTGCCTGAACTGAACTAGAAAATGAAAGAACTGAAATGCAAACAAACTGAAATGCAAATGCAAATGTTTTTGGTTGATGCAAGATTACTCTTGAACTAGGGATGTTCCTACATTAGACATTCAGGGTTATTGAAAAAGTGAGTCCCTCACTTTGCTGGGGCTAGGGGAGAACCAAGACAGCACACCTTAGCCTGAGAAATCCATGATAAATCTTCTTCCAGTCTACCTTTCCACTTCACAAGATATTCTGTGTATTGTCTTCCTCTAGTGCTGCGTCCAACTCTACTATCCAAAATGCCTTCAATTTGTTCTAGTGCTTGTTGTGGTGACTGTTTCTTCAAGTCTTCTTCCATGCTGTCATTGAACTCTACTTCATGATATTGGTAAAGGTCTGCAATGTTGAAAATAGGTGAAATACCCAATGTCTTTGGTAATTCCACTTCATATGCATTTCCTGAATCAAATTTCCTGAGTATCTTACAAGGTCCAAACTTCTTCATCTTCAACTTGTTATATGTCCCAACTGGAAATCTTTCTTTTCTCAAATAGACCATTACTTCCTCTCCAACTTCAAATTATTTATGTCTTCTCTTCTCATCTGCCTTCTCTTTGTACTTACTGTTCATGTCTTCCAAATGCTTCTTCACCTGATTATGCATTGTTTTCATATGATCTACAAATTCTTCTGCTTCTACACTCTGCTTTTCTTCCATGCTGATATCTCTCAATTCTGTAACTCCTCTAGGACTCACTCTCGTAACAATCTCAAAAGGTGTTCTTCCAGTACTTATGTTTGCTAAATTATTGTATGCAAACTCTGCTTGTGAAAAAATCAAATCCCAACTTCCAGTTTTCTCTCCAACCAAATATCTCAACAAGTTTCCCAAACTCCTATTCACTACCTCTGTCTGTCCATCTGTCTGTGGATGAAAAGTAGAACTAAACTTCAAATCTATCTTCATCTTCTTCCAAAGTGTTCTCCAAAAGTATCCAACAAACTTTGTATCTCTGTCTGAAACTATAGTCCTAGGTAATCCATGTAGTCTCACAATCTCTTTGAAAAATAGGTCAGCTACATTGCATCAGTTGTCTTTTTGCAAGGTATGAAATGAGCCATCTTTGAAAATCTGTCAACCACTACAAATATTGAATCATGTCCTCTCTGTCTTAGGTAATCCCATTACAAAATCCATGCTTATGTCTTCCCAAGGTTTCTTTGATAATGTCAAAGGTTTATACAATCCAGTGTTCTGACTATTCCCTTTTGCAACTTGTCAAACTCTACAACTTTGCACAAATTTCTGAACATCCTTATGAATCTGAGGCCAAAAGTAATTTTCACTTACCAAAGCCACTGTCTTATCAATGCCAAAGTGTCCTACCAATCCACCACTATGCTTCTCCTTGATCAGGGTGTCTCTCATTAAACTGCTAGGTATGCACAACTGACTTCCTTTGAACAACATGTCTTCTTTAATGAAATAATCCAACCATTTACTTCTATCTGCTACAACAGGTTCCTTACATGATTTCCAAGGTTCTACAAAATCAGTGTCTCCCTCATACATGTTCTTTAATTCATCAAAACCCAACACTTCAACTCTCATTTCTGTTAACAAATTTCTTCTTCTACTCAAGGCATCAGCAACTTTGTTTGATTTACCACTCCTATGCTTCAACACAAAAGTGTAACTCTGCATGAACTCTACCCATCTCATATGTCTCTGATTCAACTTACCTTGACTATTCAAATATTGCAAAGCTTGATGATCTGTATATAACACAAACTCCTCAGGCAACAAATAATGTCTCCACTTCTTCAGGGCTTGAATTATGGCATAGAACTCTTGATCATAAACTAAATATCTTCTCCTTGCATCATTCAACTTTTCACTGAAATATGCTACTGGTCTACCCTCTTGACTTAACACTGCTCCAATTGTATTTCCACTAGCATCACAATCAACTTGAAATACCATATTGAAATACGGTAATGCCAAAATAGGTTGCTCTGTCACTTTCTACTTCAACAACTCAAAAATTTTATCTGCTCCTGATGTCCACTTGAAATCTTTTCTATCACCTCTCATTGTCTCTATCATAGGGTTACAAACTAAACTGAAATTTCTGATGAACTTTCGGTAGAAGCTAGCCAAACCATGAAATGATCTAACCTCTCCAATGCTCTCCAGTGTAGGCCATTCAATAATTGCTTTCACTTTCTTAGGATCCATCTTCAAGCCTTCTGCAGAAGTTACAAATCCCAATATACCAACTCTTCTTTCATGAAACTACATTTCTTGATGTTTATCAGCAATTTCTCTTCTCTCAGTCTCTAAAAAACTTGTCTAATATGCCACAAATGTTCTTCTTTTGTCTTACTGAAAATTAGAATATCATCCAAATACACAATCACAAACTTACCCAAGAATTTCTTCAGGACTTCATTCATCAACCTCATGAAAGTACTCGGTGCATTTGTCAATCCAAAAGGCATCACTAACCATTCATACAATCCTTCATTTGTTTTGAAAGCAGTCTTCCATTCATCACCTTCTCTGATTCTGATCTGATGGTATCCACTCTTCAAATCTATCTTTGTGAAATATATTGCTCCACTCAAACAATCCATGATATCATCCATTCTAGGTAAAGGGAATCTATACTTAATTGTGATCTTGTTTATTGCTCTAGAATCAGTACACATTCTCTATTCTCCATCTTTCTTCGGTGCCAAAACTGCAGGTACTACACAAGGACTCAAGTTTTCTTTGATCAAACCTTTCCTCTATTCAATTCTTCATTCTCTGTCAATGTCATCCGATGTGCTACTTTGTTAGGCAAACTTGCTCCCAGTATAAGATCCATGTGATGGCTGATACTCCTTATAGGTGGTAAACCTTCAGGTACATTATCTGATATGATGTCTTCATATTCTGTCAGCAACTCTCTTATCTCCTCCGGCTATTCTTCTTCAGTCTCTTTCTTCAATGCTTCAGGTTTCTTAGGAACCAAGGTATAACACATTCTCATGTCTCAAACCATCCAAAAATTTCCTTCCATCTACCAAATAGATTCTAGCATTTCTAGACACTTCACTCTTAGGATCATCCTCCAAAGGAATCAAGGTAATTCTCTTTCCATTTGCTGTTATGGTATATGTATTCTTTCTTCCATCATGCATTGCTTTTCTATCATATTGCCAAGGTCTACCCAACAAGATATGACAAACATCCATAGGCATAATATCACACAAGACTTCATCATGATAAGATCCAATATGAAATTTTACCAAACATTGTTCACTCACCAGTACCTTATGATCATCCTGAATCCATTCTATCTGATAAGGCTTAGGGTGTTTCAATCTTTTCAATTTCGTCTTAGTCACCATCTCCTCAGAAACTAGGTTATCTGAACTACCACTATCAATCACAACTTTACAACACTTACCTCCAGATTTGCATCTGGTTTTGAACAGACTTTTCCTCTGTAATGGTTCTTCATTTGTCTCTATTTGAAATAGTGCTCTTCTCATCACTAATGATTCTCCTTTCTTCAAATTGCCAATTGAACTAGGTGATTCAACAGGTTCTTCAACATAGGCTGCTCTTCCACTATTTTCTGTCTTCTTGCTTGTACTACCCTGATTACATTCAAATGCCCTATGTCCTTCACCTCCACATTTAAAACAAGTACCTTTGAATGTTCTCTTATAAAATCCTCTTCCTTCTCTTCTATATCCTTCATTCCGGTAAGCACTAGGGTTTCCTCTCCAGTAAAAATTTTTCTCATCTCTCCGGTAAGCATTATTATCTTTGTCATCCTTCCTCAACAGGTTGTCAAACTTGTTATGTTCTGGATAAGATCTGTCCCCTCTGGAAAATGTCCTACCTCTCAAAATTTTACCTCCTCTGCCTCTCTGTCTCTGATCATGTTTCTTATTCAACTTCTCTTCAACTTTTAGTTCAAATTGATATGCTTCTTCCAAAGATGCCATCCTTATCAGGCTTAGTTCTTCTTGAATGTTCCATCTTAGTCCATTGATGTATCTAGCCACTTTCTCCTTGCTTGCTTCACTATGTCATGTTTTGATGATCATTTTATAAAATTCTTCAGTGTATTCTTTCACAGATTTCTCCTTTTGTCTCAAGTTTTGCAATCTCTTCAACAGCTCCAACTCATAGTCAGCAGGTATGAATTGATTCTTTAACTTTGTCACCATCCGGTCCTACTTTGTAATCTTTTCCTTTCCTCTCCTATTTCTTTCCAACTGAACTTCTTTCCACCATATAGCAGCATGTCCTTTCAACTTTGTCTTTGCAAATTTCACCTTCTCTGAATCTTCAATTTCCTCATATTCAAAGTATTCTTCCATGTCATTTATCCAATCAATCAACTCTTCTAGATTCAAATTACTAGTATAGTTCGGCACATCCACTATAGGTCTTTTCCCAATCTTTGAAATAGCTCACAACATCTTTACTTGATCTGATTCTTCTTCTTCATGACCTTCTAGGGTTTCGCCACTTTGTTCAACAAATTGAAATTCTTCTTCATCATCACTTTCAATATTAGGTCTAGGTGTCAATCCTCTTCGCCTATCTTCTTCAACAGCATCCAAATGAATTTGCATTGTTCTCATCAATTCCATCATCTCATCCATTCTATTAGCCATTGTACCAACAGGAGGAACTCTCTACAGCAGCATCTTCCTAGGATCAAGTGTAAACTGCCTCAGGTCAACGATTGGGCTACAAGTGACAACTTCCTCTCAATCGATGATCGGTTGTGCACAAGTAACCGACCTTGAATTGGAGATCTTACAACAAGATCTTACGGAATCCCCTTCGTCAATTCACTCCAAAGAATCAAACTTTCGCTTTGATACCACTTGGTCGAGTCATGGTAGGAGGGTTCACAGAATGAACTATCCAAACCGTGTAGCAAGAGTAAACACAACGGAAACAACTCAAGAATATAAAAAAGATGTAGATTTAGTCATTTAGTATATCAAAGAATTCAAAATAGATATCTGCCAGAAATATGTGAGCTTACAATTAGGGCTCACAGGCCTGTTTTCAGACATGCGCAAGATAAAGCTTTGAAGCTCCTTCGCACAAAACTAAACTACATATCTTTCTAATGTGAATAGATATCTCTGAACTACTGTTCTAAGGATCTATTACATCATTATATATCATTTCCAGACCAATAGATTCCTCCACGTCGGCCACAAGAGATCCAGAATCCCGATGAAGAGGTGTAACATGTGTTCTAGGATAGGTCAGACCTATCGGCTTGAAAATCCTTCTCCAACAGATACCATGAAGTGTAGACCTATGAGGAAGGTTGGCCACAAACCAAGGAACATTGTAGATTGAATCACAAGGATCTGCAAGTCGGCCAATGCTCCCAATCCTTCTCCTTCAGCTGATTACTCATGACTGTCAAAGAAGTTTGTACTGAGAAAACAAAGGATCTTCTGATAGTGATAACTTTCCGGTAACTGATCCAAATGCTTTGAATTCTTGATATGATGTAGATGAATGAATTGAGATGCCAAGTCCAAATCCGCAAGGTGTGAAATGCTAAAACCAAACCACAAGCTGAGCTACTTCTGACTGAACTGCCTGAACTAAACTGGGAAATGAAAGAACTGAAATGCAAATGCAAATGTTTTTGGTTGATGCAAGATTATTCTTGAACCAGGGATGCTTCTACATCAAAATATCAAACATATTAATAATAATAGTCATAAACCAAATTTATGACTTCGTTCAAGTTTCAAATAATAATGTGGCAAAAGACTATCGCAAAAATGTGATAGGGTCGAGTTCAACTCCCCTTCACGACTACACACTTCTTTACATCAAATTGACTTGTAAGATCATCATACGATGTTTTAATATCAACAAAATTTAACCTTCTATGACTTAAGGATACTAACACAACACTTTTGCGACAATGTCGACGTAATATTTATGTTAATCGTAAATGGACACCATTTTACTCAGAAAACCTAATTTCCTTTACAAACGACAATGTCAACACACAAACGACTTGCCTAGAAAAGAATCAAAAGATATCGACTACTTGTCGACTAGATCCAAAAGTATACTGACAAAACATGACTTACCTCTATTGATATTGGTTCATGTTTTTGTTAAACACTTATACTCATTTTGGCAAATAATCACTCGTAACCCAAGGTCTATATTTGTCTTCTCAAAAGATACTATCTCTCTCTTTTCTCTAAGAGTCATCCGAAACCTGTAATCTTGTATAAAACTTGAAATCAATAGATTACGATCAGTGCATCATTATTCAAATAATAAACCAAATTCTCATAATGCAATTATTAAATTGATATAACATAATCATTTCCCTAATTCCATAATTGACATTCAATAGTATCTATATCTTTCCTGGATATTAATCTAAACATCAAAATAGATTTACTTATGTCCAAGTAAAAGTAAAAAGTAATAACAAGACAAAATTATAACATCATGTATACTTTGAGAATGTTTGAGAGTGGTTTCGGATCTCTAGGAGTTATAATGCAGATTCTAGGTTTTGGAGGATCTTATAATATTTTAGACTTAGTCAAATTTCAGTAATCAGTAGGCTTCTATCATATTGCAGTTCTCTAAGGTTAGTTGTAATTATTCAAAAGCATCATAAAACCTTTCCTTAGAAATATGAGGACATATTCTTATACAGACCTAACAAGGAATCAAAGGAAAATTCTAAGTCAAGTTCAAGAAAGTGGCAGTCCTCTAAGCATTTCCTTAGGAGATTTTCAAGCTTGAATACTAGGTCTCTCTCTCTCTCTCTCTCTCTATATATATATATATATATATATATATATATATATATATATATATATATATATATATATATATATATATATATATATCCCTCCCTACCGCTCTCTCATTCTCTAGCGAACTTTTGTGAGATAAGTTGAAAATTTTTAGTTGGGTTGTGTTTGGTTGTGTGTCATGGTCAATCAGGAATAAAGTGGGCACGACAAGGGAATGGAATCTGTTTTAAATTCATCTAGATCCTACTTTAGCAAGTGCAATCAACAAGCAAACAATTAACCTAGATTAATAAGAGTTGAGCTAATAAAATTTGTAATAACTATTCAAAAATTAAACAAAAGAGTACAAGGGATTAACTTTAAAAATAATGATGTGAAAATGTAGGTGATAACAAATAGAATTGATTCATCACTATTTTGAAAGTTATGTCCTCTACCTAATGAATGTTAGAATTTGAACAAGTACAAAAAACTTTGAGGTTCAATCCTGCACACTGCAAGTTGAATATTGATCATTGCAAATTTTAACTCTAACATGCATATTTGAACTAGTGGAAAACATACTTATGGAACCTATTCACTATGATGTTTGATGTCTAATAAGCTTGTAAGCACCATGGTATTTGTAAACACTTTAGAGGAGTTTGTTGCATGACTAGGTTCAAGTTAGATCCTCGGTCAAACTCATGGATTGACTAGCTTTATAACTCTTAGAAAAGATTCAAAGATATCACACACAAGCATGAAAGTGGCATGTATGTAGATTCTAATCATATGTGTCCTTTAGAAAATTGAAGTGTGCTCTAGATGTTATTTTTGTTAGTTTGAAAATAGATTTTACCTATCTAGATTGACTAGGTCCTATTCACATTAGACTTAAGCTAACTTAGAGAGGTTTTTTAGACTTTTGTCTCACCTCATATGCACACATGTGTCCTCACACTTGTCTCATGTGAGTGAACATGTGTAGCATCTTTGGAGGGTTAGTCATTCATTGTGTTCGACCATCTCTCCTCCTTATTCTTGCCTATTTATGCAAGGCTTGTTTGTACATTTTACTTAACTTTTGATAATATCACTATGCCTATTTTGTACATGGTATCAAAGCTATTGGGACTCCTATTTTCCATGCCTCAAAATTGCAAAATCTTGTCAAACTCCTCAAAATTTTTCTAAGGGGTCCCTGTGCCTTTACCCTGATGCATGTTGTTGAATCCCTGAATTTGGCTAAGTCTTAAACCCTGAAAGTTTGACTAAGTCTAAAATTTGAGGGATCCTCCAAATTCTAGAATCTACAATTTAATTCCTATGGATTTGAAACCACTCTCAAACATCTTGCCACTATATACATAAAATATAACTTAAAGTATAAGAAAGGTAAACATGATAAAAGGTAAATACCAACTTATATTTAAATGTTTATTTTATGTATATACCCCTGGTCTCTTCCTAGACATGACCTTGCTCTAGAGTGAAGGAAGGTCAAGGATTTGCATTTTAACTACTTTAAAATGCGAGTGCATTATAATGCACTTGTGTTATGGCTTGTTTGGACTCGATAAGTGTTAGTTGGACTAGAAAGGAAGTTAAAGGATTTGCATTTTAACTTAATTAGTTGTGTCAATAAATCATGTGCCCATGTCTTATGCACCCAACTAACACTTATCTAGTCTTAGTTGAGTTACATTCCTTCTATCATGCTTGTTCATCTAGTCATCACCACTTATTATGCATGTCTATCAATCTTTCATGGATATCTAGCTTTAGTTCGTTTTCACCATTCATGCATTGCCTTGCTCTATATAAGCACAAGTTTCTTTGTACTTTGTAACAACAACATTGATTGTTTAATATAATCATTATGTTGGTTATTTCTCTATGCCTCTTTCATTAGGTTGTTTATTTATATTTTCTTGTGGATGGTTTATTAGTTTGGCAATTCGTGGATTTGTGAAATATTTCATTATTCCTACAATTTAACCATGGAGGATTTAAAATTTTAAAATTGACATGATCAAATTTTGAGTACAACTCTGTTTGAAAAGCCATTTCTTGTGGCATTCTAGTTTCTAGTTTCTATTCATTTTTCAAATCTTTTCATCTTCCCATCACATCACAAGGCTCTATAAAGCTATATATGGTCATTATACACCCAAAATATGTAATGTTGATGCATAGTATGCAGTTTAGAGGGCTAGAAAGGAGAAACTAGATAATACTTTTTGAGCTCCGGAAGACTAACATAAATGATAGTAGTAGGGGATTTGGTTTTGAGAGATCTTAGAGGTCATTTAGGCTTATACAAAAGTTGGATCATGCACCTATATCAATCCTACAAGGCTTAGACTAGTTGTAATTCTATAAGAATAGTTTTATGTGAGATTGAAACTCACATTTACTAGAGTTTCACCCATAGGTGGTTTTCTCCAAAACACATCAACTCAAACTCTTGTAGGTGTTTTTCTCTCCATATTTATACATTTGCTTTCACATTCTTTAATTGACCAAAATTGATCTTTGACTAGATTGTTGAAGTAGATGATATTTAAAAATAACCCGTTTTCATAATCATCAAATATCTTTAAAAAATTGATTTAACATTGCAAAAAAATCTCATGTCCCTAAAACCAATGAAAAAGAAAATGCCGTGTGTTTTGCACTTTGAAACCTTTTAGATTCCAGATTTGATCGCTTAATTGGCGACCACAAAAGACTTTTACCTCAAGGAAATCGTGATCCCTCGATCAATGGTCATGACAGGTTTATGAATTTAGTTTTTGAGTGCTTTTCAAAAGGCGAATGGGTGATTGCTCTGTATTGACCTTTTAGGATGTGGGGAAGAAATCAAACTCTGTTGGAAATCGTTATTGCATCTGTGGTTTAATCAGGTCACAACTTAGAATATTTTTACTACAAAGATGCAATAAAACAGACCCTACGATTAATCCAGTTTGAAACCAATCCCCCTTTGGTGTGCCCCATGGCTTTATCTTTCCATTTGATTAGGCACCCTTCAGTTTTTAAGTTGCCTTTACTTTAAACTGGTCATCCATTATACATCTGATGCAATGACAATAAATTATTCGAAAAAGGTACTCCATCTAGTACCGTATGGCACATCAAATCTTCTTTCATAACCTTTCAGGATGCTATGGGGCAACACATATCAGGACGCAGTCAAACTGTGTTGGGATTTATGTCATGTCCATGTTCCTACCACTTTCCAATTTCAAGTACTGACAATGCAAGAATGAAATAAAGCTGAATCGTGTGATTAACGTGGGCTGACATAAAATCCCTACGATAACCATTGTTTAAATTGGGTTAGATTTGAGTTGGGTAGTTTATGAAATAAAGTTGAGTGGTGTGATTAATAGGCTGACATAAAATCCCTTCAAATTGGGTTAGATTTGAGTTGGGTATTTTGTAAAAATATAGTTTTTTTTTTTTTTTAATGAGTAAACACTTTTGACAGGGGACTGACATAAAATCCCTTCAAATTGAGTTAGATTTGAGTAGGGTATTTTGTAAAATAGAGTTTTTTTTTTTTTTTCATGAGTAAACACTTTTGACCAGATTTATGAACTGGTACAACAGGATACATGCAATTCATAGATAGCGTGTCTTTGGAGAGGTTTGAATCCAGATCTCACCTTGATTTCCATCATGATAACTAAGTGGCCTTAGCCACTTGACAACATCCCATACAAAAGGTACAGTTAAATAAGTTAGCTGTTGATCCCTGTGTCTCTTGAATTGATCTCGTAAACTAATTGTCATCTTGAGAATCTAGAATTAATCGCCCAATAAAATTGATAATACAAGCTTCAAATATTTACTAACACCTATGAATTTTGATGTAAAACAAATCTACAAGTATAAAAAACTAACATCTCAAAACTCAGTTTCTTATGGGATGATGCAACACAGTAAAGTAAACTCACGATAAAGCACAGTAAAAATTTGGGTCAGATTCAATGTAGGCCCTTTATTAAACAAAACCTATCACAGGTTGCAATAAATATACCTGGGACCTATCTCAATGCCTCTCGGAGCTACCGGCAACTAAAAAGAAAGGTAAAGTTATGATAAGGAATCTGAACACGAGGAGACAATTACCTAATTGAAATTGAAATTCATCCATGGACTTATCAGAGAAAAAACAGGAATATCAAGGAGATAAATAAATGTGATAAAACAACTGGACATGATGAGGACCAATTAAATTTAGTTTTAGTAATCTGTCATGTCTTTAAAGTTATCGTGCTGAAAAATACTACGTCAGTTGCCCAACAGCATGATAAATGCAACTCCGTATAGAAAATGCCCTGGATCAACCCTGACGCTACATTAGAGTTACCGACAACTAAAATCCAGGGAAAGGCTGCAAGAAATCAGAACACTAAAATCATAGAAAAGCAAACATAATGAAACTCAGCTACAAGGATTACTTCGGATCTACTCAGAATTAAAAGAAATTAAAGTGAGGCTAAACAAGAGTACAGAAGTAGGAAAATAGTAAATCTAATAAAATAAAATAGGGAGAGGACCTAATAGTTGAGCATCCTAACTTCACCCCTCTCAAAATCATATGTGGCAATTTCGAATCACTACAAAAATTTTACAGCAATTTATTTGGCAAGGCCTCTGCTTATAACTAAGGTTTCAGGTTCACATCATCAAATATGATGCCACATCAGCACACTTTTTGTTGAGGTGTCAAATAGTTCACCCATAAAAAGGTGGACCAATAGGTGTGCATATTAAGTCAAGTTTTGTTGGTGTGCTGATATGGCATCACATGATTGGTTGCTTTTTAAATCTAATGAGCACATTTCGTTCAATTATAGGTACTTACAGTAACACTAATAACCTTAAAGTCACAACTACTAGTGCTAAACTTTTAAAAATATTGGACCTTAAATACACAAATACTATCACACCTATTGGAACATGCTCAACAATTGGGTCCTCTCCCCTAAGGGCCTTGATTTTGAATATGATTTTGGCATATGTTGTAGTAGCTAAAGGTCACAACAACATCCACTTTTTGAACCACTGAGGGAGAGGACTCAATACTTGCACACCCTAACTTCATGCACATCAAGCTTCTAAACAATACATCTGATTTTCATGAAAATTTTGGTATATCTCTCTCCGAGTTAATTGCTAAAAGTTATTGTTTAGGGTTTTGGATATCAATGATGTAGCCTAATTAGCTACATCTTGATCAAGTTGTCTAAAAAAAGAAGTCAAATTGAAGCCAAGGCATCTATTACTGGTCGCCTTATGTGTCAACATATGATTGGTTGTTTCTTTGATGTGACATGTAAAGTGTATTATTACGCATTTATAT
The DNA here is from genome assembly GCA_027924645.1 of Cunninghamia lanceolata. Classification (NCBI taxonomy): domain Eukaryota; kingdom Viridiplantae; phylum Streptophyta; class Pinopsida; order Cupressales; family Cupressaceae; genus Cunninghamia; species Cunninghamia lanceolata. The sequence goes on from BSBN01000385.1 coordinate 1,270,011, forward strand.
GTGCACATGTATTGATTTCTTATTAAATTTTTACTAGCATATTTTTCTCAACTACTATTATTTTCATATATTGAATGAGGCTCTCAGTGTGTGGACACCATAGGGGTATTGGGGCATGGTTATCTATTGGGTCCTTTCCCTTAGTTAACTTGCTTTTTTCATTTCATTTCAATTCTTTTGGTTTTAGATAATTTTTTTGTTGCATATTTTATTTAATATTATTTTTTAATTCAAAATAATTATAATTTAGATACATTTTTTTTCCCTATTGCACAATTTACAAATCAGTAAATATGGAGGGTAATCACATTTTTTTAAAAAAATTTCTATTTTTCTATGTGTGTTGAACAAAAGTCTTTATGTTTGGTAAAAAAAATGTTATATATATATTTATTACAAATTATATTTTTTTGAAAAACTTACTCTGAGGGTTACATTTATTAAAAAATCTCATGTCATAACATCTTCATTTGATTGTGAAAAACATGTCTCAAATACTTAATTTTAATTTAATAGAAGGCGAACATATAGGATAAGTGCCACTTAAGAGCCTTCAATTGAAAGTCCTTCGAATAAACCTTCAATCAAAGGTGACCATGTTTAATTTATGATGTCTAATTGTTTGTTTAGGGGTTTATCTTTGTTTAGGCTTTTGTGGCTTTGAGGACATTGATGTGGCATTAGAGTTGTTACTCTGCGTATCATGAAGAGTTGTAACAAATAATATGGATGGTTGATGTGACAATCTTAACTAATCTTCACTCCCCCACCATACATAACATAAACCAAGTGAAAAAAGGTTATATGTATTAAATGTATTTCTTTCATTTTTTATAATGAGGCTATTAACATGGTAATGAGGAGCTCAAAAAAATGCAGTAGATATGAAATCATTTATGAGATGTTAAGATCTTGAAGTCTAAGCACCATGGAGCAATGGTGGTAGTAGCAGGGATTAGTTAATCACTTGCAATATTGATGGCAACAATGAGATTGAAGAGATTTATTAGCACTTGTTATTTTCCCTTGGTATCTCTTGCACATGAATAAGTAATAAAAGTTTAATATCTAGAATGTTGGATGGTAGTATTATGTAATGTACCATTTTTCAAGACCTTGGAAATAATTAAATAATTAAAAATTAAGTTGTCAAAAAAGTAATTCTGACTTATAAATTAAAAGTTGACTTATTTTTAATTATTTAAAGGATAGTAAAAAAGTGACTTTAAAAGGTGACTTAAGTCATTTTTATTAGTGTTGCTAGGTGTGGGGGTACAAAAGTGATTCTTTTAAAGACACTTTTCAAAAGTCACTTTATTTTATTATTGGATGGAAAAGTCAAAATAAATGGAAATAATAATTTATTCCCTCATTGTGCCTATATAAAAGGAAGAGTTGTGCATTGGAGCAGGTTACATGAATTTGATCAACTAAAAACCTCAGTTTTAAGATTGAACACTATTCATCTTTCCTTCATGAGCACGAAAACCCTCTAGACTTGAGAAGCTTCAAGGATGAAAACCCTCCTAGTTTCTTGAGTAGTTCCATCTAGGGATTACTAGTGTGTGAAAAATATTGGTTTGGGGATGAAAACCCTCATTCCCCTTTGAGTGATTTCATGCAAGATCACCATTGTGTTGAAGTTGCAGATTGTGTTTTGTTTTCAATTGGTATTTTGTGTTTTCAAGATTGTTTAGGATGCAGATATTTCTTCCAGGTTTGTAGTGTGTTTCAAATTTTGATTATGGGTTTGTGATATTTTCAATATTCAGTTGATTGTTATGTGGTGCGTTCATATATTCCAAAAATACAAAAACATTATTTGGTTTTGGGGTTTCAGTTTGTAGTGTTTCAATGTGGAGTTGTGAGTTTTCAATAATGTACTACCAAATTATATGCCAAATCAATTGTTAAGGGTTTACAATGTTTTATCAAGTTAGTAGCTATAAGAATGTACATAATTTTTGGGATTTTCAAAATGATTTTATCATTATTTATTATTACCAAATCTTTATCTTTTGTGTTGGAGTTACCATACAATACCCAAATACTAGTTGCTCCATATTTTGGATCTGTAGAAGATAATGTGAGGTGTGAAAATTGTAATATGATTTGTTGTAGATAATAGTTAGTAAGAACTACCTATTTGTAGATGTAACCAATCAAAATAGTCATCTTATGTTTAAGAATGATTAAATCTATTGTTTGGTAGCGTAACAAATTGAAAAGGAATCACTGCTACTATTGAAGATTTCTATTAATGTTTATTGATATTCTATGATGCAGGGGCATCTTCTTAATTTTTAAATTTTATGATTTTTAGGTTGATATGTTGGGTCGGATGGCAGGATACGGGTAGACAGAAGCTCATGTCGCCAAAGTGACAGGAACATTAACAGTTAATTAGCAATTTTTCAAGGCTTCATTACAAATGTAGAAGGTAGTTAGTTGCAGGTAGATGCTAACAGAAGGGATAAGAGGCAGATGTTAGAAAGGATGGTGGTTATGAAACAGGAAGATGTCATAGAAGAAGTGACCATTATACTGCAAGTGGCAAATACAAGAGGAAGTGGGATTGTTAGTGAAGGCAGCCATTATGGCAATAAACAAGAAAGAACAGGCTGGAAATGAAAAGGCAGATAGAGACAAAGCATGCGAATGGATAGGTGGAAGAGAAAAGGCAACAACCATTACATGCCAGAGTAGAAAGGCTAACAATTGCAAATAGAAGGAGAAAAAAATGGTTAGAGGCAGATGGCTATCGAAAGGTGGAAGAGGGCCGACGGTTATGAAGAATAGGCTGATAATAGTAATGGAGGATAGCATGATTGGGGTGATCTGAGTATAAGACCATCGTTGGTAGAAAGAGTAAAGGGGAAGGCCGAGATGACAGAGGCTAGAAAAAAAAAAAAGAAGGAAGAGGCCGAATGTATTTGGAGAGAGGCCGAATAAGAAGACAAGGTTGATTTTGGTAGAGGCCAGAAAAGCAGAGAAGGTTGATTTAATCAGGTCAAAACATTATAAAAAAGGAGGCGACACCAGTAAAGATGGGACGTGGCAGATAGAGGCTGATTCAAACTAAATCTCAATGTGTTATTAGCAGGACAACAAGAGAAGAAGAACAGGCAGGTCATGAGCGAAGGTCGATGAAGGAAAGAAAAAGCCAGCAATAGAAGGTGCAAGAGGCCGATCAAAGGAGGCCAGTAGATTGAAGGGATCAACGGGCAGGTTGAAGGTCGAAGACCAAGAATTGATGGCTGAGAGGGAAGAAAAAATGTGTATAGGAGGCAATGAGTTTAAATGCAGAAATTAACGGTTTATGCTTTGTAACCCAATCTATCTGAGAATGTACAAATTGATGACATTGTAATCTGTTACATCATAATATAAACGGTGTTAAGGGTCTGAGTTATTGAGCGGTGTTTTACAAATTGATTTCTACTTGTCTTTGTTGCTACAGTAGAGTATTTTAGTTCCTGTCGCCTTGTTGACATAGTTGTGAGTATTAATTGCATGTTCCTATCGCATAACCGACATTGTTTACAATCTGCCTTATAATGTGTAATCTTTATTGTTCCTGCCTAGTTCCTGTCACTTTTGTGATAGAAGGTCTATAAGAATCAGTTTAATGTGGAAAGAACCAGTAATCTGTTAATAGAATGTATGGGGAAACAAGGCGTGTGTGTAGAAGCATGCTATCAAATTAGTATCAGAATGCAAGGTTGGTTCTAAGTGCCGAGTAGATCACCAAAGTGAGGCAACTTAGCCAAGACCTGTGGTAGAAGAGAAAAGAAAGCATGAAGACATAAAATGCAAATTTTGAAAGAGAGCTGGCATCATTGAGAAAAGACTTAAAATAGTAAATGATTGCAAGGAAGCAATGGCTAGAAGAAAGTAGCCAAGAATATTTTTGGGTTGGGCCAATGGAAAAAAAAGTAAAGTGGCATGTGAAAATGATCATGGAGAGAAGAAAAAGGAAAAGGATGAATGCCTTGAGAAGAGTAGATAAGAATGAAAGGAGCACCCATAGAGATTGGGACAGCAAGAGGTTGTTGGATGAGCAACATGCACCAGAAGTGGTGAATGAAGTTCTCATTGAAGAGAACATGAGAAGAGGAAGAGGGAAAGAAGAGGAAAAAGTGCAGCAAGTAGCGCTTGTGGAAAAGTGAAATGCAGAGATGAGGGTGTCCGTGAAGAAGACACTAATGGAGACATTCTGGTCTCTTATTTTTTTTGCGAATATTATGTTTGCAGCTGTGTATGCAGGTATGAAGAATGCAATAGAGAAGGTCAAGAATGAGACCTTGAAGATGATGAAAGATGGGGCAAGAATATCACCCATAGAAAGAGTTGAAGATGTGAACGTGAGAAGGTTGTTTGCAGCAGTGTGTCAAAAAGAGTTTGCAATAGAGGTACATTGCAAAGTGCCTGAGAAGAATGAAGAGGAGTTTTATGCTGAAGATTTCCACTATGAGGATGAAGATATGAAGGTAGCCCCAACATTTTATGATGCCTTGGAACATATGGTAGATGCAGTAAAAGATGCTCAGGTAGAGGAAGAGATAGAAGTCAAAGAAACGAATGAAAGGAACAATGTGGGGCAGCAAGTTATTGGGGGTAAAAATGTTGTTTTTGATTTTGTATATAGAAACAAGAATATGAATGAGAAAGTTTTTCTAGATAAAAAGAAATTGGTAGATCATGGATACATAATTCCATATTGGCAAAAGAAACAAGATGTTGAGGAGTAGCAGTTGAAATATAGGGAGGATGTTGCTTTCGATTATGTTTATACTAACCAGCAGGTGCAAAGAATGAAATGTGTATAGAGGAATAAGTAGCATACAGATTTGAAGGTAAAGTGGCCAGCAAAGGGGCCTAGAGAAAATATTGCAAAGCAACAGGCAATAAAACCAAGTGCAGCAATAAAGAGCGATCAACCCAAGGTTGTGGCGAACAAGGTATGGAGAGAAAAGAGTGTGGTAGCAATAAGGGCAAGTGGTGCTGCAATAAATGATGCTCAGACAAATAAAAGAGTGGAAGTTGAAAGGGAAGATGTTGGCAAAGAGCGTGAACCTGATGTGAAGAAAGTAGACGCAGTAGAAGGGAAGCAATTGGAGAATGCCCCATGTGATGTGAAAGGTAAACAAGTTAAGGTAAGTAATGATGTTTTTGAAACTTTGGATGATTTTGTTGAAGGCAAGGATAAGCAAAATGTGGAAAGGTGAACAATCTATTTTTTAGGATGAGGTTGATGAGGCTTTGAAGGAAATTTATAAAAATGAGGAAAACATAAGGTGATTGTTGGATGAAAAAGAGATAAGAAATAAATACCAGAAGAAGCAAGAAGGTAGGCAAGGGCAGATTGGCAGATGCAGATATGACATAAAAGAGGAAAAGTTGAATAGAAGAGTTGAACAAGAAAAGAGGACAGCAATGGCATATGTTGCAAAACATGAAAATGCATATTTGGATATGGGAGTAGCAATGAATGATGAAGATGATGCAGCAATAGAATTTGAAGGATGAGCAACAATAGAAAACACTAAAGAAGATTTGTGGAAACAATTTGCAGCCATTGAGCAAGAGTGGAACGAAAAGGTGGAAGGTTTGAGAAAATGTGGGACAACCAAGAACACCCTTAGGGAGGTTGAAGATAATGAAACAAAAGTTGTAGAAATGAAAGATGTTGCAGTCATGACAAGTTATGAGATGAATGTGATGAGGCAAGAGAAGGAAAATGAATCCAAAACTTATTTGTTGCAGCAGTTGTCCATAAAAGAGTAGTGGCTGAAAAAGTTTTTAGATAAGCAAGTTGAGCATGAAGACAAAATGTGTAATGTTGGAGGCATGGAAATCCTTCCCTTGAAGTATGATATGTTGAATGTGGAAGAGAGGAAAATTAGAGATTGGAAGTGGGCAGTAATGGATGAATATGGTCTCATGAAGGCATCCCACAGTGTTGCACAACAATATTGGAGTAGGAAGGTGGCCAGTGATCCAAAGAGAATGTGGAAGAAGCAGAAGAAAAGGAATAGTGAGGAATAAGTTTGATCGATGACTCCATGTGCAAGAGCACATGATTTTTGTCCCCTAGGGAGTCTGATGCAGGGGCATCTTCTTAATTTTTGAATTTTATGATTTTTAGGTTGATATGTTGGGTTGGATGGCAGGATACGTGTAGAAGGAAGCTCCTGTCGCCAAAGCGATAGGAACATTAACAGTTAATTAGCAATTTTTCAAGGCTTCGTTACAAATGCAGAAGGCACTTAGTTGTGGGTAGATGCTGACAGAAGGGATAAGAGGTGGATGATAGAAAGGATGGCGGTTACGAAACAAGAAGATGTCATAGAAGAAGCGACCGTTAAATTGCAAGTGGCAGATGCAAGAGAAAGTGGGATTGTTAGTGAAGGAAGATGTTATGGCAATAAACAAGAAAGAACAAGCCAAAAATGAAAAGGTAGAGAGAGATAGAGCATACGAATGAATAGGTGGAAGAGAAAAGGCAACAACTGTTACATGCTAGAGTAGAAAGGCCAATGGTTGCAAATAGAAAGAGAAAAAAAATGGTTAGAGGCAGATGGCTATCGAAAGGTGGAAGAGGGCCAGTGGTTATGAAGAACAGGTTGATAATAGTAATGGTAGATATCATGATTGGGGCAGTTTGAGTATAAGACCATCATTGGTAGAAAGAGTAAAGGGGAAGGCTGAGAGGGTAGAGGTTGAAAAAAAAAAAAAGGAAGAGGTTGAATAAAAAGACAAGGCCAATTTTGGTAGAGGCCAGAAGAGGAGAGAAGAAGGTCAATTTAATCAGGCTAAAACATTGTAAATAAGGAGGTGACACCAGTAAAGATGGGAGGCGGTAGATAGAGGCTGATTCAAACTAAATCTCAATGTGTTATTAGCATGACAGCAAGAGAAGAAGAACAGGCAGGTCGTGAGCGAAGGCCGATGAAGGAAAGAAAAAGCCAACAATAGAAGGTGCAAGAGGTCGATCAAAGGAGGTCAGTAGATTGAAGGGATTAGCGGGCAGGTTGAAGGCTGAAAGCTAAGAATTGATGGCCAAGAGGGACATAGAAACTTATATAGGAGGCAGTGAGTTTAAATGCAGAAATTAACACTTTATGCTTTGTAACCCAATCTATCTGAGAATGTATGAATCAATGACATTGTAATATGTTATGTCATAATATAAATGGTGTTAAGGGTCTGAGTTATTAAGTGGTGTCTTACAAATTGATTTCTACTTTTGTCTTTGTTGCTACAGTAGAGTATTTTAGTTCCTGTCGCCTTGTTGACATAGTTGTGAGTATTAATTGCATGTTCCTGTTGTATAACCGACATTGTTTACAATCTGCCTTATAATGTGTAATCTTTATTGTTCCTCCCTGGTTCCTATCACTTTTGTGACAGGAGGTCTATAAGAATTGGTTTAATGTGGAAAGAACCAGTAATCTGTTAATAGAATGTATGGGGAAACAAGGCATGTGTGTAGAAGCGTGCTTTCATTCTATTTGACTCATAAATCATAGATTTTGTATAAAGAATAATCTAGATATTGTTGGTCATACCCTATTGGGGATGGCATACAAGGAAATAATAGGTTCGTAGCAATTATCATGAGTTGAGGTCCTTTAACCTAGCCGCTTATTGTTAGTGTAGGTTTTTATTTTCCCAGTGGGTTAGTTATTTTCCCTATTTCCTAGATTTTTCCTACACTTTTATTAAGTTTACTTAGGTTAAATAAAGTGATTTTAATTTGGTGAGTGGGTCATTTGAGGTGTCACCATCCTATGAGGGAGTTGTATTTACTATGTTTAGACTGTTCGGTCATCTCTCCCTATTGGTAGGTTTTGCCACCTCCAGCCCTCTCCCTAGTCTATAAACTCACTCTAACGTTATAAAATGTGTACACCACCATTTTACACTTAAGTTTATCTCCTAGATGGGCCTCAAATATTTACACTTGTTTATTAGGACCTATTTTAACACCTTTTTGAGCATTAAGCATGTAGTTCTTGATCTTGATGCATGAAACATAGAATTAGCTATAAGGCGGGCCTAAGCATACTTTAAGTGCCCTCTTTTAGGGATTATGTACTAAAGGACTAGGGTGCCCAAGTGCCCTGGGCCCTCCTTTATCCCACAGCCTTAAATTATGGCCTTGTCAGCTTAGGCCTCTTAAATGACTCCCAAGGTCGGCCTCATGTGGTTTAATTCTTCAAAAATCAATGGGAATGTATATAAAAGTAAGTTAAGTCATTCATTTGAACATATAACTCTCTCTAGTGAATCTTGGCACTCTTGCACTCTCTCTTTCTCACTCATGCTCTCTACAACTCTCTATTGTGGATTATTGTTGTGGCACTAACATATATTTCAGGTCTTGTGAAGATCTTGGAGGCTACACCAACTTCTTGAGTTAAGTTGTGATGTTGCCTACAAGCACACAAAGGTTTCCATTCTCATGTTGACTTCTTTCCTTCATGTTTTGTGTTAGCATTCCATTCTACTTTAGATTTGCCTATGTCCTCCTAGGGCACACACTCTTTATCAATCATCTTTACTATTGTGGAGGTGGAAACACCATTCACAGATCTTGATTGAGGCAAGCTACTAAATAGTACCAAACCATTTTCCTTCTTCCATGTGTACAGGTTAGACAAACAAGTTTCAGAAGGTGATCTCTGGGAAAAAGACTAAGATTACCGTTACAGATCTGATAGAGGAATCAGTTTCTGTAAACCCTAATTTTGGACCAAGGAACCCAAGCACCCTTGTCCTGGACATTCTGACCTCCAAAATCAGGTTCTAAACTAATCACTGATCTCTTTTATCCATTCGATTTTTGGGTTTTTGGTTACAACAATATGTTGTACTCCAATCTTTGTCAACTAGGGTTTCATGTCTTGACTCTAGCTTGATTGATTGGATTTGGTTAATTGCTTATCTATACAAAAAAAGGGTATAACCCCTGTAGTTTGGCTCCCCTTCTTGGGTAGAAGCCAAGCTCAATTTCTGTCCTAATGTTTTGTAGAAGAGGGTTTGACCTAGTTTGATCTATTGAGCTAGTCTCTATTTTCTACACTACATTTTGGTGAACCCAACTTGTCTTGCACTTTGGCATCCTCCTTGCTTCAAATATGGGCTATTTATTTCTCTAGATATGATTAGATTATATCCATTCATCATTTTGCATAGTCATAGAGCTTGATCTTGCATTATTTCATTGTTAGGGTTTGAAAAAAAACCTTGCATTTTAGGAAATTTAGCTAATCTTCAACCTAGGGTTTGTAGTTAAGTGTGTTGTTTCAGATCTTGTTGCATGTATAGGATGATTAAAGGCTTTAAGTTGTTTACCTTATCATCCTTTCTGTTCTAGGAAATTCTTGTATATTTGCATAAAAAGGGTGAAAAATCAATCATTTTAGGCTTGCAAAAAGGCATATTTGTGCATTGTTTTCATTGCATATGTTGTAGATCATCATAGATAGATTTAAATATCTGATTTTTGCATCAGATCTGATCGACATTACAGTAGATAATCATTTCATGGTGTTGCTCTTGCATTTGAAGCTCTCATTTGCTAGGGTTTTGTTGAAAAACTTGCATTGTTGAAAAGCCTAGTCAAAATAAAAAACCTAGGGTTTGTAATTAAAATCTTGTTTCAGATTTTGCTGTTACCATTTACATTTCAAATCTGATCTTTCATTGATATATCATGTCATAAATATTATTTTCTTTCGAAAAGATTTCTTGCATCAAAAAATTGTGTTCAAAATCTAGGGTTTTGTTAGTAAACCCTAACTAGTCTTGCATTTAGTGCATCTTTATCAAAGCAAAGTATTGTAAATCCTTGATTCATTTAAGTGGATAAATTATTCAAGAACTTCTTTTGCACATACCACATGTCCTACATTTGCAAGACTTATTTGTTGTGGTTACCAAGAATAACACATTTTTTGAAGACCTCGCTTCTCTTGCATTTTTAGGTCTTTGATTGCAATCTTATTTTCATATTGGTGATACTTGATTAGTAAATAGATCTGATTGTACATTGCTTTTCAAATACATTTCATTATGGCATCTTCATGTTATTCCTCTTTGGAATCTTTGCATGCATGTATCCTAGATTTTGAAAATTTCTTTAAATTCACTAATATGCATCCTCATGTTTTAGATCGCATAGCATCTATGAATGATATTGATGTTTCTAAATGTTCCATATATGAAGTCTAAGTCCTTTGTTATATATATGATTTGGATAGCTTCACAACCATCATGCATGTGTATCCTTCAATATTAAAAGATCTACCTGAATTCATCTCCATGAATAATCATGAGAAAGATGATGGTGATAATTATTCTTACACTTCTACTACAAATTATGATAATGCCATGTCTATCCCCATGGAACTACTCTCTACTACATGTGATGGTGATCTATCTTCGTCTATTTCACCCTATGATTTGGATCCCTCTCCCAAAATGGTCCCCACTCATGAGGATATTTTGGCGCAAGAGGATGAACTCATTGACACATCCCTTAGCATTGTGCTCCACCCTCCATTCCAATGCTCTCCCTTCGAAAGATGAAGCATTAGTGGATGAGGAGCCTTTCCCCACAAAGGTCATCCATGGGTAGATAATGGGCATTCATCTCAGCATCTTAAATCTTCTACTTCTAACATAGTACGTGAGGTTTCTATATCTCATCCCTAGGGATCTTCCTATTGGCAAGAGACACATTGTAGCTTCATGATTGTTGTCATTGATGGCAACAAAGTTCATCCCACACATCCGTAGGACATGGTGTGCCTATACCGGAAGTCAGATTGAAGAGTGTTGTGGTCTGGTAAGCAAGAACAGAGCATGTGGCAAGGTCTGACAGTCAGGTCCGGATCTCTCAGAGGAAGTATCTTTAGAAAGTGCAGACTTGGGGAAGTCAAGAGGACTATCTTGACTGATAGATTCCAAGAATTGAGCCTCCAGTGATGAAAGAGTGAAGAGATATGAGCATTCAAGTATTGGGGTCCTGTTTGGCAGAGCAGACAAAGGAAGAACTGACCGGCAGAGCATCAGACATTATTCCGGATGAAATGTTGATGGTGATCAAGATTCTTAAGGTATCATTCATGATTGGCTGACTTGTTAGATGACTTCTATAAGTATCTCTTTGATCCACATCACTTGGTAAGCAAGGATTCAGCCAACATACTAGAGTTTGGAAAATATTGACTATTCCGAATGCCGACTAGAAAGAGGATGAAATCCTTTGTACGGATATATATACCAAATGGATTTCGATGAGAAGTAGGGTGTTGTATTGTGTGAAGTGCAAAGAAAAGAAAAAGAGCAGTGTGGAAGCAGTAAGGCAGGTCCAGTATGTGAAAGGATAACAACACTAAAGAAGAGAAAGGATGAAGTGCAGTAGATCAATATACTAAGCCTAACCGGAACTGAACTCCAACATATGTGGATGCTTCTCACCAATTCAAGTATCTTGTTACTCTCTTTATAACTTGTAGACAGTGAGTCTCTTGTAGGCAGTGAGCCTCTTGTGAGTAGTGTGCTCAGGCAGTGAGCCCTCATTGGCAAGTGCCATTTTGTACTTCTATTCTTCTAACATAGAATACATTCTTGGGTTAGTCACCCCGTGGTTTTTTCCCTTAACAGGGTTTTCCACATCAAAATCATTGTGTTATGTGTATTGACTTTGTTTCTACTTTCATGCTTATGGATGCTTATTTGCTTTGATGTTGCACTAGTTGTTAAAGAAGAACATAAAGTTAAATTAATTAAGATAACTGATTCACCCCCCCTCTCAGTTATCAACAATTGGTATCAGAGCCAAGTTCCTCCAAATAGAGCCTAACAGCTTGAGGAAGATCTAGAAATTAAAATGGATGTGTATGGTATGAGGGAGCAACTTCAGTCTACCCTAGATGATCTTGAGCAATCTAATTCTAAAGTCAATGAATTGAAGGAAAGACTCAAACAGGCTGATGATTTCATAAATGAACTAAAAGGGAAACTAAGTCTCTCTATGAAAAAGAGAAAGGATCTACTTCAGCAATTGGCAAGTCAAAGTGAAGCAAATGATACAAATGGAGATCTGAAGGAGAAAACCAAGTTATGTGAAAAGTTATCAAAAGAGATCATTATGGTAAGACATGAAATGGAATTAGGGGTTATGAAATTTACCCAAGAAATTGAAGAGAAAAGAAAAACTGAAGATGATCTAAGACAATTTCTCAAGGAGAAATCAGAAGACTGCCACAAGATGGATAGAATAATCAGACATCTTGAATCTGATCTTGAAGATGCTAAAGATAATGAAGAAAAACTTGAGGATCAAATTGTCTCTCTTAAAAGGGATCTTCAAACAGTAAATGAATACAAAGAGAAATTCAAGATAAGTTCTGCTCAACTTGAAGTTCTTCATGAAAGCCAAAAGAGGGTAGATGACAAGTGTGGCTTGGGATATGAGAAAGGTGAAAGCTCTAGATCTGGTCAGAAGAAGTTTGGATCAGAAAATCTAAGGAATAGGCCTAGAAGACCTCCGGTAAGGCAACCTAATGCTCAAAGATATCCATCCTTCAATGGATATTGCCACAACTGTAATAACTTTGGTCACAAAGTTAATCAGTGCAGAAAGAGAATGAATCAGACTAATACATCCTTCTCCGGACACTGTTTTAACTGTAAAAGGTATGGTAATAAATCTCATGAATGCAGAAATATGCAAATGAACAATTCATTCAATGGTAGATGCTTTGCATGCAATAGAATGGGTCATATGGCTAATCAATGCAGATCAAGAGGACATCAATCAAATATGCAAAGAAATATTGTTTGCCACAATTGCAATAGATCAGGTCATATTGCCAAATTCTGTAGAAGCAAGAATCAAGACAAAAGAGGTCCGGTACATCATAATCAGAATCAAGACAAGGGAAAAGGAAAAGTGAATGCAGATGAAGTTCAAAGTGAGATGAACAAGATTTGGGTGATGAGAAGTACAAAAAATGTAGGGGATGGATCCGCACCAGAATCTGGTGCTGATATTCCTTCTAGAAATTAAAAAGTGAGCTCTGGCTCAGGGGGAGACACAAGGAAAAATATTTTCCCCCAGCCAGTTAATTGGTGCTAGAATTGGCACAAGGAGAGTTGCGGATTAAAGGGTTCTCAGATAAACATCTAAATAAACTGTGGTTAAGATATGGAAGATCCGCAAGATGTTTAGAACAAGATTGATCTGGTTCATGAAGTCATCCGAATAAGGAAAACAAGGCAAACCAGAATGACTTAAGTTGAGCATTTATTGCAACTTGGTATTAGGGTTTGCGGAGTAATATAAGGGTTTTTCTTATTAAACATTTGTTCATTCTGCATTCAAGAAGAAGCGAAAAGGAGCTCTGCAATAAATTTCCTCAAGCCCATCAAAGATCATCTGCAGAAGTTGATTCATCCAACAATCGATCCAGCTCACTCCGTGAAACCTAGAAGTGTAAAAGGTATTTTCTGTTCTTGAATATCTCTCTATAAATCTTTGAAAGATGGATAATCCGAATGTGGTGAAGATTTCTGATAGGCCACGCCCTAAATTTAAGAAGCATCCATACAAATCTCTAGAAGTGGATCCCTCAGGTGCATTTTCTATCATTCCGCATGGTATTTTGCATGTAGAAGATGTTAGGGTTTACATTCATGCAAATATTGAAGAATTTGGGGAATCCAAGTTAATGGATATCTATCACAAACAATTGATAGATGACTCTTTTGAACTAAAACCCTAGTACAAGGCTATCCGGGACAAACATTTCGGTCAGTACATCCATTTCCCCTATTTTGAAGAAGATGAGTGGGTTCGGTATGTGTTGAGCAGAGTGCATGATAACTTCTTGTGTTTGAATAGACCATTCAAGATCACCAAGGATGAAATTAGGGCAATAACTAGTTTGCACTCTTCCGGAGGGATACCAGTTCTTAAATCTGTCAAAACCCAAACTGTGAGTGAGGCTACCGGATCAAAATTTGATAAGAGAGCAATGACCATAGAAGATATCACTGATCCAGATATCAAGTTTGCATATATGATAATTGGCTATAAGATATATCACTCCAGCATGGAGAATTCAGTACCTGGAACTGTAATCTACACTGCTTATCAGATGATAAAAGAGAATGTAGATTATGATCTTTGTGAACTTCTTCTAAGCCAACTAATGGAAAACTTACAGAAGATCAAGAAGGACAAGAAGAACTCTTTTAAGTATGGTGGACTGATATTGTGTTTGTTTTTCTACTTTATGAATGAGCTGCCCAGATCTAGTGGTTGGGTATGGCAGAATGACAGACCTGTTGCAATTCAAATCAAAGATTACTTGCATGAGATTGGGGATGCTAAGGCAAGAAATACAGCTCTGTGGGGTTACTTCAAGAACTTCCAAATTATGATGCAAACCAGAGAAAGAATTCCCAAATCATTGGTTGAGAAGTACAAAGATACAGTGTGTTTCATGGTAGACACTAATCAATTCCTAATGGAGGCTATGGAGCCAAGAATAGTCTGGATCATGCCAATGGGGTATGAAGTAGATGAGAAAATAGTTGAGCTACATGTTCAACACATGCTTAGTCAACCCAAGGATCCCAAGGCAGAAAGGTTTGGAACCTTTGAAGAGTTGAGTGTTGATGCAGAGGTGTTAGGTCTCCAAAGATAATCTAACAAGATCAAAAGGTTTCAATAGTTTGTGGCCTTCAACCAATAAGACTTCTCTAGCCTTCCTCTTGTCCTAAACTCCACCAAAGGGCTCAAGTTTGGATTCCAACTTCTCAGATGAATTTTAGCACCTTCTAGGGTCTCAACCTACCCCAACCAACAAGATTCAATAGGTTTCATGTACCTTTCTGACCGGTTCTTGACAACTCCCCTTAACCAGGCCTAATCCTCGTAGCCCTGTGCAGCGACTAAACTGTACTTTTCTCCAAACTTTCCCAAAACACTTTTGAAACAAATGACTGATTTGGATACCCTCTATTGAGTTCTAAAATATATCTCAAACTCACCTACTGTTGTTTTGGACGAAATGTGACTGTCCTAACACCCTGCTGCCTTCCTACAAGGCCTAAATTGACCATTTTACAAAGGAACCCTATGACAAACTTGTCCCACACACTTCAAACCTAAAAAAAGTATTAGGAAAGGGTTCAAAACCAAGGATTTTCCAGGTCTTATCAGGAGGTTTGCACATTTATGGTTTGAAATACAAAAAACTCGTTTCTAGGCCTCAAAACCTAGGGCTTGCTAGATCTTCCACCTCCAATCACTTCCAGACCTCATTCAAAGGTCTAACACCATCTCCTTGACCATATTAAACAACAACAATCATAAAAATGTCACCTTGTTAAGACGGATCTCCGGCTGCTATAACCATGCCACCATTTCAATGCTTTTTCACAAGCAATCCCTTACTTCAAATGGTGATCACCTTCTAGTTTGAACTCCTCCTGCCTTGCAAAGGTTAAAGAATCATAGTATACATGTTAGCAAGGACCTATCCCATGAGAACCAGGGTCTTACATTCATGGGAAGGCCCAAAGATGCATTGTCACCACTCAAAACACACAGAACAGTCTGCTGTTTTTTATGACAGTCAACAAGAACAGAATTAAAACTAATCTAAAAACTTTTTCAGAGCATGGAATGAAGTCTAATAATGTTAACTGAGGTCCTAATACATTTTCCAACACTCAACAACCAAAGAATCAATGGAAATGAGAAGAAAAATGCAAGAAAACTGAAATTTCTGTTATTTCCCAGTCTGCCGTACCAAAAAACAGCCTCCAAAGTACTTGTCCGTACATCAAATGCCTTGGAATGATTACATAAGTTCTATCCAACTTCCTTAACCAATCCCCATCGGTTGGAGTTGGTTTAACCACAAAGAAACTACTCAAATTGACTTTCCCTCCTAAATGCATAATTCAGAAATTTGAATTTCTGAACTTTGGTTTAGTGAATTTTTGCCTTATTTAATAAACTTCTACCTTATTTATTTATCATGTTTGATTTTATTTAGGTTCATTAAACCTTCTTATTGATCTTAGACACCTCTATTTGACTCTAGGGGCACTATTGGCCCAACTTACATCATTTTTGGTCCTAGGGTCCTTACCAGGACCCTCAAGACATTTAAACATTACATCATCTTGACCATTACAATATGTAATTATTGGTTTTAGGCTATTCCATTTGACTTGAAGGACTCCATGGACTCCTCTCTTATTCACTGATGCCTCCTTATTCCACAATGTTCTATTAGGTGCTCCTGCACCATACTCCCCAGCATGATAAAAACTCTTGTCCCAAGAGTAAAATGCTTTGCTCCAAACATCCTTCAGTCTTGTTGAAATGTTCCTCTGATTTGTGACAGGGAACATGAACTCTCCAAAGGTTATCTTCCTCCTCCTACCTGCATAGCTCTCACAACCAATGTTAGTATCATAAAACATGTTTGAATGTCCTTGCTTAGGACCCTGTTGCTGCAATGCTTCTGCCTTCTCCATCTGATTTGTTCTCCTCTGTAAGGTATGTTGTCTACCTTCCTTTTCCTGCCTCCTTATAGGGCATTCAATGTCTCCCACCTGGATGTAATGTAAGTTCCAAACTTGTTGTCCTTTAGGACTATCATAAACCTTCTTCTGCTGTAACTGTTCTTGTTGTTCAACCTGCACATCCAACTTCAATTTCTCTCCAAAACAGATAGTAACATGTTCCTTCTTGTCTCCACAAGGTAAAGGGATTAATCTAAATTGTTTACCATCTTTGTGCACCAAATAGTTATTAGTATAACCATCATGAACTGTCTTTCTCAAATGCTGCCATGGTCTACCCAAAATTATATGCCCACATGTCATTGAAATAACATCACATAAAATAGAATCATGATATGGACCAATTGAAAAATCAACATATGCCTTCTGACTAACCCTTACTTGCTGTTCTTGACTTACCCAAGTGGCATTGTAAGGACTAGGATGATCAAATGTCTTCAATCCCAACTTGTGCACCATTTCCCAAGAGACTAAATTATCATGTGAACCTGAATCTATAATCAACTTGCATATTTTTCCATGGCTTAAACAATTAGTTTTAAAAATGGATACCTGTGGTGCTTGCTGCATTTTGCCTTTTTCCACCATGAGCATTTCTCCGTCCATTACTGGAGAGGCTAATGACATTTCATGTTCTTCTTTCTTTTCCTCTTCTTGTGCCAAATGAACTCTTCTCTCCTTGTTCTTATCAGCATCATCTCTCTTAGGACATTTGAAAGATGTGTGTCCTACTTCATTGCAATGATAACACCTACCTGTGAATACTCCTCTACCTGATCCAAACCTACCTCCACCTCTATATCCACCTCTCTGATCTGCAGAAAACTCTTTGCCTTTCTCATTGCTGCTTTGTCCTTCATTAGTAGGTCTGACCCTACCTCTATATCCTCTACCACTACCTCCTTGTCTCTCTTGCTTCCTCTTCACTCTCTCTTCAGCCCTTATGGCCAACTGAAAACATTCTCCAAGTGATTTTGGTATTGTCAAACCAATCTCATCTTGCAGGTTATACCTAAGCCCATTAAGGTATCTTGCCACTTTCTCTTCTTCATCTTCTAATCCTCCCCTAATACTAAGCTTATGAAATTGCTCAGTATAGGACATAACATCCATGTCCTTTTGTTTCAAATTCTGCCTCATCCTCTTTGTTTGAATGGAGTAATCGGATGGAAGAAATTGATCCTTCATCATATCCTTCATCCTACCCCAAGAAGTGATTCTTGTTCCACCTCTAGCCACTCTTTCTGTTTGCACACTACTCCACCATGTAAGTGCTGTCCCTCTCAACTTTGTTTTTGCAAATTTAATCTTCTTCTCATCACTCATCTCCTCATACTCAAAGAAATTTTCAAGGGCATCTATCCACCCTAATAGCTCTTCACTATCCATCTTCCCTTGATAGATAGGTAAGTCTATGTTTGCCTTTGTTCCACTTCCTTGGACTGCCTTAAGCAATCTCACAAATCTCCTTTCTTCCACATCCAACTCATCATCAGGAGTGTTCTCATCTACCTTCTCATGTCCTCCATCATCTCCTTCTTGATCATCTTGTTCATCCCCTCTAGAATTCTTTTCTAATGCTTCCAACCTTGCCAAGATTGATGCATTCTCCCTTCTCACTTGTCTTAACTCTCTTTCTCTTGCAGCATCTTGTTCTTTTCTATCCCTCAACTCTTTTTCTCTTGCCTCTAAGGCTTCTCTCAATTCATTGTTCTCCCTAGCCATTTGATTTTTAGGAGCCATATTCACACTTTCACAAACCCTTATTGTTTCACAAGATCCTACCACTCTCTCAAGGACCTACTTGCTGCTCTGATACCACTATGATGCAGAGGTGTTAGGTCTCCAAAGATAATCTAACAAGATCAAAAGGTTTCAATAGTTTGTGGCCTTCAACCAATAAGACTTCTCTAGCCTTCCTCTTGTCCTAAACTCCACCAAAGGGCTCAAGTTTGGATTCCAACTTCTCAGATGAATTTTAGCACCTTCTAGGGTCTCAACCTACCCCAACCAACAAGATTCAATAGGTCTTGACAACTCCCCTTAACCAGGCCTAATCCTTGTAGCCCTGTGCAGCGACTAAACTGTACTTTTCTCCAAACTTTCCCAAAACACTTTTGAAACAAATGACTGATTTGGATACCCTCTATTGAGTTCTAAAACATATCTCAAACTCACCTACTATTGTTTTGGACGAAATGTGACTGTCCTAACACCCTGCTGCCTTCCTACAAGGCCTAAATTGACCATTTTACAAAGGAACCCTATGACAAACTTGTCCCACACACTTCAAACCTAAAAATAGTCTTAGGAAAGGGTTCAAAACCAAGGATTTTCCAGGTCTTATCAGGAGGTTTGCACATTTATGGTTTGAAATACAAAAAACTCGTTTCTAGGCCTCAAAACCTAGGGCTTGCTAGATCTTCCACCTCCAATCACTTCCAGACCTCATTCAAAGGTCTAACACCATCTCCTTGACCATATTAAACAACAGCAATCATAAAAATGTCACCTTGTTAAGACGGATCTCCGGCTGCTATAACCATGCCACCATTTCAATGCTTTTTCACAAGCAATCCCTTACTTCAAATGGTGATCACCTTCTAGTTTGAACTCCTCCTACCTTGCAAAGGTTAAAGAATCATAGTATACATGTTAGCAAGGACCTATCCCATGAGAACCAGGGTCTTACATTCATGGGAAGGCCCAAATATGCATTGTCACCACTCAAAACACACAGAACAGTCTGCTGTTTTTTATGACAGTCAACAAGAACAGAATTAAAACTGATCTAAAAACTTTTTCAGAGCATGGAATGAAGTCTAATAATGTTAACTGAGGTCCTAATACATTTGCCAACACTCAGCAACCAAAGAATCAATGGAAATGAGAAGAAAAATGCAAGAAAACTGAAATTTCTGTTATTTCCCAGTCTGCCGTACCAAAAAAACAGCCTCCAAAGTACTTGTCCGTACATCAAATGCCTTGGAATGATTACATAAGTTCTATCCAACTTCCTTAACCAATCCCCATCGGTTGGAGTTGGTTTAACCACAAAGAAACTACTCAAATTGACTTTCCCTCCTAAATGCATAATTTAGAAATTTGAATTTCTGAACTTTGGTTTAGTGAATTTTTGCCTTATTTAATAAACTTCTACCTTATTTATTTATCATGTTTGATTTTATTTAGGTTCATTAAACCTTCTTATTGATCTTAGACACCTCTATTTGACTCTAGGGGCACTATTGGCCCAACTTACATCATTTTTGGTCCTAGGGTCCTTACCAGGACCCTCAAGACATTTAAACATTACATCATCTTGACCATTACAATATGTAATTATTGGTTTTAGGCTATTCCATTTGACTTGATGGACTCCATGGACTCCTCTCTTATTCACTGATGCCTCCTTGTTCCACAATGTTCTATTAGGTGCTCCTGCACCAAGTGTAAAGATTCATGTGGAACTTAGACAATCGCAGATAAAGAGAAAGGTGAGAAAAGAAGTAGAGAATGTTGCCAAAAGATTTGGCATATCAAAAGAAGCACTTGATGCTAACAGAGAGAAGATGGAAAGGGTAGAGAAAGAGAAGGAAGAAGCAGAAAAAGAAAGTGGTCTGGTAGAAGCCCCCTCCCGGACTAGATCCTCTAAGAGGTCTACACCTACCATTGACAAGAGCTCAAAGACATCAAAACCAGAAGCAAAATCATCCGGTAAAGCAGAGAAAAGAACTAAGACAAAGGCCACAAGGTCTTATCCCAGTCAAAAGGATGATGAAGAGACAGAATCTGATGAAGAGGTAAAGAAAATGAAGAAGAAAAAGAAAACATTCGGTGAACCCTCTACCGGTCATGACAAGGAAGAGATGGCAGAAGAATTTGTGGAAAGGCCCACTTTGTCCATTGATGATGTAGTCAAATCAGTCACTGTGGATGGGATCTTGAAGCCAATGATTGAATTTTATGATGATTATAATGAGGTTGATCAGAAGATCCTACAAGAAGCCACAGTCAGGTATCTTAACATTTATAATAAAGCATTCATTGAGATTATATCTCTAATTCCAAACAGCCTAGAGAAGGAACTAGAAATCAGGAGGAACAATGCCAAGGCCAAGGACCTTGAGATCAGGGAATAGATTGTTATTCAGCTCTTTCCTTCAATCACTCCGAAGCAAATGAATATGATCTTCAAAGATTGCAAGGATGAGTTCCAGAGCAAAGCTAGAATGAATCAGCTTATGCTCAGCGAAATTGAGAAAATAGCAAAAGAGACAAAAGAGATCCTCCAGAATTCATACAAAAGATTCAACATTCCCATTGTAGAGGACATAGGTGATGAACCCTCTGCCATGGATGACAAAGAAAAATCCACTAAGACAGTAGCAGAAGAGGCAAAGGAGACTAGTGAAGAAAAAACTAAGGACTTAGATTCCTCTATTTCGGAAGAGGAAGTCCAAGGAGAAGTAAATCCATATTCTCCAACAGTCTCCAGATCTAAAGGAGAAGAAAGAATAGAGGAGAAAGAAGAAGTGAAGGGAAGAGAAGAGGGTCAAATTGAGAAGAACACAAGTGACAGTGCAGAAGGAAAGAAAACTCTGTCTCCGGCAAGAGACACTGCAAAAACTGCCAAGAACTTCTTGACTAAAGAAATGATGGAGATTGATGAACCAGAGATACTTCAAGGACCATTTGACTTTGATTCTCTCTCCTCAGTACAAACAATGAAGATAGCATCCTTTGCCCAAGCAAAGGCTAAAGAGAAACTTCTAAAGTCTCACATGGAAGACTGGGAGTTGATAGAAATTGCATCTGGTGTGCTTGAAAAGATCATGCCATCCTTTCAGAAGGATTCCTCAGCTTCTTCATCTAGTAAGCTCAAGTCTCTTGTTAGCTCTGTCAGCACTCATTTTGAGTCTTTAGAGAAATCAGCTAAGGAGAAGGTCCGGAAAGAGTTCTTAGGAAAGAGATTCTCTAAAGTACAAGGTCTAATTTCAAATGATAGGAGAGTTATGGATATTGGGATAAAGAGCTTAGAAAATGCTCTTAAGGATGGAGGAGAAGTATATAAATTTTGTATATCCTAGACTAAAGTAACAAAGGATATTGAGAAGAAAGTAAAGGAACAAGAGGATAAACTGTCAACCCTCTCTCAGAATTTTGATCCTCTCACTGTATCCATAATAAACCAGGAATGTCAAACTATTGTAGTCATGAATGAGATTAAGAAACTTGAAAAGGAGAGGAAGAACATAATAAGCAGGATGGGTGAACTTAGAGGGATCATTATCCCTAAGTTAGAGGCCATGCATGAGGCTCTAACTGATGCTTAGACCACAGCCCGGACCAGTGATCCGACAGATCTCAAGAGGGCAGAAGCTTTTGCATTCCTATTGAGTGGTCACATCTCAATTTTGGACAGGATGAAGTAGAGTTGGGCGACAGAAGTTGTACAACTGAAGAATACTTTTGCAAACATACTTAAGTATATGTAAGTAACTTGTATATATTTATACAACTAAGTATATATTATTTTTGGGCAATTTTGGTGTGCGGACCCTACCCTTTGCCATTGATGTCAAAGGGGTAGTGAGGAATAGTGAAAAATGTGGAATTCAGCTAAGGGGGAGCTCCAGTAAAGTGTACATTAGAAGAGAGCATCAACCAAGGGGGAGTATAGTATAACACTTAGTCATTTTTCACTAAGTGTTGCCATCAATGCCAAAGGGGGAGATTGTTGGCAAGAGACACATTGTAGCTTCATGATTGTTGTCATTGATGGCAACAAAGTTCATCCCACACATCCGCAGGACATGGTGTGCCTATACCAGAAGTCAGATTGAAGAGTGTTGTGGTCCGGTAAGCAAGAACAGAGCATGTGGCAAGGTCTGACAGTCAAGTCCGGATCTCTCAGAGGAAGTATCTTTGGAAAGTGTGAACTTGGGAAAGTCAAGAGGAGTACCTTGACTGATAGATTCCAGGAATTGAGCCTCCGGTGATGAAAGAGTGAAGAGATATGAGCATTCAAGTATTGAGGTCTTGTTTGGCAGAGCAGACAAAGGAAGAACTGACCGACAGAGCATCAGACATTATTTCGGATGAAATGTTGATGGTGATCAAGATTCTTAAGGTATCATTCATGATTAGCTGACTTGTTAGATGACTGCTATAAGTATCTCTTTGATTCACATCACTTGGTAAGCAAGGATCCAGCCAACAGACTAGAGTTTGGAAAATATTGACTATTCCAGATGCTGACTAGAAAGAGGATAAAATTCTTTGTACGGATATATATACCAAATGGATTTAGATGAGAAGTAGGGTGTTGTATTGTGTGAAGTGTGAAGAAAAGCAGAAGAGTAGTGTGGAAGCAGTAAGGCAGGTCCGGTATGTGAAAGGACAACAGCACTAAAGAAGAGAAAGGATGAAGTGCAGTAGATCAGTATACTGAACCTAACCGGAACTGAACTCCAGCATATGTGGATGCTTCTCATCAGTTCAAGTATCTTGTTACTCTCTTTATAACTTGTAGACAGTGAGTCTCTTGTAGCCAGTGAGCCTCTTGTGAGCAGTGTGCTCGGGCAGTGAGCCCTGATTGGAAAGTGCCATTTTGTACTTCTATTCTTCTAATAGAGAATACATTCTTGGGTTAGTCACCCCGTGGTTTTTTCCCTTAACAGGGTTTTCCACGTCAAAATCATTGTGTTATGTGTATTGACTTTGTTTCTAATTTCATGCTTATGGATGCTTATTTGCTTTGATGTTGCACTAGTTGTTAAAGAAGAACAAAAAGTTAAATTAATTAAGATAACTGATTCACCCCCCCTCTTAGTTATCAACACTTCCTCCTTTGGTTGAATGTTCAAATGCCTTAGATATCACTAAGGATGTGAAAACCCTTGATCTTCCTCTGGTTGAATGTTCAAGTACCTTGGATATCACCAAGGATGTGAAGACTCTTGGTGTTACTTCTTTGGTTGCATGTTCAAACCCCTTGCATATCACCGAAGATACAATCATCAACAATTATCATAACAACACTTTACCCTCCCTTCATCCCAATGCTCTCCCTTCAAAATATGAAGCATTAGTGGATGAAGATAGGTCTCTCACATTAAATCCCTCGCAGATGGATGTTGAGCTTATTCAAAAAGAAAACAATGTCAATTCAATCATCATTAATAGACTTATTCTCCCCACTAAGGGTGTTGGTACCCATTTTGGTCTGGATCTGAGCGCAGATGTTGGAGGGTTTTTTCTTTTTGGGCCCTAAGTTTCCTTGTTCATCGCTGTGACTTTCTCTATTGGAGAAACTTCTTTTTGAGTGCTCAAATTATGATTGAACCATCGTTTTGAACCACCGCATTGAACCCTTTTGGTTCATGGTTCAACGGTTCAAGGCTTTGTGTTTGTGTTCAGCAAATGTTCTTTTTGAAGTGCTCCGTTTGGTGTTGAACTTCTCGGTTGAACCATCCATTTGAACTGGTTCATGGTTCAAAGGTTCAGAGCTTTATGTTTTTGGTTCATTGGAGTGATCGACATCATCGGTGAGCTATTTTTGTTCCCTTCGATGTGTTTGGTTTGGCCGATGGAAATGCCATCGGTGTGATATTCATCGTCGGCAGGCTTCATTTGTGTTTGGCCGATGGATGTTATCGGCGTGTGTTGTATTGTCGGCATGAGTGTTTTGTGTTGATATCGCCAATGGAGGGATTTGGAACAAGCATCGGTGTGACTTTGTACGATTGGCCGAAGAGTTTTTGACTTGCCCGATGGTGTATGTCACACCGACGGAAGGAGAAGGCCAGGGTCCATCGGCGTGAGTTGTGTTGTCGGTGAGCATCTTTTCTGTTACGCCGATGGTCTTTGTCTTGCCGACGGGCGTGTTTGGAGTGAACCATCGGGATGACTTAGTATGTCGGCGAGGGAATTTTGGGCTAGCCTGACGGTTGTTGTCTGGCCGACGAAGTATGTTTTGCTGGCCATTGGGGAGACTCGTATTGTCGGTGGGAGTTTGGAGAGTTAGCCTGATGGTCAGTCTCTAGCTGATGAGGGGAATGTAGTGAAACGGTCGGTGAGACTGTTGAGGTCAGCCAGAGGATTTTTGGATGCTCCGATGGAGGGAGTCACGCCGACGGGGGTGCAGAGTGTAGTTTGTGGTCATCGGCCAGACTATTGATGTCAGGATGAGTTTTGTGGAGTTGGCCGATGGTTCTTCTCTGGCCAATATGGAAGTTGTAGGCTTTCGGGAGGTGTCGTCGGCGAGACTTGATAGATCGGCAGGAGGATTTGGGAGTTGGTCGATGGCCTGGGTCTGGGCGATGGGCTTTTGGGTGAAGGAGCATGTGTCGAGCGTGGCAAAAGCGCTCGACACCTATTATGCAAGTGACTATGCTTTTAAACTACTAAGGTGGTCTCTGCACCATGCATGTGGGATTAATCTCCCTGCATTATTTTGAACCTGTGGTAAACGCTTTTTGGCGGGAACTTCATTTTGATTGCTGCGACTGATTTCTCGATGGTTGCGGGTGGTTGAGCCATCAATGGCGACTGTAGCAAGGATATGGGTGACGGTACAAGTAATTAAACTGCCTAATTTTTGGCGTGAGGACTTCCAGATGGTGGCACAGGGCTCGAGGCCACCATTGTCTACTTTCTGTCTCTGTAGCAATAAATTCTGAGTGCCATTCCTTTGAAGGATCTGTATCCGGCAAATTTTGATATTTTGTCATGTAATTAATTGCTGCAAGTACACTTTCTAGCCAATATACGCAGACGGTGTTACCATTTTTGTGGTTGTTGAAAACTGGACATTTTGGCTCTGTAATAAGATACAACTGGTTTTGGTTGCTCTGTGCAGCAAAACTTGCGAGTTTATGTATCTCCTGTTGTACGTTTGTACATGAATCCACTGATTTCATGGTGAATTTTATATGAATAATGCTATGTTTGCATGTGTTATGCTGATTCTGTCTCCAGTTTTGCTTGTATCTTTCTTCTGAGTCTAGGAATTCAAGGAATGTCTGAGATTCTAGAACATAGAATTCCTGTGTTGAATGTTTAATCTTTTAACTTCTGCTCAAGGGGTAGATTAAACTGTTTTCAGATTGAATATTGGGAAGGGTATACTGCAATAGGGATGCCATAAGTATAGACAGCTTAACACTCTATATTGGGAGATATCTGTAAGGCAGATATCATGTATATCCCCCTAAAATCCAGTTTTAGTTGTTCATGCTGATCATTCACAGGTGTATGTCTACCGACTCCAAGCCCTGGATAGGCACCAATCTAGCTCTGTGTTGAGGTTATATACCATGTCCAGCTTTGCATCCAAAAATCAAATCAAACCATTTCATCCTTCCACCTGTTAGTTGTAGGAGTAGGATTAGGATCCCTGCGTACTCTCATACCCAACTAGACATATATGTCCAAGAATGTTGCCAACCTTGTGATTTGTTATACAAATCTTGGTCCTTACGTGAGAGTATTCTGCCTGTTGCTGTCAAGTTATATCTTTCTGTCATTGAGCTAGTCAAGGTCATACTTTTATCAAATAGGGACACCCCTCTTGGTGTGGCAGAACCAGAAGTGAAGGGGAGGAGCTCATGCAACCTCCTGTATTCAGTTGGTTGAATCTACCTGTGCATTAGAACTGGCAAACCCTAATGCTGATTCAGAAGAAAAACCAACAAAACAACGACTCTACTAGGGACATCAATGTCATATCCATGAAAGTTTGAGTCTACGAGATTGAAGAATTAGGCCTGGATGTGTTTGTTGCAGCAGAAAAAAAGGTTGTATATGTGACTCTGCTGGTGGATGACCCAGAAAGAAAGAAATCAATTTGCAGCTTCAGCTTGTTTGAAGCTCGTTCCTCTTCAAGGAGGTGGCGACTCTGCATCAAAGAACCTGATAAAAGAACAAAATCAGTCAGAGAAGAATTTGCAGCTCCTGCAACATATCTAGGTATTTCATATTGTTTGACAGACTCCCTATTTGGTGAGATAGCACTGGTTAAAATGGAAACATTGGTGAAAGCAGAGCTTGCATGCTTTTATTAGAACTTATTCTGTATTTCAAAGGGCATGCAATGTTGCTAAAAAGACTCATTTAAAGGACTTTAGGAAAGTTTGAAAAAACAGTCTAAATTTTGAGTGCCTAAAGTCATTGTTTGTAGAAAATCTGAGTAGAGAGGAGGGTTGCAAAAACATAAAGGATGTATTATCAGCCTATGCACCCTTGTGAAGTGTCAAGTGCAAAAATGTATAGTAGTCAGTCCCAACAATGTAATAAAAGAAGTTTCAACATAGACAGATATAAGCCCATAAATTTCAGTGGCATTTGTGGCTATCCAAATGCTCTTCCACCTAAAATCAGATTTTTTTTGCCTAAATTTAATGGTATAAAGGTTGAATCAGCTGAGAGACACTTGCAGCAGTTTATGAATGTGATAGATGACTTTGAGATTGACCATGAGGATGTGGTTATGAGATTATTTGTTCAATCTCTAGATGAAGATGCAAGGGACTGGTTTTCCTACCTTCCAGCTCACTCTGTCAGCTCTTGGCATGGTTTTAAATCTACATTTCTAGTACAATATGGTGAAAGAATCTCTGAATATGCAGTTATTAGTAATTTTATGTACATCCATATTGAAGAAGGTGAGTTGATCCCAGCCTTTAACCTCAGATTTATGAGGGCATTGAATAGAATTCCAGAATGCATGAGACCTAATGATGCACTGTGCTTAGTTGTCTATTTGGGAGCTTTTGATAAGAAAATGAGTTACAGATTAAGAGACAAGGAGCCCACCACATTGCATCAGGCACATCAGTTTGCAATAGATATTGAAAACAATTGGAGGTATGGAATACAAAAGGGTTATTTTTCTAAAAAATTTTGTTGTCCTGCAGCCCCCGATGTTAATGAAAGATTTAATTTAGGAGTTGACAATGAATGTCAAAGTATTCACA
The DNA here is from genome assembly GCA_027924645.1 of Cunninghamia lanceolata. Classification (NCBI taxonomy): domain Eukaryota; kingdom Viridiplantae; phylum Streptophyta; class Pinopsida; order Cupressales; family Cupressaceae; genus Cunninghamia; species Cunninghamia lanceolata. The sequence continues at coordinate 1,297,610 of BSBN01000385.1, forward strand.
CCCCTATTGTCCCAGTTTTTGCATCATTTCAAGTTGATGATGTTTCTGTTATAAAGGAGGATGTCTTGTTTTGCCCAACAAATGAAGTTGAAAACAATGGTTTTTCAAGTAATATTTACATACCAGCCCTTATCAAAGAGCCATCATGTTTAAATGATCCAGTTGTGCAAGGTTGTGATCATGTGGATCAACAGTCAATATTAGTTTCATCAGGAAGTATTAGAGGGATGAAGAATGATGCAGATAGCTCAACTTCAGAATGCATTGAAACAACAGAAATCTTGTATATGGGGCAATCAGTTGATAGAAATGATATCCATGATCAATTCATGGATCAGGTTTGTTCTTCTTATGACTCTGGATCTGATAGTACTAAAGAAGAATTGGAGTATCATGAAGAAGAAGCAGAGGCCTTTACGGTGAGTGTTAATCCCCTTTATGATGAGTCTACAGATGCCTTTGATGCTGTGAATCTTGACTTTCAGTGGTGTAGGATTAATCCTCTTTTTGAGGATGATGATGAATATAAGGAGACTGTTGACCTTGGTGTTACATCAGTTTGTGAGTGGGGGGCATATGAATCAGATATCTTCAATTCTTGTGAAGATACTATGGATTTGCAAACTGTGAATGATGGATGTTCATCATCACCTAGTTTAGATATGTGCAATATTGGGTGTGTGGATCAGGATTTGTTTTCAATATCAGTAGATATTGGGGGTCTCATTTTTTCTGAGTATTTTGAGTTTTTGGATCAGCTGGATGAGTGTCTGATGGTGTGCAGTAGCCAGATAAATGATGAAGACTGCCAAGGGCAGTATGATGTACCATCTGAAGAGTATAACATGCATATGTTGCTTAATGCTGAAGGATTTTTTAGCATGTGTGGTTGCATGTTTGATTTTGAAATGCAGAGTGACAGAGGCAGTACTACAAGTGGCAAGCTGTCAAAGGTGGTGGAATATCTAATTGAGCAAATGACTTTATGTACAAACTATTCCAATTTTTTCAGTTGGGATTGGGATCTTTCAGTTTGGAATCAGGCATTTGGCAGGAAAAAATTTTGGTTCTTCCTTTTTGGCTACCCGGGGCCACCCAAGTGATGACTAAAATATAGTTTTTGTGCAGGTTGGTGTAATGATTGACTCTGTTGCCCAATAGATATGGCCCAATCTATGAAACCAGAGATTCTGGGGTCCTCGCTGTAGTTTTGCACCTACACATCCCCAGACAGAGCCAGTGTTGGTACCCATTTTGGTCTGGATCTGAGCGCAGATGTTGGAGGGTTTTTTCTTTTTGGGCCCTAAGTTTCCTTGTTCATCGCTGTGACTTTCTCTATCGGTGAAACTTCTTTTTGAGTGCTCAGATTATGATTGAACCATCATTTTGAACCACCGCATTGAACCCTTTTGGTTCATGGTTCAACGGTTCAAGGCTTTGTGTTTGTGTTTGGCAAATGTTCTTTTTGAAGTGCTCCGTTTGGCGTTGAACTTCTCGGTTGAACCATCTGTTTGAACCAGTTCATGGTTCAAAGGTTCGGAGCTTTATGTTTTTGGTTCATCGGAGTGATCAGCATCATCGGCGAGCTATTTTTTGTTCCCTCTGATGTGTTTGGTTTGGCCGATGGAAATGCCATCGGTGTGATATTCATCGTCGGCAGGTTCATTTGTGTTTGGCCGATGGATGTTATCGGCATGTGTTGTATTGTCGGCGTGAGTGTTTTGTGTTGATATCACCGATGGAGGGATTTGGAACGAGCATCGGTGCGACTTTGTGCGATTGGCTGAAGAGTTTTTGACTTGCCTGATGGTGTATGTCACACCGACGGAAGGAGGAAGCCAGGGTCCATCGGTGTGAGTTGTGTTGTCGGTGAGCATCTTTTCTGTTACATCGATGGTCTTTGTCTTGGCGACGGGCATGTTTGGAGTGAACCATCAGGATGACTTAGTATGTCGGCGAGGGAATTTTGGGCTAGCCCGACGGTTGTTGTCTGGCCGACGAAGTATGTTTTGGTGGCCATCAGGGAGACTCGTATTGTCGGTGGGAGTCTGGAGAGTTAGCCTGATGGTCAGTTTCTGGCCGATGAGGGGAATGTAGTGAAATGGTCGGCGAGACTGTTGAGGTCGGCCAGAGGATTTTTGGATGCTCCGATGGAGGGAGTCACGCCGACGGGGGTGCAGAGTGTAGTTTGTGGTCATCGGCCAGACTATTGATGTCGGGATGAGTTTTGTGGAGTTGGCCGATGGTTCTTCTCTAGCTGATATGGAAGTTGTAGGCTTTCGGGAGGTGTCGTCGGTGAGACTTGATAGATCGACAGGAGGATTTGGGAGTTGGCCGATGGCCTGGGTCTGGGCGATGGGCTTTTGGGTGAAGGAGCGTGTGTCAAGCATGGCAAAAGCGCTCGACACCTATTATGCAAGTGACTATGCTTTTAAACTACTAAGGTGGTCTCTGCACCATGCATGTGGGAATAATCTCCCTGCATTATTTTGAACTTGTGGTAAACACTTTTTGGCAGGAACTTCATTTTGATTGCTGCAACTGATTTCTTGATGGCTGCGGGTGGTTGAGCCATCAATGGCGACTGTAGCAGGGATATGGGTGACGGTACAAGTAATTAAACTACCTGATTTTTGGCGTGAGGACTTCCAGATGGTGGCACATGGCTCGAGGCCACCATTGTCTACTTTCTGTCTCTGTAGCAATAAATTCTGAGCGCCATTCCTTTGAAGGATCTATATCCGGCAAATTTTGATATTTTGTCATGTAATTAATTGCTGCAGGTAGACTTTCTGGCCAATATAGGCAGACGGTGTTACCATTTTTGTGGTTGTTGAAAACTGGACATTTTGGCTCTGTAATAAGATACAACTGGTTTTGGTTGCTCTGTGTAGCAAAACTTACGAGTTTATGTATCTCCTGTTGTACATTTGTGCATGAATCCACTGATTTCATGGTCAATTTTATATGAATAATGCTATGTTTGCATGTGTTATGCTGATTCTGTCTCTAGTTTTGCATGTATCTTTCTTCTGAGTCCAGGCATTCAAGGAATGTCTGAGATTCTAGAACATAGAATTCCTGTGTTGAATGTTTAATCTTTTAACTTCTGCTCAAGGGGTAGATTAAACTATTTTCAGATTGAATATTGGGAAGGGTATACTGCAATAGGGATGCCATAAGTATAGACAACTTAACACTCTGTATTGGGAGATATCTGTAAGGCAGATATCATGTATATCCCCCTGAAATCCAATTTTAGTTGTTCATGCTGATCATTCACAGTTGTATGTCTACCGACTCCAAGCCCTGGATAGGCACCAATCTAGCTCTGTGTTGAGGTTATATACCATGTCCAACTTTGCATCCAAAAATCAAATCAAACCATTTCATCCTTCCACCTGTTAGTTGTAGGAGTAGGATTAGGATCCCTGCGTACTTTCATACCCAACCAGACATATATGTCCAAGAATGTTGCCAACCTTGTGATTTGTTATACAAATCTTGGTCCTTACGTGAGATTATTCTGCCTGTTGCTGTCAAGTTATATCTTTCTGTCATTGAGCTAGTCAAGGTCATACTTTTATCAAATAGGGACACCCCCCTTGGTGCGACAGAACTAGAAGTGAAGGGGAGGAGCTCACGCAACCTCCTGTATTCAGTTGGCTGAATCTGCCTGTACATTAGAACTGGCAAACCCTAATGCTGATTTAGAAGAAAAACCAACAAAGGGGATAGTGGATAAGTGTACTAATGTTCCTAAAATCATTGTGCATGAGGAACCTAATATGCCTCCTTGCTTCAAACCGGTGATTATGGATCAAGGTGATCCAATGCCACCTCGACTCCCAGGTTACATTCTTAATTATGCAAAACAAATTACTCAAAAGAATCAAGGTGTTCAAAATGTGTCGCAGCATCACACGATTGCTCACACATGTAACACCCATAATAACAAACAAAGTAAGAAAGCATCATGTGTGCCCATTTCTCTTCCACCTTCTCAACCTATCCTACCTCAAGCACCTTGTCTTCCTCTACATTTTGGTAAAGAATATGATCTTGTCAAGCAGCTCCGTGCTACTCTTACTAATATCTCTATATGGGATTTAATACAAACATTGCCTACATACCACAAAATGCTCCATGAGGCTCTACAAAAGGTGAGTGTTCCACCTATTGTTCATCTAAATGATGTAGCATCTCTGTTTAGTTGTATGCAGGTGACAACATCCACTATATCATTTCAACAACGTGAGTTACCTCCCATAGAAGTTCAAAAACAAAATGAGCCTCTTATGATATTTGTGTTCTTCAATAAAAAGAGGATAAGATGCACTATGATTGATTGTGGATCAAGTCTTAATGTTTATGGAATAGATTTGTTAAATAAACTCAATATTGAACATCTTCAATTCAACCGGATAAAATGAACATTCGTGACTTTGATAATATTGGTAGGCAATCATTGGGTACTATTACCTTACCTCTTAGGGATGGTCCTGTGACATTTCCTACCCTTATCAATGTCATGCCTAATTCTCTCTCATATAATATTCTTCTTAGTAGATCATGGATTCATGCCATGGGGTTGGTGTTAGAACACAATGATATATCAAGGGGGGGTGAATCAGTATATACCAAAACTTTATTCCAAAATAACTTTATCAACCAAATCTTCTTACTCCCTTAAATAAATGATAAGGAAAATTAATCAAATCAAATCACAACACATGAGCACACAACCACAACACTAGATTTGCGAGGAAAACCCTAGAAGGGAAAAACCACAGTGAGCAAGCTACTTGGATCTACTATTCAAATCTAGCCTCACAAATAAAACAAGATTACAATATTATTTATGGGCTACAACCCAAAGGAAGATGCAACTCCCTAAAATACAATACTACAACACTTACAGAATGAGGCTACAACCTCTGAACATCAACTTCAACTGATCTCACTGATCAGACACCTCTACAACATCCACACACTTCACTCTGACTCAAATCTTCACTTCCTTTGCACAACAAACACTGTTGCCTCCAACACATCTTTAATACACACTCACTCACATAACCTCGCACCCACTCACTCAATCACACAATCCACAACAAACAAGTTCTTTTTATTTATACCTTCCACAAACAACAAAATCTTTCTCCTATGTCAGCCAAGATGAAACATGTAAACATGAAATTTGCAATGGCCATAGCAATTCGGCTCCCAAAATATGTAGAGATCGTATGTAGTTCTATCCAAGTGATAACCAGGACCTATTCTTCATTATCACATTCTTCCAAGATGGCACAAAAATCCAAACATCTGGTGGGATCATCAAAACACATCAAGTCAGCTCAGCACACATTTATCCTTCCACAAAATAGCTCCAGACCTAAAGCAGTACCAGAACGACCAATTAGCATCATGTGGATCACTTATCAAGCAACATAAGATTGCACAAACCTTCTCAAACATTCTTTTCTTTGAAATATATATATTATTTCTAGTGTAAAAAAATAGACACTGAACCTGGCATCACTCATAAACACTAAACACACAGTCTTGAGATAGAACATTGAAAAGCCAACTTGCAATGCACTTCAACACTTGAAACCTGAAAAGAAAAAACATACAAACTATTTGAACACATCCTCCAAACATCAAAGCCAAAAGATGAAATGCAGTGAAATGTGGTGGCATTTGCTTTCTCCTCCAGACAACCCTAATCAACAATAAGATATGTCTTTGCTCTGCTGACTCCAGAGGACATCTATAGTACACCTTATCATTTGAAACTTGGATATATCATTCTTCTCATCTGTATCTAACTATTCTTCAAACCACAGCATCATAACTTCTAATGCAGAGAAATGTGGAGCATTTCTCTGACCTCTCTAACTGTATCAACACAGGAACATTGTCTTCACTCTGCGAGCTCTAGAATCTTTTGCCATAACTTTCAAGCTCTAAAATCAGGAACATACAACCTTCACACTTGTTTATGTCTAAATCTCAAACTGCAAGGTCATACCTTCAAATGCAGAGGAATACAAAGCATTCACCCAAGCTTCTTTAGTGCAACTTCCAGTGCCTTAGACTTCCTGAATCTTTCTCTCAAGATTTAAGAAATGATTTTTGTCAAGAAATAATGAATACAACATTCACCATACCAGAGACTTCATTCACAACATCATACAACAACAATCAGAACTCTTTTCATCAAAACAATAATCTTCATGTTAGCACAATCTTTGTCAATGGACTTCAGAAGATAGGGTACAACTGTGTACAGATGATACTTATCCAATTAGTATACATAGTACATGACATTCATCATCTTACCCTTTACTTCACAACTTCTCTGATCCATCTCTTTATTATTCCTTTGTCTTCTTCTCTAATCACCTTAGCATATACTCATCACTTTGCATCACTATCCTTTGGCATCTTTGATCATCAACTGCTCATCACTTCCACTTCCAACCTTCAATACTATTGACATCAATCATATCCATCATGCACTGTTGACATCAATTACAACACATATGCAACAATCTCTCCCTTTGGCATTGATGGCAACTCTTAACTTGATATGCAAATTTCTCCCCCTTTGACATCAAGGACAAAGGGCCAGTGGTCTTCCTTTGATCTAATCTTGCTTTAGCTCCCCTTGTTTGTATTAACCATGAACTTCCTTCTCAGATTCTTAACTACCCGCTATGTCTGAGAGGTAACCTCCATCAATCCAGCCCGATAAAGATATGTCTTGAACTGTGCCCCTAGACAGATGTACCACCTATACATCTAGTTAGAAGGAGGGGCAATCACCCCTAACTTCTATCTGAGATACACAAATGGGTCCTTAGAAAGTGCCTTTGTAAAGATATATGTAACTTGATCCTTTGTAGGCACATACTCCAATCTGACTTCTTGATTTGCAACCTTCTCTCTCAAAAAGTGATACCTGATATATGTGTGCTTGATTCCAGAATGCATCATTAGATTATTTGAAATATTTATGGTACTTGCATTGTCACAACAAATAGGAATGGGCTCATCATATTCTAGTTTGATATCCTTTAATATTTTCTTCATCCATAGTACTTGAGTATAGAAGGTTTCTATAGATATATACTATGCCTTTGCTATTGATAAGGGCACTAAATCTCACTTCTTACTAATCCATGAGACCAACCTATCTCCCAAAAAGAAATCTCCTCCACTAGTACTTCTTCTATCATTAACATTGCCATCCCAATCTGCATCAATATAAGCACTTAGGGAAAATTCATCACCCTTTTGATACCACAACCCATGTTCCAAAGTGCTCTTCAAATATTTGAATATTCTCTTAACTACCTTCACATGTGCTTCCTTAGGATCTTCTTGAAACCTTACAACCAAACACAGAGCTTACATGATGTTAGGCCTTAATGCTATTAGGTATAGTAGGCCCCCAATCATAGACCTATATGGAGTCTGATAAGCTTCAAGTGACTCATCATCTTTACTCAAATGGAAACCAATTACCATAGAAGTACTCGCTGGTTTGTAGTCTTCCTGCCACACTTCTTTAACATCCCCTTGACATACTTTGCTTGAAAAATAAAGATGCCATCATTTGATTAAGTAATTTGGAGTCCAAGAAAGAATGATAGTTCACCTAACATAGACATTTCAAATTCTTACTGCATCTCTCCTGCAAACTTCTTACACATCTCATCATATCCACAAAATATTATATCATCAATATACATATCAACAATTAGAATTTGTTCACTTTCAATTTTGATGTAAAGATTACTATCTGCGGTACCTTTCTTAAAACCCTACTGGAGTAAGTATTTATCCAACATTGCATACCAAGCCCTAGGGGCTTGTTTGAGACCATACAAAGCCTTCTTAAGTCTGCATACAATGTTTGGGTCTTCTAATAAGTAAATCCATCAGGCTGCTCTATGTAGACTTCTTCTAAGTCACCATTCAAGAAGGTAGATTTGACATCCATCTGATATACCTTGAATCCCTTATGCACTGCAAAAACAAGAACCATTCTAATTGCTTCCATTCTTGTCACCAGAGCAAATGTCTCCTCATAGTCAACACCTTCAAATTGTGAATAACCTTTGCAAACTAGTCTTTCTTTATTTCTGACCACTTCTCCATCTTCATTCAACTTGTTCCTGAATTCCCATTTTGTGCCTATCACATTCTTGTCTACAGGCCTTGGCACCAACTCCTAAGTTTGATTCTTCTCTATCTGATTTAATTCTTCTTCCATAGCTTGTATCCATCCTTCATCCTTGCTAGCCTCATAAAAAATTTTAGGTTCTACTCTTGATAGTAAAGAAAATCTTACTTGTCCATTTGCTCTTGCAAATCTTCTTCTTGTTTGTACTCCTTCATTCTTGTCTCCAATGGTCTGATCTTCTGAATGATTCTTTTGAACATACTTGGCAGGAGTCTTAGTAGTCTTCTGTTGAGTTTCTTCCTTTTCTTCAACTTTTTCTTCTTCTTCTGTGTAGGAAGATTAATCTAGCCAACAGTTATCTTTATCATTTGTGATTTGGTGTGATTCTTCATTCACTTTAACATTTGCACTCTCAACCATCTTCCTCAGCCTTTTGTTGTAGCATTTGTAGGCTTTCCTCCTAGTTGAATATCCAAGAAAGATTCCCCCATCAGCTCTTGAGTCAAACTTTCCTAGACCTTCTTCATTTCTTTTGATGTAGCATTTACTTCAAAAGACTCTAAAATACTTGACTAATGCTGGTCTTCCATACCATAACTCATAAGGTGTATTGGTACTGTGCATTCTTAGTTGTCCTCTGTTAAGAATGTAGACAACAGTATGGGTTGTCTCTTTCCAATATGTATCAGGTAGCTTGGCTTCACTCAACATTTCTCTAGCCATCTCATGAACTATTCTATTCTTTCTTTCCACTACTCCATTTTGTTGAGTTATTGTAGCAGAATAATGCCTTTTTATTCCATGGTCTTCACAAAATTCCTCAAACTCACTTGATGTGAACTCACCACTTTTATCAGACCTTAGACACTTGATTCTAGCATTCATTTCATTTTCAACCATGGACTTGAAAATTGTAAACCTACTGAAAGCTTCCAATTTTTCTTTCAAGAAGGTAACCCATGTTATTCTAGAGAAATCATGAATAAGCAACATGAAAGACCTCTCACCTTGTAGACTCTTTGTCCTAGTGGGTCTACACAAATCAATATGAACCAATTCTAATGGCCTTGTAGATGAATACTCCTTGGACTTGAATCTTATAATTGTGTACTTCCCCATCTGACATTCTGATGGGGAGCGTGCAGTGAAAGCGCACAACTTACCAAAAGTTGACTTTTGTAACCATCGGTGAGAGCCGACTTATGTCTCAGTGATCTACCCTTATCTTTTTGTCATCGGCCAAACTTGCCTCGTCGGCCACTACACTACTTATCTCTCCGATATCATAACTCCTTCCAATGGGTGACCTACGTCTCTTGCCTATCGGTGGGATAATTACTATCGGTGGCTTTTGTTTCTACTACGCCGATAGACTGATCATTCAGTCATCACCTTTGACTTTCGCTTGTCGGTGAGACACCTGCTATCAGCCAGGCCTTCCTTCCTTATGCCGATACCTTGATATACACCTTAGTTCGCGATTGTCGTTCAATGGCTTGAACCTTCCTTCGGCCAAACCATCCTCATCGCTCTAAGCAAGAAACATTTTATCAATGGCCTCTATCTCACCGACAACAACTCCAACTCCTCCAGTCAAACCCTAGCAAATGGAGATGCTAGGTGATCTACTATGCACCTCGCACTGTCTGGAATATCTGCGCCGTTGAATAGGAAAATGAAACAGTGAACAAAAATAGGTATCTGTACAATGAAGCCATTCCACTGATTTTGACAGAAATCTTATCAGTGGAATGCTTCACATTGACATATTGTAATAATGAAAAATACAGAAGGGAAAAGAAATCTACAACTATGCAATTTGTATTTACAAAGAATGGAAAAATAGATTGACGACACAAAATAGTTTAATTTCTCCTTCACAATGCTCGATTACATTCACACAATTGTATTCAATTACAATATCATATGCTGAGTTGGTTCATTTCCCTGGGTTTATAAGCTTGCCCCGAGGTACACCAACTCATTCCAAGCGGCTGGGAGAAAACTAACTGATTCCAAGCAGTTGGGAGAAACTAACTATCTTACCATTACAATTTGACAACCATGACCTAAGTCCCTTGGGACTTACAAAATGAAACTAGACACAAACATAATTGACATGCATTGGTCAAATAGACCTTATTACAATGCAAACATGATTTCCTAAACAAAACATGAATTTAAATGCCTCACGGAGGCCACCTTGTGTTAGGTGCTCCTGCACCATACACCCCACCTAGAAAAGAACTCATGTCCCATGAGTTGAGTCTGTGTCTTGATACATCAAGCCTTCCCCACGATCTCTGGACTACAACTTGCTTCCATGGAATAAAAAACTCATGCCTAGCATTGTAGGCTCTACTCACACCTTGCCATGAGTGAGTGCTTGTAACCAAACTTGTATGTTGCATGTCATGATTGCTTACTGTCATCTTTGCCTGAACACCTACATTCAAAACCTTGTTTGATGCTGCTTGTACTGCTGCTATGGTAGAATATGTTTGCCTTTCAACTCTTGTTGGCTTTAGAGGACAAACAATCGTCCCTACTATGATAGCATCTCTTTCTTTCCAATCAACTTGTGGCTGCTTGTAGACCTGCTCTTTTACCTTCTGCTGATCCATCTCAGACATTACCACCTAATCCCTATCATTTAAAACTGAAATCACCTTCAAACTATGATCTTTGGCAACCATACTCCTTGAAGTATCCTCAACTATCCTTGTCTCTTCTTCATTGATCTTCACAAACTCTTTCTTACCCACCAAAATAATCTTGGCTACCTTCTTTGCTTCAGTATCCTCCTGCAATGGGGTCATCACAAAAGTCTTTCCATCCTTCTTGATGGTGTATGTATTAGCATATCCATCATACAATGCTTGCCTATCAAATTGCCATGGCCTACCTAAAAGTAGGTGACAATATTCCATGGGCAAAATGTCACATAAAATTCTATCCTTATATTCTCCAATCTAAAAATCAACATATGCTTGTTCATCTACCAAAAGTGATTGACTATCACTTACCCAAGATGCTCTATAAGGAGTTTGATGAGGAATCCTTTCTATGTTCAATTTATCCACCATTTCCCTAGACACCATATTTTCTGTTGAACCAGAATCTATGACTACCTTGCATATTTTAACGTTGCTTTTGCAATTGATCCTGAAAAGTGCTCTCCTTTGTGATGGTTTAGTCTTCACTGGTGCTTTGAGCAACGTCCTCTTGATCATCAGATTTTCTCCCACTTCTGATTGCAAGCTCACTTCAGGATATGTCACACTCCCTGCATCCTCTTGAGTCAATGTGGTTCTTCTCTCATTGCCATGAGAATTTGAGGCCTTCTTTGGACACTTATAAGATGGGTGTCCTATCTGATTATAGTTGTAACATCTCATGTTGGAGAACTTGGATTCTCTACCTAATCAATTTGTCCCACCTCTTTCATTTGGCCTTCTTCCTTGGTAGCCTCCTCTGCTACTTGAGTCTCCAACTTGCTCTTCTTGGCTAGACTCACCACTAGGCCTCTAGTTAGGACTTCTTCCTCCAAAACTGCCTCTAAAATTTCTGTCACCTCTTCCTTTACTCTGCTACTCACCTTTCCTCTTTAGCTTCTCTTCAGCTCTTAATGCTACTTGAAAGCATTTTTCCACGGTTTCAGGGGTAAACAAACTTATCTCATCTTGAATATTGATCCTTAGACCATTTAAATACCTTGCTACCTTGGCTTTTTCATCCTCCATGTACCCACAATGAAGAGTGTATTTGTGAAACTCCTCAGTGTAAGTAGCCACATCCATATCTTTTTGCTTAAGGTTTTGTATTTTATTGTAAATCTGTACCTTGTAGTCAGATGGAAGGAACTGGGACTTGATCTTCTCCAACATTCTGCTCCACAAAGATATCATACTCTTCCCATTCTTTACCCTTTCTCCTTGGGTGTAATTCCACCATGTAAGTGCAGCACCTTTGAGTTTAGTTTTTGCAAAATTAACTCTCTTACTTTCAAGAACTTCCTTGTATTCGAAGTAGTTGTTTAGAGCCTCAATCCACTCCATGACTTCATCAACATTCATCTTTCCACTGAACATGGGGGTATCTATCTGAGCCTCTGAAGAGTCCTTGCCAATTGCCTTGATGGCTTCTAGGAATTGCTTTTGTTCAACCAGTATCTTTGCCTCTTCTTGTTCTTCCGCTTCTTCCTCTTTCTCTTCTTCCTCATCTGAACCTTTGTCTATCCTTTTACCTATCTTCATTGCCTTCAATTCTGCTTGGAGTGCTTCCCTGACTCTAGTTTTGATCATCTCCTCCATCTCCTTGAATTTCTTGGCCACTTCGGTGGTCATCCCCTTTGGAGGCATATCGCTAGCCTCTCCTTCACTTTCTCTATCTGACATAAACATTCACAAACAACACCAACACTTTTGCAAATCCTCAATTCAACTACAACACAATGCTCATTCAGATGTCCATCCTACACACTGCTACAGACCCATTCCTCTTGTCCAACAATAGATCTTGGAGATGCACTACCACTCTCTCTCGCAGTGGCCTCACTCTGCACCCTCTTCCAGCTAAATCTCTATTGGTGAATGGTCTTGACAGACCTCATCATCATCTGCCCACGCACTACAAGAATCCTATTCCTTCTCACAACTATATGGCACGAGCAATACTTCATCTACCTTCTCAATGACAGAAATCAAATACGCAACACCTCTGCCCAGACCTTTCACTAGCTCTAATACCAATATGATGGGGAGCATGCAGTGAAAGCGCATGACTTATCAAAAGTTGACTTTTGTAACCGTCGGTGAGAGCTGACTTATGTCTTAGCGATCTGCCCTTATCTTTTTATCATCGGCCAAACTTTCCCTATCGGCCACTATGCTACTTATCTCTCTGATATCATAACTCCTTTCGATGGGCAATCTATGTCTCCTGTCTATCGGTAGGATAATTACTATCGGTAGCTTTCATTTCTACTACGCCGATAGACCGATCATTCAGTCATCACCTTTGACTTTCACTTGTCGGTGAGACACCTGCTATCGGCCAGGCCTTCCTTCCTTCTATTGATACCCTGATATACACCTTAGTCTGCGACTGTCATTTAATGGCTTTAACCTTCCTTTGGCCAGACCATCCTCATCGCTCTAAGTGAGAAACATTTTATTGATGGCCTCTGTCTCACTGACAACAACTCCAACTCCTCCGGTCAAACCCTAGCACATGGAGATGCTAGGTGATCTACTATGCACCTCGCACTATCTGGAATATCTGTATCGTCGAACGGGAAAACAAAACTGAAAACAAAAACAGGTATCTGTACAATGAAGCCATTCCACTGATTTTGACAAAAATCTTATCAGTGGAATGCTTCACATAGACATATTGCAACAACAAAAAACACAGAAGGGAAAAGAAATCTACAGCTATGCAATTTGTATTTACAAAGAACGAAAAAATAGATTGACAACATAGAATAGTTCGATTTCTCCTTCACAATGCTCGATTACATTCGCACAATTGCATTCAATTACAATATCATATGCTGAGTTGGTTCATTTCCCTGGGTTTGTAAGCTTGCCCTGAGGTACACCAACTCATTCCAAGCGGCTGGGAGAAAACTAACTGATTCCAAGCAGCTGGGAGAAACTAATTGTCTTACCATTACAATTTGACAACTGTGACCTAAATCCCTTGGGACTTACAAAATGAAACTAGACACAAACATAAATGACATGCATTGGTTGAATAGACCTTATTACAATGAAAACATGATTTCCTAAACAAAACATGAATTTAAATGCCTCATAGAGGCCACCTTGTGTTAGGTTCTCCTGCACCACATTCCTTGCATAAGGTGCTTGCAGGCTTGATGATCTTTAGCATTTCTCTTACTGCTTTCATGAATCTGATCTTCACAAGATTATCAAAGTTGATGTGCCCCATCCATTTGTGCCACAACTAACATTCATTTGTTTGTCATAGAAGACAAGTCCTTTCATTAATTACCTTTAGATTATACAAGTTGGCTTTTGTCTTAGATCCTTCTGCCACCAATTTTCCATACTTTGCTCTTCTGATTTCACACCCTTGATCATAAAATGTGAGACTATATACTTTGCTACATATTTGACTTATATTGAGAAGATTATGCTTGAGACCTTCAAAATTAAGAACATCATGTGTCTAAGACTTTCCATCAATACTTATGGTACCTTTTCTGGTGATTTTTGCAGAAGAGTTATCTCCAAACCTGACCAATCCACCATTCCACTTACTAAGATTGATGAATTTTCTCTTGTCACCTGTCATATGATTTGTGCATCCATTGTTTATCACCCAGAGATTTGTTTTCCCTTGAGCATGAAATATTCATTGAATCTTCAACTCCATTATTTGTCTCCTATCTTTTGGAAGAATTACTTTCCTTTGCTTTCTTGGCAACATCTATCAATTGAGATTTTGTTTTTGCCAAACCACTCCTGAAATATATTACTATATGTCCAAATTTGTTGCAAATTTGACATACCACATTGACCTCCACTAGTGAAGCAAGAGAATTCCTACTTACAATATTTCTTCTATTCATTTTAGACTTGCAATCTATAGCCTTATGACCAAATTTGTTGTAGATAAAACAATAACCAAAGAAAACATGATTGAACTTGTTTATGGAGAATTGCCTTGCATGAAGAGATCTTCCTTGAGGCATGATGAGATCTGCACACTCAATATCATCGGGTCTTCCAAGATTTTCCTTCTCAACCTCCCTTTTGAGTGACTAAATTTTTTTCTCAAGTCTTCTACATTCTTTTGTCTTAGCTTCAATTAGAGCACTTTGTTCTTGATTCTTTTTCCTTGAACAATTCAAGTCTTCAAGAGTAGAAACAAGTTCACCTTCAAAATCAACTTCATATTCTTCTTCATCTGTAGTCTTGTCTGAACCATCTGAGATCACCCTGGCCATGAATAGAGATTTTCCTTTTTCCTCATCTGATAAGTAGTGATCTACTTCTTCTCTGAAACTATAGTCTTCTTTTGAAAGAAGATTCCTCTTGAAATTGTTTCTCTTGAAACCATTGTTGCTATTTTCATTTTCCCCAAAAGGACATTTAGAGGCATAATGACCAATTCTACCACAATTAAAACATTTGAAAGGTAATTTACTTTTATACTTTCCTGATCCCCTTTTTAGTTTTCTCACAAAGTTTGCTTCTTCTTCCTTAGCTTCATTGCATACATCAAATGTTCCTTCATTCTTCATAGTATTGAAAGCAGCTTCCCTTTGGCATGGTCCTATGACTTCATTTCTCATCTGAGGGACCCAAACAACTCTTCCATGGTGAGTTTCTTCAGATTTGGATTCTTCAATTGCAGACTTTTGAATCAAATCGGTGAGGGAGAATTTTTAGGACTTTCTTCACAATCAATGAGTTAGCTATATCTTCACCCATACTCCTAATTCCATTGACTAGTTCATCTACTCAGTGCAAATAGCCAACAATGTTATCCTCTTCTTTTATCCTCAAATTCTCAAACACTATTTTGTACATTAGTAGAATTTGGCAAATAAATGACTGCGTGAATAAAACTTTTAGTCACAACAACTAAAAATGACTAAATTTTACTAATTTTTTGCAACTCAACTATAAATGAGTAAATAAATGACTATCTTGGTCATCGACTAAAAAATTATTTAGTCATACAAATAAAAATGACTAAATAGTTAGTCACACAAATAAAAGTGGGTAATTAAAAAATACTTTGAATTGAAAAATTATTGGCGGGATGCTAATCATTTCCTCTCCATTGCTACAATTGAGAAATTATTGGTGGGATGCAAATATTTCCTCCACTGTCCTTTCATTAGTTTGAGAGCCAAGAGCCTCACAAAGGAATGTAAGCTTGAACTGATATCTTTAGCACAAAAAATCCTTCATCTTGTTCTCATCAGATGCTCATTAATGAATGAGTTTGCCATGTATGAAGAGGATTAGCATTTGAAGCTTGAGCCTTTTTACAGACATTTGATGGAGAATAGATGACTTCTTCAGCAAGTATAACTTTAGGATACAAGGATATCGATAATGTAGTATGACTCAGTGCAAAATTCTTCTCATATTTTGGTGTTTTTTGAGCTTATATTGAGAATCCCTATAAAGCTTCCAAATGTAAGGATTTTTGTTTAAAATGTCATGTTTTTTGTTTAAAGTAGTACATATGATGTTCTTCTTCACAAACATACAACTTCTCCTCAATCCTCATCCATACTTCAAGAGATCGAAACAGATGCTCATTTCTAACTTCCTCTCTAATTTTTGGTAGTTGTGATAAAAGCTCCCAAGAAAAGTTAATTGCACTCCCATAAGATTGCCACACCAGGTCCTCTGATCTAAGCTTAATTTCTATGGGCATTATCATATTTTCTTTGCCTCATTTAGTGATAATGATGATGTTAATTCTTCACCACCTACACTTTGATATGGACTTAGGGCCTACTTCTACCTCCAACCATGGTTTCCATCATTTTTATCTTCCTTCAAGATGAGTCTTCCTCTCACATGGTTATTATCACCATACTAAGTTAGAATCTTCTAGTGTGCTTATTGGTCAACTAGAATTCATAGTGAATTCATGAAAGAAAAATTGCTGCACTACTTGTTAATTAGAAGTTTAATTTTTATATAGCTATAAAAGAGCATTTTATTGTTCATATATACTAATATAGCTATTCCTTGTGCAAAACTTGTCAATCATCACTTTGTTTTGCATTTCCCTTTTTCTCATCATCCTAGCCCAATCACATACTCCCCATTCCCATGGTAATTTCCTATTCAAATTATATTACTTGCATTTTAGGGGAGCTTCCAAGCATTCACTTTTTAGATTTCCACATACTCCCTCTCCCCTGCATCCCCATAAAATAGAATTGGAGGGCTCAATGAAACATTGAACCATAGAGAGATGAGTAAATGTGTCTGAATGTGTAGCTACTTCCCAAGTCAATGTATTAGTACTTGAAAATATAAAGAGAAAATAATGCAAAATGTCTCTTCAATGGCTGTAAATTGTTCATATCCAGGTTTATTTAGTGTTTTTTTCTTTGCTTTATGTTTAGGAAAAATTATATTTTAAATATCCCCAAATCTGGGGAGCATGCTTTGTAATCAAGGCATGTCCCAACCCTACACCAACATCATATGGGGTACATACAAGTAAATACCTAATTCAATAATTTTTGCCCTGATGCAAATGCCCATATAATGGTGATTGAGAAAGATCTGCATATATAATTTACTCTATACATATATACATACATTTGTATATCTGTGTTTATGTGTATACACCTATACATGTACTTGTGTGTTTGTATGTATATACACATAGACACATATATGCATGTAAAAATGTGTAGATTTTTATATATAAAGAGATGAGTGTAACAATGATAGCTCTTTGAAAGAATCACTTGAGTATTAAATATTCCAAGTGGTTAATACTAAAAGAAAAGATATCTAATAGAGTGTATATATGCATGTACGTAAGTGGGTATGAATATGCATGAAAATGTTTCTAACGAATACATATTGAAACATATCAGCTATCAATATGCAGAGTCTATCTCTACCACATAAGACTTTATATAATGGTGTGTATATCCCTAAACAATCAATATGCTAGGTGACCAAGCAACCAACTCAATAACATTGCAGAAAAATTCCTTGCTTAGATTATCAGGGATTTAGGAGTTTACATTGCCTCCAATATACATATTCTATTTATAGATTTACATAAAATTCTAGACATTTTTCTTTTCATGCTTCCATATTTCCATATCCTCCAATACATTAAAATATAAACTGATTGAGTCTGAAACAACCTTTATTTGTTTCTAATTTTATTCAGGTAGTACAATTAAAGTTTACCCTAGATTAGTTTTTCTTGGTGCTCTGTATTTGATCTACTGAATATATTAGATAAGATTTGTGTTTTTGTCATTTAAATGAAGAAATGTACGTGTTTTCCATGTAATTTTAGAACATGATTGTAGGGATTGAAGGACAAGTTTGTAATTTTGAGGTTGCTACTACTCAATCTATCCCTTAAGGATTGTCATGTTTTGCCTCTTGACCAAGCATCTCCAAGTGCTATCCCATTTTCCTTTGACAAAAACTACTCACTGCCTTCCTTAACATAGGCTTGTACCTATTAAAGATAACACTATGACTGTGTTTTTCTATTCACTATCTCTTCATGAATTTAATATTTGCATTAGCTTCCTAATGTAGGGATACTAGATGCAAATGTTACAAAGCTATGCACTAGGAGCACCCATTTAAAATTTACATTTGAATATTAATTTCCCAAATGAATATGTGAAAAACATAAATTACTATTTATGAAATATGAGTTATTTGCCATTGTTTTCCATGGTAAATTTTGTCTCTATGAATACTAAAAGATATGAATAGTGATAAGATCTTAGGTCTGTTAAACCCTAGCACCTTCATCAAAATCTATGGAGGTTTTCCATATTAAACCTTGTTAGACAAGGTAAAAAAGAAGTCATTGTTATCAAGTCAAAAGACAATAACTCAAGTAAATGGTTTGTGAAGATAATATGAATGTGTTTTATGACAATCACAAGGGTAGTCATAGGTATGTGATGTTTCATTGAGGACTCACAAAAGATTTCTCTCATGAAAAACAATGAATGGAGAATATGAAGGCAGTGTATAATGACATGCCAAACCAAATGATAGAGAGCAGTATGACAAGCCTTTCATGGCAATGTTGTTTAAAGAGTGGTGTCTCTAAGAGATTTAATTAGATTTTTGTAAATATAAGTGAATCCTAAGATTATCGTGAAGAAGAGAATATTCTTTGGCATAGGAGTATGTAAGTGATTTCTATCTCCACATTGTGAGTGTGAGAAGAAGATAGTATATAAGGATTTTTATGAGACACTGTCTTGAATTAGGTCTTAAGGTTTTGTGTCATGGAAATGTTGCAAATGACAGTTATAAGTTAGGGTCTATATGACAAGTGTGCATGAAGGATAGATGACAAATATTTCATAGGTCACCTGTGCAGGTCACAAGATAGCGTACACAATCACACTTACAATCATGAAAGAAGTGTTAAGCATCTTATTTTAATATTTCAAGATGCTAATGGATGAGTTACAACTTATGGAAAATATAAAAGAGGATAGTAAACAAACTTCTAAAAGTAGTCTACAAGTATATGGTTGGCGATAAAGGACAACGTAAGAGACTGTTAGAGAATGACAAGTTAGAGGAGAGTATTAAGGCAATCCAAGGGTCTTAGGTTATTTCCTAGAGTTTGTGAGACCATAAGAATACACATAATCTAATAATGCAACCAAATGCCCTGTGACACAAACATGGTGATAGTCTACATTATCATGCAATGATTAGTCATCATAGCAAAGAAGCATATCACAGCCATATGACTGTTGAAAAAGGGAATAGATCAATAATGAGGTGTGACAGAGATATTAGTTTCAAATGATAGTATTCTCTTATTGCAAACATAGGAACAACAACATTGCATTCTAGACTTGACTCCCTTGACTCAAAACCTATGAGTGAAAGTGTGAAAAGAGTAAGGTTTGAATTTGAGAGAAGACAAATGACAATGGTATCAAATAGTCATATGGTAGTGACATCAAAGGAGATATCATAGTGTTGTATGAAGAGCTATAAATAAATAGAGCACAAACAGTTTCTTGAAGGCATTATAAAGTCATAATTGAACAGTGTTTTTAAGGAATTCATGACAATGGTGTAAAGGGTGACATGGTTTCACCATGGACTATGCGAACATGTGCCAATCTAGAGAATGGTATTGTGCAGAAGACCACCACAACATCTCACGGTGGTTGTTGGGCCTTCGCGGTGATGTGGGGAAAGCTCCCCACATCACCGTGAAGGCCCAATAACCACCGTGCGGTGTTGCGGTGGTCTTCTACACAACACCATTCTACTAGCTTTGATAAATTTTTTTGTTCTGATGACATAAATTGGTTTAGTTTTATTCTCTGTGAAATGTATTGCCAAGCAGAAGGCCTTCATTGATCCTAGTGTGAATGATTCTCTCCATATGCTATGGTAAATTCAGGTACTTGGATTATTTCTCGGCTCAGTTTGTATCTACTAGTGTTGTTTTATTAACACACAAAGATAGTTCATGATATCTCATATATTACAAACTTGTAATTCATAGGTTGTGTTTTGGAAGTGGATCACACCAAATATATTAGGACATGTTATGCAAAGTTTAGTGTATCATTGGTCATTGTAAGGTAATGAAAAGCACTGGAAAATTAAAAAACTTCTGCTTTTTACGTGCTCTTTATGTTATAATATTCCTAAAGCAAAGAAAGGTGCAATATTGAATTTGAATGAAATTCTATTTTTGTGTACTCATGCAAAGCTTGTTTTCTATTGCCAATGTGCTTTCTTCTATTTTTTCTTTCTTTTTAACATGTCAAATTATTGGGGCATACAGGGGATTATGAACCTGTTTGAATGTTTGAGCGAACAACCAATTTAACAGACAACCAGTTAATAAATTATTGATGTGATCCTACTGAAAAGTGGCTTGTTTTGATTGGAATTGCTCCAGGAGCACCTGTGGTGTGTACTATCTAATGGCTATGATATTATTATATTCCTTAATTGATGGGGTTTATGATTGTTATTGACAGTAACAAAATTCTATGGATAAAGGCCACAACTTGTCAAGGGGAACATGTAGTTGTTTTTTGTAGAGCAGCAATGAAGTCAAGCTCGAGAAGCCCATGAAGCTGCATTTGCATCATTTAAGGTAAAACTCTCTTCCACTCTTTAAGATTATTTTCTATACCATATCAGATGCTTCTTTCTTGTTGTGCTTCCATTTTCATCTTGTCTCTAAAATCTGTGGAGTGTTTCCTAACGTTGATTTTGATTTTTTGTAGGTTGCAGGCAATGAAAATCTTTCCATCCTTATTTCCTTTGCTTCAAAAACAATCACTGGAGGACAACTCACTTCAAAGTTGCACGTGATTGAGCTAGGTGCACAGCTAGGTATGGTATTTTGTTGCTTCTTGATTTTCAATTTGAACTAGCTTAAAGTTTGCATAGTTGGTTTTTTTGTAAAATAAGCTCTCTTTTGATATTGCAAATGAACTATAGGAACTGTAATCTTATATGCATTGCATAAACTTGCCTAGGGTTTGATATTCTTGCACATTCACTATTTTTCCTAATTGCCCTCTTTGAATAAATGAAGACCTCCTGCCTAGCCCACTGTCCTCTCTCCTTATGAATGATGACTACCTTGTGAGAAGAAGGCTACCTCAGGCTGGTGATTATTTTTCTCTCTAAGTGATTGGTGATTGCCAGCTTTTAAACTCTTTACACCATTATTTACTATGACAATCAACCTTTGTAACAATCACATACAATCCTCAATCTGACAGCTTAAAAGAGCATATACATGTCTCATTGACCTGATTCTTTATTGTAAACAAAAGGTGAAATGTTGGTCTGCTTTTACCCATATTGCATTATGCTCCTTTTGACTGACCATGGAAATATTTTCTCCTTAACCTGAGATCTCACTTCCTTAAACTCAAGGCTTCATTACAAAGTCAAAACCCAATCAAATAAATCACACAAAACAACAAATGTGTTTTGAAGAACTAAGCATACCCTTGATATGTTAATTCAAATAACTAGGAAAATGCAATATGGAGACAACTAGATAAAGTATCAAAGATAATCAACAATTAATTGAGAACTAGAAGTAATTGCACCAGAGAAATGCAGCTTTCTATTGATATGCTTCAAAGATTAGGACTTACAATGTATTTTCAAAAATCAAAATTCCCAGAGAGCTTTCCCGAGGTCTTGGTTTCCTTCTTATAGGGGTGAAGGAAGCTACAAGCTTCAGACCTTTCACATTCCAAAAATGTCTTTTCAAATACCCACCCCTTGATATGACCTATTACAATATATACTTTTTTGACAAGTCTTAAAAAGACCGCCAATTATATTTTGAATACAAATTAGAAAGCATAAAAATAGAAAGAGACAAAAAGGAGGGCATCCAAGATTTGATTGTGCCTATTGATGCCAGCATGATGCTCATTGCTCCCCTACCTAATCACTCTTCAGCTGCAAGATATTTTTGCTCCCACTGGAAAACAACACAATCACTAGGCCATTTATATTCTTGAATCTAGCGCAAGTTGGCCTGGTGATCTTTCTATCTTTTGTCCAACATCACTTTGTCATCCATGATGAACTTGACATATCCAGCATCCATGGCAATCACCCTATCTAGAATAACATTGAAACTAAGAGTATTTATGTTGTCATCCTTTTTCAAGAAATCAATGATTTGAGAAACTATCTAGCTAAACTCATTCTTCCATGTATCAAAATCTTTGATCTTTTCATCTTCTGTGGCAAAATGGAAGGAATAAACTGGTGCTTGAAGGTGGCAAAATAATCAATCTTTGCATAAATTTTTTTGCTTTCACCATTGACATACTGGAATTCATCCAAGATCATTTTCACCATCTTCTCAATTGGCTTGAGTGAAGTCAGAGCACCTAGGTCTCTTTGTAGATCCTTGCACAAAGTCAGCAATGTATGGTGTGTAGGTTGCCATTTCTTGTATATTGGGTCCAAAATAGAAAGATTGGCCTTCAACTAACCAATGGCCTGAGATAAGGATGAATAGAATTCATGCACATCTTTCAACTTATCGACAGCCAATTTTACTCTGTATTCCAATTTTTTTTCAAATACTTCAAGATTTTTCAATCTATCTTCATCCTGTCTTCTCATTCTGCTCTTTCAATTCTTCAATTTCCTTTTCCAACTTCAATTTTAATGCATTCAACTGCTCAATTGGCACTGTAGCATCACTAGTTTCTTGTGGCACAGGGGCTTGGTATGGCACAATAGCCTAGCTCTGAGAAGAACTAGCACCCTTCATTTGTTGCTTGAGTTTAACATTTTCTAGATACAACTTGTTCACTTCATCATTCAACTCAATCTGAGTTTTCTCATAATCAAGCAATCTTTGCTCCAACTTTTTGAAAGCAGTTTGAGTGAGCATTGCAGAGTGCATGGTAAGATTGGCTACTTCAAGCACTGATGTATCCTAAAATGTTTTTACTATGGTTGTCCCATTCTTCTCTTGGACTACATCAAGTAATCTTGACTTGTTGGTGTTTTTTTGTGTGGCCCATATTGCTAGAGTTTCTATTTTTGGGTTGAACCCACAACCATTGACACCATCCTCATAATCAAATTCTGAGACCATCATGGGGTCATCCTGATTCCTTACTTGGTCCAATAGAAACATTTTCTTCAATTCAAGGCCAGGGATGATCAGTATATTACTCTTCAAGACCAATTGTCTAGCCTCCTCAGGGGTAACATTTATTTCATCAATCTTCATTTCTTTGAAAGTTTGGGTCACAATTTGGTCATGTTGTGATTCATCAGCACCCATCTTATCTATCTCAACTTTCTCCTCAAACTCCCTCATCTTTATTTTTAACTAGAAGTCTTTGAATTCTGGATTATTTATGAAATCATCATCCTCCATGAACCTCATTGAGACCATGACCCTTTCATCTTCTTGTAACTCAGGTTCACCTTGTCCTTGTTCCTCCATTCTTGCTTCAGGTTTGTGGGCCTCTATTTCTTCACCAACTAGTGGCTAGTCTACTTCCTCTTCATCTCCCATATACTTTAGAATATTGTCCACCTCCTCAGTATCTCTAACTCTTTCATCCATTTCATATGGAACCAATAGAGAAACATCATCAGTCTTTGGCCTTTTGGGAGGAGGTGAATCAGAAACTATAGGATCTTGAACTGACATTGCATCAGGGGCAAGGTCTTGAATTACAACTCTTGGTGGCCTCTTGAATGGGAGCTTGGTAGCCTTTGCAGGCTCCTTTTCAAACTTGTCATAGATTCTTTGAAAATTATCAATGACCATATCTATTCTCTTTGAGTCCTTCTCATCAACAAAAAATCCTTCAAAATTAGGGTTTTTCTTTCTCCTGTCATCCTCAACCCTTTTTACAATTTCCTATTTCCTCTTTCTATTATACACTTCATCAAAAGTGACACAATTTCTGATCACATCCTCATCAAAATTGATTTGATGGGATACCCCCATTCTAGTAAGAATGACTTGCGTGACAAAATTCGTGACCCTCTGGATCACAAACTCTTTCGGTCCCTTATTTCAAAGAATACTTATCCTTCAAATAGGCATGCAACTCTTCCAAAGTGTCTGAACCAATTGACCAATGACCACACATAGTAAAATCAGGAAGGAAAGTGCCCTTCTTTGCCTTTTTGATCACATCCTTTTCCACCCAAAGCATCTGCCACATGAACTCAAGAAATGCAATTTTGTCTAGCACAAACTTTGGCAACACATGGGGTGGTTGAGTACGCCCATAAACTCTGATTATTGTATGGTCTGGAAAGGAAAACCAATCAATAAAGTTATTCTTATGACCTTATCTTGTCCTATGAGAAAGAGGCCTCAACTGTTGATAACTGAGAGGTTCTTTAACAACTAATGTAGCATCAAATTAAATAAGCATGCATAACCTTGAAAGTAGATATAAACTCAATACACATAACACAATGATTTTGATGTGGAAAACCCTATTAAGGGAAAAACCACGAGGTGATTAACCCAAGATTGTATTCTTTGTTAAAAGAATAAGGTAGTACAAAATGGCACTTGCCAATTAGGGCTCACTGCCTAAGCACACTGCTCACAAGAGGCTCACTGCCTACAAGAGACTCACTGTCTACAAATTATAAGGAGAGTAACAAGATACTTGAACTGATGAGAAGCATCCACATATGCTGAAGTTTAGTTACAGTTAGGCTCAATATACTGATCTACTGCACTTCATTCTTCCTCTTCTTTGGTACTGTTGTCTTGTCACATACCAGACCTGTATTACTGTTTCCACTCTGCTTTATGCTTTTCTTCACACTTCACAATACACTTCACACTTCTTCTCATCGAAATCCATTTGGTATATATATCCGCACAAAAGATTTCAACATCTTTCGAGTCAGCATCCAGAATCTTCAATATTTTCCCAAACTCTGGTCTGTCGGCTGAATCCTTGCTTACCAAGTGATGCGTATCAAGGAGATGCTTATAGAAGTCATCAATCATGTTGGTCAATCATGAATGATCCCTTAAGAAACTTTATTACCATCAATATCTCATCCGGATTAAGGTCTGAAGCTCTGCCGGTCAGTTCTTCCTCAGTCTACTCTGCCAAACAGGAACCCAACACTTAGGTGTTCATATCTTTTCACTCTTACATCACCAGAGGCTCAATCTCTGGAATATATTAGTCATGGTACTCCTCTTGACTTCCCCAAGTCTATACTTTACTGAGATACTTCCTCTGAGAGATCCGAACCTGACTGTCAGATCTTGCTACATGCTCTATTCTTGCTTACCGGGCCAAGATACACTCAGTCTGTCTTCCGATATGGTCATACCAAGTCCTGCGGATGTGTGGGATGGACTTTGTTGCCATCAATGACAACCCTCATGAAGCCACACAGTGTCTCTTGCCAACAATCTCCCCCTTTGGCATTGATGGCAACACTTAGCGAAAAATGACTAAGTGTTACACTACACTGCCCCTTGGTTGATGCTCTGTTCTAATGTACACTTCTTTGGAGCTCCCCCTTAGCTAGATTTCACATTTTTCACTATTCTTCACTCCCCCTTTGACATCAATGGCAAAGGGTAGAATCTGTATGCCAAAATTTCCAAAAAAAATCTATACATATCTACAAAAGTATATATACAAGTTATGCTTACATATACTTAAGTATATCTGCAAAAGTATTCTTCAGCTGTACAACTTCTGTTGCCCAACTCTGCTTCATCCTGTCCAAAATTGAGATGTGACCACTCAACAGGAATGCAAAAGCCTCTTCCCTCTTTAGATCTGTCAGATCACTGGTCTGGGCTATGGTCTAGGCATCAGTTAGGGCCTCATGCATGGCCTCTAACTTAGGGATAATTATCCCTCTAAGTTCACTTAGCCTGCTTATTCTATTTTTCTTCTCCTTCTCAAGCTTCTTTATTTCATTTATGACTGCAATAGTCTGACACTCTTGATTTATTATGGAGGAGGTAAGAGGATCAAAATTCTGAGATACACTTGACAGTTTATCCTCTTGCTCTTTCATCTTCTTCTCAATATCCTTTGTTACTTTGGACTAGGATAAAAATATTTTATATATATCTCCGCCATCTTTAAGAGCATTTTCTAAGCTCTTTATCCCAATATCCATAACGCTCCTATCATTTGTTATTAGACCCTGCACCTTAAAGAATCTCTTTCCAAAAAAATCTTTCAGGACTCTATCTTCGGTTGACTTCTCTAAAGAGTCAAAATGTGTGCTAATTGAATTGATAAGAGATTTTAAGTTACCAGATGAGGAGGCCGAAAGATCCTTCTGGAAGGATGGCATGATTCTCTCCAATGCACCGGATGTAATCTCAATTAGCTCACAATCTTCCATATGAGACTTCAAAAGTTTTTCTTTTGCCTTTGCATGGGCAAAGGATGCTATCTTCATAGTCTAAACCAGGGAGAGGGAATCAAAATTGAATGGTCCTTGAAGCAGTTTCGGTTCATCAATTTCCATCATCTCTTTGTTTAAGAAATCTTTGACAGTTTCTACAGTGTCTCTTACTAGAGACAGAGTCTTCTTCCCTTCTGCAGTCTTAGAACTGTCTCCTGGGGTCTTCTCTATTTGGTCTTTTTCCTTTTCCTTTACTTCTTCTTCTTGACTGATTATCTCCTCTATTCTTTCTTCTCCTTTAGATGCAGAGTCTGTAGGGGAAACTAAAGGAGAGATGTTTTCTTCTTCATGGACTTCCTCTTCCGGAGTAGAGGAATCTAAGTTCTTAGCTTTTTCTTCACTTGTCTCCTTTGCCTCTTCTGCTACTGTCTCAGTAGATTCTCCTTTGTCATCCATTACAGAGGGTTCGTCACCTACGTCCTCTATAATAGGAAGATTGAATCTTTTAAAAGCATTCTAGAGGATATCTTCTGTTTCTTTTGTCACTTTGTTAGTTTCTCCAAGCATAAGCTGATTCATTTTGGCTTTGCTCCGGAACTCATACTTGCAATATTTGAAGATCATATGCATTTGTTTCGGAGTGATTGAAGGATAGAGTTGAATAGCTATTTGTTCCGGAATCTCCAGATCCTTTGCCTTTGCATTCTCCTTTCTCATTTCAAGTTGCTTCTCTAAACTTTTGGGAATTAGAGAGATGATTTCAATAAAAGCCTTATTATATATGTTTAAGTACTTAACTGTGGCTTCTTCCAAGATCTTTTTATTTGCGTCATTATACTCATCATACAATTTTGTCATTGGTTGTAGATGTCCATCCACAGTAACTACCTTGACTACATCATCAATGGACAGAGTAGGCCTTTCAACAAACTCTTCTGCCTCTTCTTCCTTGTTATGACCAGTAGAGGGTTCATTGGATGTTTTCTTCTTCTTCTTCATTTTCTTGATCTCTTCATCAGATTCTGTCTCTTCATCATCCTTCTAACTGATGTAACACCTTGTGGCCTTTGCCTTAGTTCTCTTTTCTCCTTTTCTGGATGTCCTGACTTCCGGTTTTGATGCTTTTTGGCTTTTGGAGGTGGCAGGTGCAGAGCTTTTGGAGGGTCTGGTCTGGGAGGGGGCTTGCACCAGAGCACTTTCTTTTTCTGCATCTTGTTTCTCTTTCTCTACCCTTTCCATCTCTCTATTGGCATCAACTGCCTCCTTTGAAATTCCATGTCTCTTGGCAAATTCTTCCACTTCTCTTCTCACTTTTCTTTTAATTTCAGGTTGTCTCAGTTCAACATTAACTTTCACACTCAGCTCTTGGAATGTTCCAAACCTTTCTGCCTTAGGGTCCTTGGGTTGACTTAGCATGTGTTGAACATGTAGCTCAACAATTTTCTCATCTACTTCATACCCCATTGGCATGATCCAGACTATCCTTGGCTCCACTGCCTCCATTAGGCATTGATCAGTGTCTACCATAAAGCACATTGTACCCTTGTATTTCTCAACCAATGATTGGGGGATTCTTTCTCTGGCCTGCATCAAGTTTTGAAAGTTTTTGAAGTAACCCCATAGTGCTGTGTTTTGTGCCTTGGCATCACCAAGCCCATGCAAATAATCCCTGATTTGTATGGCAACAGGTTTGTCATTTTGCCATATCTAGCCACTAGATCCGAGTAGCTCATTCATGTAATAGAAGAAAAGATAGAGTATCAAGCCACCATGTTTGAAGGAATTCTTCTTATCCTTCTTTATCTTCTGCATATTCTCCAAAAGTTGGTTCAGAAGGAGCTCACAAAGGTCATAGTCAGCATTCTTTCTTAACATTTCATAAGCAGTGTAAATTGATGTTCTGGATACATAATTCTCTCTGCTGGAGTGATATATCTTGTAGCCAATTATCATGGCGGCAAAATTGATATCCAGATCTATGATATCCTCAATTGTCATTGCTCTTTTATCAAATTTAGATCTGGTAGCCTCACTCACAATTTGGTTTTTGACAGATTTGAGAGTAGGCAACCCACCGGATGAGTGCAATCTGGTTACTACCCTAATGGCATCTTTAGTGATCTTAAATGGTCTATTCAACCACATGAAGTTATCATGCACTCTGCTCAGAATATACCGGACCCATTCATCTTCTACAAAATAGGGGAAATGAATGCACTGACCAAAATGCTTGTCCCGGATGGTTTTGTACTGAGGTTTGAGTTCAAATGATTCATCTATTAGCTGCTTATGATATATATCCATCAACTTGGATTCCTTGAATTCCTCAATATTTGCATGAATGTATGCCCTAACGTCTTCAACATGCAAAACCCCATACAGAATGCTAGCGAATGCGCCTAATGGATCTACTTCTAGAGATTTATAAGGGTGTTTCTTGAATTTAGGGCATGGCCTATTAGAGATTTTAACAACACTTAGAGTAGCCATCTTTCAATAGATTCAAAGAGAGATTTACAAGAGCAAAAAGTACCTTTTTACGCCTCTAGGATTCACGAAAGGAGCCGAGAAGATCACCAGTTGACTTGAATTCTGCGATTGATTCTTGAGAGAGATGAAGCAAACTTGTTTGCAAAGCTCTTCTTATCTTTTTAACTAATGCAAATGTGCAAATGACGAGCAAATGAACCCTATTTACTCTGAGCAAACCCTAATTTCATTTTGTAACAAATACACAACTTAAGTTATTCTGGTTGCCTTATCATGAGAGAGATTTTTTTGGATCACTGAGATGTACTTAGAGATGATTTTAGTGATTAATTTCAATGTCTCTACTTCCCTCGAATCATCCCCTTTATCCGCAGATCAAGATGTTTCAGTTTAAAATCACACCAGATCAAACTGTGAAAATCCAGCTTTTACTAGAAATTGTCAAACCGGATCAATCTTGGAAGATTAGACTCTTTAAATCTTCTTGCGGATCTTCCACATCTTTACCAAGGCTTCTTTAGATGTTTCTCTGAGAACCCTTTAATCTGCAACCTTCCATGTGCCAATTTCAGGCACCTATTGATTGGCTGGGGGAAAATGTTTTTCTTTTGTTACTCCCCCTGAGCCAGAGCTCATCTATTTAGTTTCTGGAAGGAATATCAGCTCTAAATTCTAGTGCAGATCCATCCCCAACATTTTATGTACTTCTCTTCACCCATATCTTATTCATCTCCCTTTGAATTTCATCTGCATTCACTTTTCCTTTTCCTTTGTCTTGATTTTGATTATGATGCACCGGACCCTTTTTGTCCCAATTCTTACTTCTGCAGATTTTGGCAATATGACTGGATCTATTGCAATTGTAGCAAAAAACATTTCTTTGCATATTTGATTGGAATCCTCTTGATCTACATTGATTAGCCATATGTCCCACTCTATTGCATGCAAAGCATCTACCATTGAATGAATTGTTTATTTGCAAATTTCTACATTCATGAGATTTGTGACCATACCTTTTGCAATTAAAACACTATCCGAAGAAGGATGAATTAGTCTGATTCATTCTTCTTCTGTACTGATTTGCTTTGTGACCAAAATTATTGCAATTGTGGCAGTATCCATTGAAGGATGGATATCTTTGAGCATTTGGTTGCCTTATCGGAGGTCTTCTAGGCCTGTTCCTTGGATTTCCAGATCTAGAGTTCTTCTGACCGGATTCGGAGCTTTCACCTTTCTCATACCCCAAGCCTTGCTTGTCATCTACCCTCTTTTGGCTTTGAAGAAGAACTTCAAGTTGAGCAGAGGTTATCTTGAATTTCTCTTTGTATTCATTTGTTGTTTGAAGATCCCTTTTAAGAGAGTCAATCTGATTCTCAAGTTGTTCTTCATTATCTCTTGCTTCTTTAAGATCAGATTCTAGATGCCTAATTATTCTATCCATTTTATGGCAGTCTTCTGACTTCTCCTTGAGAGATTGTCTTAGATCATCTTCAACTTTTCTTTTCTCTTCAATTTCTTGGGTGAATTTCATAACCCCTGATTCCATTTCATGTCTTACCATAATGACCTCTTTTGATAGTTTCTCACATAACTTGTTCTTCTCTTTCAAATCTTCATCAGTATTATTGGCTTCACTTTGACTTGCTAATTGTTGAAGAAGTTCCTTTCTCTTTTTCATAGAGATACTCAATTTCTCTTTTAGTTCATTTATGAAATCATCAGCCTGTTTGAGTCTTTCCTTCAAGTTATTGACCTCGGAGTGAGATTATTCAAGATCATCTAGGGCAAACTGAAGTTGTTCCCTCATGCCATACATATCCATTGTGATTCTCATATCTTCCTCAAGCTGTTAGGCTCTATTTGGAGGAAAATAGCTCTGATACCAATTGTTGATAACTGAGAGGGGGGGTGAATCAGTTATCTTAATTAACTTAACTTTCTGTTCTTCTTTAACAACTAATGCAACATCAAATTAAATAAGCATGCATAACCTTGAAAGAAGATATAAACTCAATACACATAACGCAATGATTTTGACGTGGAAAACCCTGTTAAGGGAAAAACCATAGGGTGATTAACCCAAGATTGTATTATCTGTTAAAAGAATAAGGTAGTACAAAATGGCATTTGCCAATTAGGGCTCACTACCCGAGCACACTGCTCACAAGAGGCTCACTGCCTACAAGAGACTCACTGTCTACAAATTATAAGGAGAGTAACAAGATACTTGAACTGATGAGAAGCATCCACATATGCTAAAGTTTAGTTCCGATTAGGCTCAATATACTAATCTACTGCACTTCATTCTTCCTCTTCTTTGGTACTGCTATCCTGTCACATACCGGACCTATATTACTACTTCCACTCTGCTTTCTACTTTTCTTCGCACTTCACAATACACTTCACACTTCTTCTCATCAAAATCCATCTGGTATATATATCCACACAAAGGATTTCAACATCTTTCTAGTCGGCATCCGGAATACTCAATATTTTTCCAAACTCTGGTCTGTCGACTGAATCCTTACTTACCAAGTGATGTGTATCAAGGAGATGCTTATAGAAGTCATCAATCATGTCAGCCAATCATGAATGATCCCTTAAGAAACTTTATTACCATCAATATCTCATCCGGATTAAGGTCTAAAGCTCTGCCGGTCAGTTCTTCCTCAGTCTACTCTACCAAACAGGACCCCAACACTTAGGTGTTCATATCTTTTCACTCTTACATCACCGGAGGCTAAATCTCTGGAATATATTAGTCATGGTACTCCTCTTAACTTCCCCAAGTCCACACTTTACTGAGATACTTCCTCTGAGAGATCCGGACCTGATTGTCGGACCTTGCTACATGCTATGTTCTTGCTTACCAGACCAAGATACACTTTAGTCTGTCTTCTGGTATGGTCATACCAAGTCTTGTGGATGTGTGGGATGGACTTTGTTGCCATCAATGACAACCCTCATGAAGCTACACAGTGTCTCTTGCCAACATCAACATCTCTCTGACCTCTTTGGTCAATCTAGGAGAAGAGTAACCAAGTGAATTCATTATTCTAATTGCAAACTCATCATGGAATACTACATAATTACAATTCTTACAATGAATATCCCATTTTTAGCACCAACATTGTGTGGGCAACCTCTGCCTCTTCTGGTCAATCATACTCAAGTCCATTTTACTGGGCCATTTCCCCCTATTCTAATATAGTATCAAGTGACACAACAAGGAATAGTATTTGAAATCAAGGGGCTCTTGTTTTCTCTGATTTGCAATAGACCATCATGTAGCTTCTTTTCAATATATGATGCAAAATCATACTCAATATTCACCTCTATATTTTGAATCCCCATGGCCATCTTCATCAAATCCACAAGCATTTTGTCTTGGGCATCAATACTAAGCACCTGACATAGAGAAAAGTATGTCCTCTTGAAATAAAATGCAAAATCATCAACAACAAAGGGCTCAATAGCAGTGGATGGAATTTCAATTCTTTTGTTATTAACCCCTTTTCTCATGTACACATGGGCAATTCATCATTCTTGTGCATTTTTTTGAAGCTGTTATATTCTTGTTCACTCTTCTTCAAGTCAACCTATGTGAGGGATTTCTTACTGAGCATGAAATGATCAATAATTGCATTTTTGTCCAATGCTACCAATGGTGACCCATTAGGCAATCTAACTATCCTAGTCGCTAGATGGTAGCACTGTGCCAATACTCTGATCAATTCAACATCAACAAACACATTTGGAACTACAAGTTTATCTTAATTTAGGCTCCAGGGGTTGGTAATAGGACCTTGACCATCTTTTTTCTCATAGAAATACCAAAATAGACTCCAACCAGAAATAGGAACCCTAACATCTCGACAACCCTCTGCTATATCCTTAAATATTTTCTTATACCCCTTGTCAACTGAATTTGGAAAAATGTCTAACAGTGACTGTTGAAGGGACCACTTCTTTTCTTTAGGGGCAGAGGACTCAACTTTCTTCCTTGTGGATTTAGATTTTTTAGGTGTCATTGTGTTGATACTTTTATGAACTAGGATTTTGATAGTACTTTGATCTACTGAACCAATTTAAGAAAAGTACCAACTGAATATCAACTTTTATGAAGAGGATGATGAAATTGACTTAGTTGAATGAAGTTTGCATAACACACTTCAAAGATTGAACTCATCGTCTAGAATCACCACTGCACTTGCTTGAATGATGAAATACAAGGGAATTTCAGGCTTTGTTTTGCTATGAAGCTAGTCATTTCACCATTTACTCTGGTTTGTGCCAGGATTTAGCAAATCTATGTGTTTAAATCACTTCAAACTTAGTCCATTGATCATCATAGATCAGACGAACAAAATATTTCACCAGTTTTGCAGTCATTTCAATGATTACCGCACACCCACCACCATAAATGATGGCCTATGTGGGGTAGCGGTGTTATTACTCCAACATCCAATGCTCAGTGCACTACCACAAAGTTGATTTGTTTGCTTCACGAGATGGTGGGAGAACAATTGGCAGTCATCTTTTATCGTTTATCATTTACCGCTACCCCACAGACCTAGTGAGGTCATTGTTGCGAGGTAGCAGGGTAACCTACATCATTTTGACTTTTACCATGTTACTGCATACCGAGGGAGTGGACATTGTGGGGTCGTGGTACCATTATGTTTATTGACTTGTTCCCTGCTACAGTACTGCAAACCATTTCTTTGACCATTGCGGGACTGCAGTATACTAAACATCACTTGAAGCCTTTCACTGCACTACCACACTCCTCCATTGAAACTGTCATGGGGCTACAATATTCAACACTTACATAACTTAAAATCCTTATACCGCCATACCGCAAGCCTCGCTTGAGGCCACCGCGGGGGCTCGGTGTACTATTTTCCTCTACTCCTTACCGCATTACCGCTGGTTATTCTCTTGACTACCGCAGGACCATGATGAAGTATCATATGCCACTTAAATTTATACCGCCAGCCTGCCACTTCCTTTTGAGACCACTGTGGGGCTGTGATGATCAATCTCTGCATACTACGATGCTACAAGTACAATGAAATTGAAATTCATCCATGGACTTATTAGAGAAAAAATAGGAATATTAAGGAGATAAATAAATATGATAAAACAACTGAACATGAGGACCAATTAAATTTAGTTTTAGTAATCTGTCATGTCTATAAAGTTATCATGTTGAAAAATACTACATCAGTTGCCCAACAACATGATAAATGCAACTCCGTAAAGGTATGCATATTAGATTATAAAATTATGTGAAAATGCCCTGGATCAACTGATGCAGAGGCATCCACACTATAACCTTGACATATAGCATGGATGTCCGCAACCCTTCATCATCATCATCATATTTTTGTTAACACTGTCAGCATCATCATATTTCCCCTGCCGACCGATATCCTCCTGCAGACAAGCCTTCGCCCTTTCGCATGTCAGCAGCATCATCACATTCGGCAAGTGCAAACATCCTCCTGACGTTCACTGTTCACCTTACCGACAACCTCTACCTTCAGCATCATGATGTTCAACATCATGTTCATCAGCAGGATATAGAACATCCGGTTCCTCCCATATATCCTGATGATGATACTCAACTTCACGCACCTTTCCTTCGATGCTTACGTCACCCTGATATCCTGATGATGATTATCCTGATGACGATGACGTCACATGCAGCTCCTCAATATCCTGCTGCTCCGATATCCTGATGACATATATCCTGATGACGATGATGTCATATGCAACTCCTTCAATATCCTGCTGTCAGCCAAACTTAACCTTATCGGCCCGCGATGGTTTTATCAACCCGATCTTCTACCTTATGCCGATACGCTCCTCCTCGGCAACACCTGATGATGATCACCCCGATGCTCATTCACTTCATGCAATCGACTGCATCATGCTCACCTCCCTTTACTCGGATGACGCCCGAAGTAACTGCAGGATATACGCAGAAATATCCTGATGATACCGTTTTGACGAATTTCCAACCTTAGCGAATTTCGATCCGCCGAACCTCCTGGGATAACTCGACCTACTTCCAGGGTGATCTTCCAAACTCTAACTATCAGCTTGACCTAGCACATACCCATGCTAGGGTTCTTAACACCTCTCGACCGCGATCCTGCACACCTGCATGCAAATGAACAGAAAAGGAAAACTACCTCCTAAACTACTGTACACAGCCATTCCACCGATTCGATGAATCAACCGGTGGAATGGATCAGCGAATCCATGTAACCACCAAAACAGCAAATCGATCACACAATGGAATCCAAAACAGAGAATTGACACAACAGGATCTCTTTATTGATTTCAAAAGATGCTATTACAATACTCTGTCTCACTCTCTGTCTCACTCTCACAAAGTCTGATCGATGATATGCAATACCAACCGATCCTCATGCATAAATAGGATCTCCTGCGAGTACTACCACTCGACTCCAAGCAGCTGGGAAATCTCTCCAGGCGGCTGGGAGATCCAACCGAACATACATCATAACAGCTGTCCTAATCAACCTAGCTAAAAATAGCAAAGTATGGTCAACATGACCTTATTACATTGCATTGGTCTTATAAGACCTTCTTGAAAACATTAACAAGACTCAAAACAAACTAACTACCCCATGGAGGCCAGCTGTCAGGTAGGTGCTCTTGCACCATACTCCCCAACAGAAAATAACTCATGTCCCATGAGTTTGGTTGTGGAAGTCCTCCACCTTTACACTTTGCCTTGTCAATATTCTGACCTGCTCCAGCTTTATCCTTTGCTATCTCTTGGCTGCTCCAAGACTTCTGAACTGTAACTTGCTCTCTGGCAAGTAAATCCTCATGCCTGTCAATGTAGGCCCTTCTCTCACATACCTTGTGTTTGTCAGGTTGTCTGACCAGAACCTCTGTCTGAACTGCCTCTTGAACTTCTGTAATGTTCAACTCTGTCTTTCTTTCAACCGTTATAGGACAAACAATAGTCCCAACTATGACAACATCCTTGTCATTCCTCTCAACTGGTTGCTGTTTGCAAACCTGTTTCTGAACCTGCTGCTGACCTCTGTCAGTCACAACTGAAACTTTCTTCAACCTGTTGTCCTTACCAACTCCTTTCCCTGCAGTGTCCTCAACTGCCTTTATGCCTGCTCCTATAGGCTTCTGCACAAACTCCTTCTTTCCCATTAAAATGACTTGGGCTGCCTTATGTACTGCAGCATTTTCCTGCAATGGCATCAACTTAATAGTCTTCCCATCTTTCTTGATGGTGTAGGTATTAGCATACCCATCATATAGTACCCTCCTATCAAATTGCCATGGTCTACCCAACAGTAGGTGACAACATTCCATGGGCAAAATGTCACACAAAACTCTATCCTAATATGCTCCAATCTGAAAATCCACATATGCCTGTTCATAGACAAAAAGTGATTGACTATCACTCACCCAAGATGCCTTGTAAGGGTGTTGATGTGGAATCCTTTCTAAATGCAGTTTATCCACCATTTCCTGAGATACCATGTTGTCTGTTGAACCAGTATCAATGACAACCTTACATACTTTACCTTTGCTCTTGCATGTGGTCTTGAAAAGAGCTCTTCTTTGCATCATATCCTTTGATGCCTGCAAACTAATTCTCCTTAGCATCAATGCTTCTCCCTCCTCAGGATACCCATAACATTCAGAAGCTCTATCTGTTTGCTCTACTTTCTCTTCTTGCACAAGTTGTACTTTCTTGTCATTCGTTCTATCATTTCTGGATGATGAACCTTTGCTTTCTGGACATTTGAAAAATGGATGACCAAACTCACCACAGGTGTAACACTCTCCTGCAAATGTAGTAGAACCTCTACCACTTCCAAATATGCCTCTATTACCTTTCCATCCACCTCTGAAATCAGACTGTCCCTGTCCTTTACCAGTGTCTTCTTGACCTTCATTGGTTTGCCTTGTTGTAGGGGCTGCTCCTTTTCCCCTCATATTGCTGCCTCTTCCTCTCATGGACTTATCTTGTCTCCTATTCATCTTTTCTTCAATCCTGATTGCCATTTGGTAACAATCCTCCACACTCTTAGGGTTAGCTAAAACTAACTCATCCTGTATGTTCAATCTCAAACCAGCCAAGTACCTAGCCACCTTTTCTACCTCATTCTCATGATGACCAGATCTCATACTCAACTTATAAAACTCCTCAGTATATGCCTTCACATCCATTTCCTTCTGCCTTAAAAATTGCAGCTTCTTAAACATCTGAATTTCATAATCCCTAGGCAAGAATTTACCTTTTATCCTTGCTACCATCTTATCCCATGAAGTGATCTTTGACTTCCCTTGTTTCCTTCTCTCGGGTTGTACATAATCCCACCATACCAAAGCATGACCTCCTAACTTGGTCTTTGCAATCTTTACCTTCTGATCCTCAGCAACATCTTCACATTCAAAGTGATTATCAAGTGCAGCAATCCAATCCAATAACTCATCTTCATTCAAACTTCCATTATACTTGGAAACATCAACCTTTACCTTAGGTTTATCACTCTGCACTGCCTTTAACAGTTTTGCAAATCTCTGGTCTTCAGCATCCAGATCTTCAGTTACCTCTTCATACTCTTCAACAGTATCTTCATCTTCTTCAGACTCACTGTCTTCCACTTCCCTCTTTTTGTTCTTCTCCAAGGCTACAAGCCTAGCTTGAAGTGCTTCAGCAAGCTCCTTCATCTTCCTCATCTCTCTGGCATGTTTTTCCTTCATCTCCTGCAATTCCCTTGCAGTACCATTACCTTTCGGAGGCATTTTGTCAACCTCTCACTCCTCTACCTCTGTCCTTTCAGTGACAGAATCAACTCTACCTCTGCCCTTTCGGTGACAGAATCAACACACAACAGCCTAGACCTTTTGCTGAGCTCTGATACCACTATGATGCAGAGGCATCCACACTATAACCTTGACATATAGCATGGATGTCCGCAACCCTTCATCATCATCATCATATTTTTGTTAACATTGTCAGCATCATCATATTTCCCCTGCCGACCGATATCCTCCTGCAGACAAGCCTTCACCCTTTCGCATGTCAGCAGCATCATCATATCCGACTATCGGCAGCATCATCACATTCGGCAAGCGCAAACATCCTCCTGACGTTCACTGTTCACCTTACCGACAACCTCTACCTTCAGCATCATGATGTTCAACATCATGTTCATCAGCAGGATATAGAACATCTGGTTCCTCCCATATATCCTGATGATGATACTCAACTTCACGCACCTTTCCTTCGATGCTTACGTCACCCCGATATCCTGATGATGATTATCCTGATGACGATGACGTCACATGCAGCTCCTCAATATCCTGCTGCTCCGATATCCTGATGACGTATATCCTGATGACGATGACGTCATATGCAACTCCTTCAATATCCTGCTGTCGGCCAAACTTAACCTTATTGGCCCGCGATGGTTTTATCAACCCGATCTTCTACCTTATGCCGATACGCTCCTCCTCGGCAACACCTGATGATGATCACCCCGACGCTCATTCACTTCATGCAATCGACTGCATCATGCTCACCTCCCTTTACTCGGATGACGCCCGAAGTAACTGCAGGATATACGCAGAAATATCCTGATGATGCCGTTTTGACGAATTTCCAACCTTAGCGAATTTCGATCCGCCGAACCTCCTGGGATAACCTGACCTACTTCCAGGGTGATCTTCCAAACTCTAACTATCAGCTCGACCTAGCACATACCCATGCTAGGGTTCTTAACACCTCTCGACCGTGATCCTGCACACCTGCATGCAAATGAACAGAAAAGGAAAACTACCTCCTAAACTACTGTACACAGCCATTCCACTGATTCGACGAATCAACCGGTGGAATGGATCAGCAAATCCATGTAACCACCAAAACAACAAATCGATCACACAATGGAATCCAAAACAGAGAATTGACACAACAGGATCTCTTTATTGATTTCAAAAGATGCTATTACAATAATCTGTCTCACTCTCTGTCTCACTCTCACAAAGTCTGATCGATGATATGCAATACCAACCGATCCTCATGCATAAATAGG
The DNA here is from genome assembly GCA_027924645.1 of Cunninghamia lanceolata. Taxonomy (NCBI): domain Eukaryota; kingdom Viridiplantae; phylum Streptophyta; class Pinopsida; order Cupressales; family Cupressaceae; genus Cunninghamia; species Cunninghamia lanceolata. Next base: position 1,337,029 of record BSBN01000385.1, read on the forward strand.
ATCTCCTGCGAGTACTACCACTCGACTCCAAGCGGCTGGGAAATCTCTCCAGGCGGCTGGGAGATCCAACCGAACATACATCATAACAGCTGTCCTAATCAACCTAGCTAAAAATAGCAAAGTATGGTCAACATGACCTTATTACATTGCATTGGTCTTATAAGACCTTCTTGAAAACATTAACAAGACTCAAAACAAACTAACTGCCCCATGGAGGCCAGCTGTCAGGTAGGTGCTCCTGCACCATCAACCCTGTCGCTCCATCAGAGTTATTGACAACTAAAATCTAGGGAAAGGCTACAAGAACTTAGAACATTAAAATCATAGTAAAGCAAACACAATGAAACTCAGCTACAAGGATTACCTCAGATCTACTCAGAATTAAACAAATTTCATTTAGACATCAAACTAAAATGAGGATAAACAAGGGTACAGAAGTAGGAAAACCATAAATCTAATAAAATAAAATAAGGGCCTTGATTTTGAATAAGATTTTGGCATATGTTGTAGGTAGTAGCAAAAGGCCACAATGACATCTTTATGACTTTTTGAATCACTGGGGGAGAGGAAGCAATACATCCACACCTTAACTTGTGCACATCAAGCTCCTAAACCATATATCATATTTTCATGAAAATTTTGGTATATTTCTATATCTGAGTTAAGAGCTAAAAGTTATTGTTTGGGGTTTTGGATATCAACGATGTAGCCTAATTAGCTACATCTTCACCAAGTTGTCTAAAACACCCCCCAAAAAGTTAAAGTGAAACATGTGCACCAAGGAATCTATTACTGATCACCTTATGTGTCACCATATGATTGGTTGTTTCTTTGATGTGATATGTGAAGTGTATTGTTACACATGGATATGTGCACATGTATTGGTTCCTTATTAAATTTTTACTAGTATATTATTTCTCAATGACTATTCTTTTCATATATTTAATTGGGTCTAAGACACCATAATGGCTATTGGGGCATAGTTATCTATTGGGTCCTTTCCCCTAGTAAACTTGCTTTCTTCACTTCATTTCTCTTTTTTTTAAATATTTTTTTTGCATATTTTATTTAATATTAATTTTTTAATTCAAAAAAAGTAAATTTAGATATATATTTTTTCATATTGCACAATTTACAAGTCCATAAATATGGAGGGTAATCACATTTAAAAAAAAAATTGTGTATTGAACAAAAGTCATTATGTTTGGTAAAATATTGTTTATTAGAATATATATATATTATAGATTATATTTTTTTTAAACTTGCTCCGAGGGTTACATTTATGAAAAATCTCATGTCATAACATCTTCATTCGATTGTGAAAAACATGTCTCAAATCAATAATTTTAATTCAATAGAAGGTGAACATATAGGATAAGTGCCACTTATTAGCCTTTGATTGAAAGTCCTTCGAATAAACCTTCAATCAAAGGTGACCATGTTTAAATTATAATGTCTAAATGTTTGTTTAGGGGTTTATCTTTGTTTAGGCTTTTGTGGCTTTGAGGACATTAATGTGGTATTGGAGTTGTTACTCTACCTATCATGACGAATAATATGGATGGTTGATGTGACAATCGTAACTAATCTTCACTCCCCCACCATACATAACATAGACCAAGTGAAAAAAGGTTATATGTATTAAATGCATTTCTTTCATTTTTGATAATGAGGCTATTAACATGATAATGAGGAGCTCAAAAAAAATTAATAGATATGAAATCATTTATGAGATGTTATAATCTTGAAGTCTAAGCACCATGGAGCAATGGTGGTAGTAGTAGGGATTAGTTAAGCACTTGCAATATTGACGGCAACAATGAGATCGAAAAGATTTATTGGCACTTGTTATTTTCACTGGGTATCTTTTGCACATGAATAAGTGTAGACACCCAAAATTGACCCTTCATATCATTTATCGATTTGTCACATTATTCACCATTGCATATGTCGATTTTGTATAGCACACTTGTATCAATTGTCTTTTTTCTTCTAAATCATCCACTTCTATAATTAATTAAATAAATTATATTTATTTAATTTATTTCATCTATTTCATTATCTTTATTCTTCTATTCTCTATCTATAATTAAATAATCTTTAATTATTTAATTATCCCATTATTCTTCTAAAACTAAATAAATTTTCTAAATTTATTTAATTTGATCCTTCTAAATAAATAAAATTAATATTTTATTTATTTATCTTCTCATCATGCATATAAATTAAATAAATTTATTTATTTAGTTTATATTGATTCTTCCAATTTTATAAATTTAGCCTTTTCCTCTATCATTTAAAAATAAATTAAATGAATTCATTTGTTTAATTTATTTTTATCTTATCATTTTCCTCTTTTATCACTTTCTTCTATGTGTACAAGTTGGCCTTGCCATAGTTTGTCAAAAATTAAATACACAAAATGATTTAATTGGTTTAAAAATCAATTATCCTTGTCATCCAACTCTTAAAATAGAAAAGCATCCTATTTTAAGAAAATCAATCTTATCTTCACCAACAAAGCCAACTAAATCATTTAATAAAAGTTATCTCTATGGATACATGTCTTGTACACATTCATCCAAGCCTCTTGAATCATCTCAACCATTCATGTAGCCACCTTTTCTCCACCGTTGATCAATCTTAGTTGAGAGCTTTATATACACCCTCTCACCCCCATTTTATGGATCCCACACACTTTCTATAGCATCCAGATTATCATCTTATGCATATCATATCCATTGAGCATCCATTAAGCATTTTGAACATATCATTTATCATCATCGTAGCTTTGGCAACTATGGTTGTTCACTATTGAGAAGCAATCCACATTCAACCAAGGAATCAATACAATCTAGGTGACATTGTCCTTTGATTTGTTTTCATTTTGTGTCATTTAGATGGATTTATTGAAGGTGGTAGGATTGGGCTTTGATTGTAATGCTTGATCTTATTAACCTAATTTTTCTTGCTCACATATTTTGGCACGCCCGGTGGGAATCATGTCCTTGATTGATTTTTCTTTGAAAAGTCATTTTTTGAAGTCTAGGTATGGAATAGCACAATTGATCGACAGAAAATTGCATTCGATCTGTAGAAAATCACCTTTGCACGGTCCTGCATCCCTTACGGTCGAGGGAAAATCACCTTTGAACAGTCATTCCTCACCTCTAGTCCGCAGTTAATCACCTTTGATTGGCAGGGAGCCGCCTCTAGTTGATTAGGGTTTTATTGACACATTTGTTTTTGTAGGGTTTTCTCTTATTTTAATTGTTTGATTTGGGTTGCAAGCTGGTTTATTTGCTAACCCTAGTTGTCTTTTTTAATCCTCAAGCTGGTTTATTTGGGGTTTGATTTATCTTTGACCTAATCATATCATATCATTGGATCTTTTGTGTTTTGGATTGCAAGGTACAAATTTGATTCAACTTATCCATCTTTCTGGGTTTTTAGGGCTTTATATCCATTGCATGATTATTGTTTTACCCTGTTGTGTGAATTTTGCAAATTTTAGACATTGGGCACCTTTGAACAATAGAAAATCACCTTTTGATAGTATCTAATCACTTTTAAACCGTTTGGCATCGCATTTGAGTGACAGAAAATCACCTTTGGTATAAACTTAGTCACTTTTGATTTGCAGATAATTGCTTTTGAGGTCTATTTTGTCGCTTTTGGTTTGACAGTTGTAATCTTGATTTCTTTGAAGCTAACATTTGTTAGTGTAGCCCCTTGCCATTTGTCGAAGAAAGGTGGATCTAAAACTACTAACACATCTATTGTAGGATCGATCGGTCAAAGATTTACATAATTTTCAGTAATCTAGGAACATTTCATTTGGTGCTTAAAAAGTACATGTTTGCTTTGTTTCCTTTGCTTGCTTGATTTGCTTATTTGTCTTGCTTGTTGTACATATCTTGTGTTAGTTAGATCCTAAGCTAATAGCAAAAGTATCCTCTCCCCTTGCCTATCAAATGGATCTTAGGTATAAGAGAACTTGTTATTATCTTCAAAGAGGCCTGCCTTGGTGGGAAAAGAGGTACTCACTCCAAGGGAATGACCTCAAGTGGTACTTTCATTTAGTATGCTATATAAAAAAGGATAAGGCAAAAGCCAAGTCTAATTGGTATTAGTGCTTATTGTACAGTGCTAGTTTGAAAGGAGGCATTATTGAAATTAGGGCAGACAACTAAGAGGAGGGGTGAATCAGTTGTCACAAAACTTTTATCTTTTGCTGCATTTAATCTTCTTTACCACTTATTAACAGATTGATGATATAACCATGAAAGCATGAATCAACAACACATGAGTAGAAACATAATCAACACACATAACAACAATATCTTTACATGGAAACCTGGTTAAGGGAAAAACCATGGTGGGGGTTAACCCACAAGATTTATTCTCTGTTACAAGAATAAAAAATGGGAATGCACTTGCCTTTGGGTGCACTGTCCAGAGCTCGCTACTCAAAACAGGCTCACTACCTACAAGAACATTTACAATGTTAACACAGAAAGGTTGAACTGAGAAACATCATCTTTTTCATGCAAGATTCAGTTCCATTGAAGCACACAATACCTTTGCTATACCCACACTCACTTCCTCGGTACATTTGCATCTTTGCTCACATCCACACATTTCCATGACTTCACAACACTTAATTATACAAGTCATCGACTTTAGAATGAACATCAAAGTTGGCCAAACAATCATCTATTTGGAACATTCTCCAAGATAGGTATTACAAGCAATTACAATCACAAGACTTAAAATGCTACATGCGAACCACTACACTGTCGACCAAACATAACTAGGACTCAAATCTTCCTCGAACATCACACCACACTCCATAAAACTTCTCTTAGATCATCCGCAGCACGCACCATGCATCCAGTCGGCCAAGACTGGAAAGAATAGTAACAACCAAGGAAACAACCAAGGAGAAATCTTCAATCCTCAATGTAGGCCACCAACACAACAAGCACCTAATTCAGAGACCACCAGAAGCACAATGAAATCAATAGGAACAACCACACCACCTCAGATCACCAGAAGCCCTTGCACCTTCATCCGAGAACTCAAAAACACCAACTGTCATGACTGTCACACTAGAAATATTGCTTACGAACCTCCAAACCATGAACCACTTGAGTTGAGGATACACACTGACATCCCAAACACACCACTAGATCCGCATATCATAATATTTCAATGCGGATCAATCCGGACCAAATTTTTGTCACTTTGTCACCTGTGAACAACTGCAAAACCCGGTTCTACTTAGATGGCCATAACTTCACCAATACTTCATGCAGAGCTCTCAAATTTGTATTGGAGTAACTTCAGACAATCCTCTATGAACCCTTTAATCCCTAGACTCTGATCTTCATCTCACTGGTAATGTAGAGCAATCTACTTCACTAAACTACATTGTCTTCACTGTCTTTGACAGAGAGATATGTAACTCACTTGTTTCTTCTGGAGAGGCTAATTTTTTCAATATCCTTAACATACAAGTCTTCTAAACAAGTAATAGAATAAGATACAGTTGACACCAATGACAACAAAGATATGTTGACATCAATGACAACACCGATTAGGCACATATTTGCAACAAACTCCCCCTTTGTCATTGATGGCAACATATGATGTGAAAAATTGTTTCAACCATCAAGACAAGAACTTCTCCCCCTTTCTCTTATCACATCTGCAACCGCTTTCTTCACTGCCCCCCTTTCACCAGTAACTACTTAATTCCAAGTTTTCACATGACTTCTCTCCCCCTTTGACATCAATGGAAAAGGGCATATATTTGCAATCATCTCTCCTTCTTTTGCTTCTTAGATGAAACTAGACTGAACTCCAGAATTAACATACTGACTACTCCCCCTGAGTAGCATCTCCTTAACATCAATCTGGATCACAAGATATGACTGTGAGTTCCACCAGACTGATGCACACTAGTGCACCTTAGTTCTGAACAGGAGGGGTCATCACCCCTAGCTTCCCTCTGAGATACTCAAACATGTCCTTAGGTAGAGGCTTAGTGAAGATATCTTCAATCTAATCCTTTGAAGGAACAAACTCCAATCTGACTTCATTCTCATTTACCTTCTCTCTCAAAAAGTGAAACTTGATGGATATGTGTTTTGTGCTTGAATGCAACACCAGATTCTTTGAAATGTTTATTGCACTTGAATTATCACAGAAGATTGTAACAGGTTCTTCAAACACAATTATGATATCCTTCAACATTTGCTTCATCCACAAAACTTGAGTACAATTGCTTGCCGCTGCTATACACTCTACCTCTGCAGTAGACAAAGAAATTGCCTCCTCCTTTTTGCTTAACCAAGAAACCAATCTCTTTCCCAAGAAAAATGCACCACCACTAGTACTTTTTCTGTCATCCACATCTCATGCCCAATCAACATCTGTATATGCATGAAGAGTGAAATCATCACCCTTAGGGTACCATAAGCCATAATCAGATGTTCCCTTCAGATATCTAAAAATTCTTTTGACTGCTACAACATGAGATTCTTTAGGATCATCTTGAAATCTAGCAACAAGGCCAACTGCATTCATAATATCAGGTCTAGTATGAGTCAAATAAAGCAGTCCTCTAATCATTGATCTATATCTTTTCTGATCTGCCTTAGGGGAATCATCATCTTTACTTAACTTGCATCCGGTTATCATAGGAGTACTCACTGGCTTTGAATCCTCCATTCCAAATTTTTTCAACAACTCTTTTACATTGATAAGTAGGAGGTATTTTTCGCAGCATGTCAAATTATGATATTTTATTTCAGGGTTTAACTGTGTAGTTTTTGAGTGAAACACATGACCCATATTTCATGAGTAGTGGTTCACATGAACCCATCTCTCATGTTAATGAATGGTCCACTTAGCACTCATTGCATCTAGGCGATGCACACAGGGGTGAAGCATCAGGACTTCCCGGGAGGTCACCCATCCCAGTACTACTCCGACTCAAGCGCGCTTAACTGTGGAGTTTCCCCCAAGATCAAGCCCACTTAGCTTGCTACCCCATTTGCACGGAAACTAAATGGGGTAGCAAGCTAAGTGGGCTTGATCTTGGGGGAAACTCCATGGTTAAGCGTGCTTGAGTTGGAGTAGTACTGGGATGGGTGACCTCCCAGGAAGTCCCAATGCTTCACCCCTGTGTGCATCACCTAGATGCAATGAGTGCTAAGTGGACCATTCATTAACATGAGAGATGGGTTCATGTGAACCACTACTCATGAAATATGGGTCATGTGTTTCACTCAAAAACTACACAGTTAAACCCTGAAATAAAATATCATAACTCTTTTACATACTTAGACTAAGATATGAAGATGCCCTTATCTGACTGAATGATTTATAGACCCAAGAAGAAATTCATTTCACCAAGCATGGACATTTCAAATTCACTTTGCATCTGATCAGTAAAAATTTTACACATGCTCTCATTTCCACCAAAGATGATAGCATCAACAAATACCTCAACAATCAAGATGTGTTCATGATCAATTTTGAAATAAAGATTACTATCAACAGTGCCTTTACTAAAGCCTAACTTTAGCAGATACTTATCTAACCTTGCATACCAGGCTCTTGGGTCTTGTTTAAGTCCATACAATGCTTTCTTCACTCTGCAGACCATATCTCCTTGATCAGACAACTGGAATCCTTCTGGTTGCTAAATATAGACTTCTTCCAACTCTCCATTCATGAATGTTGACTTGACATCCATCTGGTAAACTTTGAAATCTTTGTAAGTAGCAAAGGCAAGAAATAATTTGTCTGCTTCAATTCTTTCCACCGGAGCAAAAGTTTCTTCAAAATCAATTCCCTCTACCTGAGAATATCCTTTGCACACCAATCTTGCTTTGTTTCTTACAATTTCACCATCTTCATTCAATTTATTCTGGAAGACCCACTTAGTTCTAATTACATTTTTGTCTTTAGGTCTAGGAACAAGATCCCAAGTATGATTCTTTTCAATTTGCATTAATTCTTATTCCATTGCTTTTAACCAACTTTCATCATTACATGCTTCATTCACTGATTTTGGTTCAATCTTTGAAATTAAACAATACTCCACTTGTTCATCAGCAATTTTTCTTCTAGTTTGAACACCTTTATTTCTATCTCCTATTATCTAATCTTCAAAATGATTCAACCTTACATACCTGGGAGTTTTGGGATTTTCTTGAACTTCTGATTCTTGAACTTGTTCCTCAGCATTTTCATTAGCTTCTTGAGTCACTAGATTTTTCAGAGCAATCTGAATCTGAGTCTGAGCTTGAACTTGATTTTCATTTTCATCATCTGATTCATATCCACAGAACTTGGAAGGTCTCTCCATGCTTTCATCTACCTTGACATTAGCACTTTCAACAATCCTTTTCAATCTCTTGTTAAAGCGCTGATATGCTTTGCTTTGGTTAGAATAACCCAGAAATATTCTTTCATCACACCTGGCATCAAACTTGCCTAGATCTTCATCTCTTTTGATATAGCATTTACTACCAAAAACTCTAAAGTATTTCATAGTAGGAGCATTACCAAACCACAGTTCATAAAGGGGTTTTACCAATATTACCTTTGATCTGCACCCGGTTAAGAGTGTAGATAGCAGTACTCATAACCTCTCTCCAATAGACATGTGGAACATTTGTCTCCACCATCATGGTTCTAGCAGCCTCTTGAATAGTCTAGTTCTTCCTTTCCACAACTCCATTCTACTGAGGAGTCCTAGGAGTAGATAACTGTCTTCTTATTCCATGTTTTTCACAAAATGCATTAAACTCACCGGAGGTAAACTCTCCACCTCTATCAGATCTCAGACACTTTATCTTCACACCAATCTCATTCTCTACCCTAACCTTGAACACCTTGAATTTGTCAAGAGCCTCTGATTTCTCTCTCAAGAAGGTGACCCACATCATTCGGGAGTAATCATCAATCAACAACATAAAGAATATGTCTCCTTGCAAACTCCTAACTCTGGCAGGACCACACAAATTAGTGTGCACAAGTTCCAACCACTTGAAAATTGTTCTTTACTTTTGAATGTAGTTCTACTCTGTTTGCCCAACTGGCATTCCTTACACATGTTATTTTTGGAAGATCTCTCACAGCCTGAGTAGTACTTATCTTGACAATATTATCAAAGTTTACATGACACATTCTCTATGCCACAACCAACTCTGATCAATCTAAGCAATCAAACAACTCTTACTAGTACTACTTAAATGAAAGATATTACCTCTAGTCTGTGTACCAGATGCAATCTTAGTTCCAGAGCTTTCCAAGATTCTGCATTTCCCATCCTTGAATCGAAGATCATACCCTTTATCAACCAATTGTCCAACACTGAGAAGATTATGCTTCAACCCTTCTACATACAAAACATCATCAATGTTGTGCTTACCATCAAAAGAGATGGATCCTCTACCATGGATTCTGCCAGCTAAATTGTCTCCAAACTTCACAATTCCACCTTCATATCTTTCAATACTTACAAACTTACTTTTATCACATGTCATATGATGAGAACATCCCATTGTCAATCACCCATTCATCCATTTCTTCAACCTGAGCAGCCAAGGCACTTTCCACATTCATATAGCTAGCAGATTCAGTAGGCACTAGATTTTCTTCTTTGATAGCAATAAACACCCATTCATTTCCAAATGTACTTCCTTTATCAGATTCATCATCTGTAACTCCTTCATCAGCAACCTCTTGGACATAGTAGCATTTCTTCTGAAACCTAGGTATGTTAGGGTTTGGCTTTGAGACCCTCTCCAGACATCTTGAAGCAAAATGACCAATCTTATTGCAAGTAAAACATTTGAAAGACAACTTTCCTTCATACTTACTGGATCCTCTTGGTAATCTTTTGGCAATAAGGGCTTCAAGTTTTTCATGTTGGAAACAAGGTAGATAACTAAGAGGGGGGTTGAATCAATTATCTCAAAATTTCCTTAACTTTCTTTTCCTTTTGTATCTTAATAATCAGTGTTGCATCAAAACATGAAAGCATATGTAATCATAAGAACAAAAATAAAATCAACACACATAACACAAGAATTTTTTTACGTGGAAACCCTGTTAAGGGAAAAACCATGGGGTGACTAACCTAAGATTGTATTCTCTGTTAAAAGAATAAAGGAGTACAAAATGGCACTTGCCAATTAGGGCTCACTGCCTGAGCACGTTATTCACAAAAGGCACACTGCCTACAAGAGACTCATTGTCTATAGAACTTACAGAAGATATTCAAGTGTTTGAACTGATGAGAAGCATCTACAAATGCAAGAGTTTAGTTCCAGTTAGGCACAATACACTAATCTAATGAACTTCATTCTTCCTCTATTTAATGATGTTGCTCTGTCACATACCGGACTTGAATTGTTGCTCTCACACTTATCCCTACTTGTCTTCACACTTTATTTCATCACTTGTTCACCACACACACTTACATGCTGAAATCTATCTGGTATGTATATCCGCATCAAGGATTTTTATCAACTTCCTAGTCAGCATCAAGAACACTGCAAGTAATTAACTATCAGCTAAATCCATGCTTGATTTGTGATGTGTATCAAAAACATAGGCATAGAAGTCATTAATCATGTTGGCCAACAATGTATAATCCCACAAATTGCTTGATCAACACATTTTACTCATCCGGATTGAAGTTTGATACTCTGCCGGTCAATTCTTCCTCTGTCTGATCTACCTGACTAGAACCCAATACTCAGATGCTCATATATTTTCCTTGATTTATCACTGTGTTAGGTCTCAAAAATGCAGGTTACAAATCCTAAGAGGATGCCAGACTCTATGTTTGGATTTGCAATGTTTTTGAACTAACTTGACGAAATCAACCTTCACGATTTGATGATTTCCTACACTTTAGGTCCTGCTACACCTAGGTGGGTGAACCTTGGAATATTAAAGCAGTCTGAGTGTGGATGAGTAGACTAACTATATCTATCTACAATGGCATAGGATGTAGAATAGATGAAACAGCTAACTAATTAATTCTATGTGTAATGTTTAATAAGTGATTTGTAGAAATTGTATAAGCAATATCAAGGTAAAAAGGTTTGAATTAATGAGTTGAATGAGACTAGTGCCTTGTTGGGTAACAGAGTCAATTTGAAGGACTAAGAACAGTAGTTTCTTAATGGTAATAATTCTAGATATTTGGCACAGTTCTGGTTTATAGCTTGTATAAACGTGCAGGTAAATGACTGACAGACTCTTCTTAATAATCCAACCAAATAAAATCAGATATCTTATAATTCACGAGAAGGTATTTTAATCCTTACTTGAAGGAACCAAATGAAATGAATGGACAAGATTAACAGATAATATTTTACTGGAGACAGTATGTCAATCCTAATTATATGGCTCTACTTAGTAATCCCAACTTACTACTTCCAAGCTACTGTGAATAAATCAGAAGGGTTTAATTCCTTAGATGGACACCAACCAAATTAATCACACAGATACAGCAAATGTGTATTGACAGATTTAATATATACTTGATATCTTAATCTGAATAACAGGGAAATGCAGAAATGGAGACAGCCACACAATTGAATAATTTCAACAAATAACTGATACCAAAGTAGAAATACTGAATCAGAGAACTTCAAACTTCTTCTTCAAATAAAATAAGCAACCTAGTCATTTTGGAATATTGTATATTATGTATATCTCAATATCTTCTACTGCTGATGATCATTTCAGCATCGATTGTTTAAACTTATATAGATATTTCTATGAAGAGATACAACTCTTCAATAAGTCTTTTGGGAACTTAACAAGTATTAACAACAATTACATAAGCGTAATTAGGCTCTATTCAGCCATAAATAAATTTTAGCCAGATGATCTAGGTACTCTTGATCACGGTGAAAATCAGTAAGCTCGATAGCACTTCTGGTAATTACATCAAGAGTAACCATCTCCTCCAATTGTTTGCAAGCTTCTTTAGATGCAGAGGCTTTATCTTTCAGAGCTCCTGTGGCTTTGTGTATGTGTACCTGTCGTTCGATAGCTGGAATTGGAAGCCTTTGCTTTTGCCCTGAGAATTTCTCTGTATTCTGCTCTCGGACGATTTTTTGCAATTATAATGATCGTATGAACTTCGTAGCCATTTGTATTAATTATCTGATCAATTCAATGTTCATCGCTCTGAAGTGTCACATCGCCATAACTCTTCTTATCGGCGTGATTTTTGAAATGTCTGGGCGACCTCAACGTTTTTTATGGCGTGAACAGTCAATCGGCGTGACCCCTCAATTGTTTTCCCGATGCTATGTAATGTCATATTTTAAGTGGGCAAGACCATCAGATTCAGGTTTAAGTGTTTCTCACAAAAAGGGGACATTATAGTTTTGGCCTTGGTTATCAAATTATGGGAATGTGTATGAGTTTGGTGATGGGTTAACATTTGGGGTTTGTATCGTATGTGATCCAAAGGATGGATTGATGTATGACATATGTTGGCTAGAAGTTGATGGAACTTGGGATACGACAGGTGGATTGGCATAAGATATGGGTTGGTTAAAGGTTGATGGAGCTTGGGATATGAGAGGTGGATTGGTATAGGATATGTGTTGGTTAGAGGTGGATGGAGCTTGGGATACGATGGGTGGATTGGTATAGGATATGTGTTGGTTGGATGGTTGTGGTCTAAGTAAAAGGAGTTGATCGACATATGATATGTTGGAATGTGCTTGTGATCTAAAAGGTTGGTTGATAAATGATGAGTTAGGATTAGATAGCACATTTGATGTATGAGAAGACACATTAGATGGTTGGGATGGTTCAACATGTGACACACTTGGGTTAGAAACTTGAGGTGCTTGTGACAAACGCGGAGGAGTTATGTTCATGGAAGAAGATAGCAAGGGATATGAAACATGAGATGAAGCAACATGTGGCACACTTTGATTAGATACTTGAGATGCTTGCGACACATGTGGAGTTACATGGATGGAAGAAGATGGAGTAGGATGCGAGACATGAGATGGAGTAACATGTGGCACACTTTGGTTAGAGACTTGGGGTGATTGTGACAGATGCAAGTTGATCATGTAAGATGGTGTTAACAAAGGGACTATTGATGTGGGAATATTTGGTTGGTTCATTGTCATAGTTGTGGCAGATGCATGGAATGGAGGAGTGGATTGGTTATTTGAAGATGGTGTTTGGATGTTGTGTGTAGATGTTGTGGGTTTGGTGGACATGGTAGTAATAGCCTTATGTGTTTCCTTAGGAACAACATCATTGATTGGATCTTGTTTTGTGATCTTGGATACGTCAAAGATTCTTGGCAATTTGGCTCCTCTTTGAGCTAATTGTAAGAAAAATCTATCGGGGTTAGAGTTTATGAGTCTATTGGTGTTTTGTAAAGCTTAGAAGTCTTGTAGCTCTTCTAAGTCATCTTGAGATTCCTCATAGGTTGGTTCATTGAAATGATGTTGTGGTGTGTGGGTTGATGATGAAGGTCCAAAATGATATTGTGGAGGATGACTTGATGATGAGGGTCCAACGGTATAGCCTTTGGGTACAAAGATATTGGCATCCATTCTAGTCATGAATTTTGAAGCATCTTTGAGAGGTGTAGATTGAAATTCTCTTAGGTTAGCCTCCATAGCTGCCTTATATTGACTCCTAGTTTGAGGCATTGGTTGATGATGGATGAGATTTTTGGACTTGTGTGACAAATTTGAGAATCTTGGATTGATTGATTGGTTCAACTGATTGATTTGGTTGATTGATTGAGTGTTGATTGGTTGGATTGTTGATTGATTGATTGATTATTTGATTGGACTAGTTTGTTTGGTTTGGATTCGTTTGATTTGGATTGATTTGATTGGATTAGATTGTCCCCCAAGAGATAGACTGATGAACTCAAGGGTAGACAAAATTGATTGATGATGATGATATAACCCAACTCAAAAGGAACCACTCACTTAAGCTGGAAAAGATTGTTGTGATGTGATCAAAAGCTGGATAGTGATTAAAGCCAAGGGATGATGTTGATTTTATTGATTGATTGATTGATGTTGATGGTTGTCTTAGAGTCTCAAGAGGATGCAAGGGCTCAAAAAGTCCAAAATATGATGTGATCAGGCCAAATAGAATGTATACTGGTTGTAGATGATCAGTGTATTGTCTGAAAACTGATGACAAGGCTACATATGGACTGGCTAGAAATGAGATTTTGAACTGGATAAATGCTAATAGTCTATTGATAGCCAAAGGTGAAATTATGTCAACCAAAGGTGAGTTAGGATAGTTCAAAGGTGACTCAGGATAACCCAAAGGTGAAATTCTATCTATTAAAGGCAATTTTTTGTAGCTTAAAGGTCATCTGATATGATGCAAAGTCAACCCAAGATAGCTCAAAGGCATTTAGTATGATTCTCAGAGGTAATTTAAGATGACCAGAGGTGAAATTTTATCATTCAAAGGTGACTGGCTGTAATGCAAAGGTGACTGTGGATTGTGCAAAAGAGAGTTTCTGTGACAGTGTCTTATTTTTTGAGGGATAATTAGCAAGAGAACACACAACAAAGACACAATGGTTGATGTTTTGGGTGACTCTGATACAAAATCAGAGTAATGTCTAAATGAGGGCCCAGATTAGCCCAAAGTTTTGCACGGGTCTCAACAAATTTGAAAATACTTGTAAGCATGTACAACCTAGGCTAGAAAGTGGTTACTACTTGTTGAGTCCCTAATTAGATTTATCCATATACTGAGACAAAGTGGACAACTAGATATATTGGTGACACTAGCTCCCCCACCATGGCACAGGCACACCAAATATCTTACCCCAAAGATCAAGAGATCTTACGAACTGAGGGATTTCATGTCTCTACAATGAATAGTACATATAGGGGAGCTTCAGAGGTCCAAACTCCTACACTAGCAAGCAAAAAGGATTTTTGGTTTCTACAACAAGTGGTTTCTAGTGATGATTGGGGGGACTGGCACATTATGAGTGTCTAACAAGCTACTTAAAGCTTTAACTAGTTCTACTAGGAGTCTCATATATGCAAGGTATTCTTGTTGCAAATATGTGCCTAATCGGTGTTGTCATTGATGTCAACATACCTTTGTTGTCATTGGTGTCAACTGTATCTTATTCTATTACTTGTTTAGAAGACCTGTATGTTGAGGATATTGAGAAAATTAGCCTCTCTGGAAGAAACAAGTGAGTGACATATCTCTCTGTCAGAGACAGTGAAGACATTGTAGTTCAGTGAAATAGATTGCTCCGCATTCCTAGTGAGATGAATATTAGAGTCTGCAGATTAAAGGGTTTGTAGAGGATTGTTTGAAGTTGCTCCAGTAAAGATTTGAGAGCTCTGCATGAAGTATTGGTGAAGTTATCGCCATCTGAGTAGAAATGGGTTTCACAGTTGTTCAAAGGTGACAGAGTGACAGAAATTTGGTCTGGATTGATCTGCATTGAAATATTATGATCTGTGGATCTAGTGGTGTGTTTGGGATGTTAGTGTGTATCCTCAACTTAAGTGGTTCATGGTTTGGAGGTCCGCAAGCAATCTTTCTAGTATGACAGTCATGAAAGTTGGTGTTTTTGAGTTCCCAGATGAAGGTGCAAGTGCTTCTGGTGATCTGAGGTGGTGCGGTTGTTTCTGTTGATTTCATTGTGCTTGTGGTGGTCTCTAAATTGGGTGCCTATTGTGTTAGTGGTCCACATTGAGGATTGAACTCGTGGATGAATATTTCTCCTTAGGTCTTGTTGTTCTTTCTAGTCATGGCCGACCAGATGCATGGTGTGTATTGCAGATGATTTAAGAGAAGTTTTATGGAGCGTGGCGTGATGTTTGAGGAAGATTTGAGTCCCAGTTATGTTTGGCCGACAGTATAGTGGTTCGCATGTAGCATTTTAAGTCTTGTGATTGTAATTGCTTGTAATGCCTATCTAGGAGAATGTTCTAGATAGATGATTGTTTGGCCGACTTTAATGTTCATTCCAAAGTCAATGACTTGTATAAATAAGTGTTGTGAAGTTGTGGAAATGTGTGGATGTGAGCGAAGATGTAGATGTAGTGAGGAAGTGAGTGGGGGCAGAGCAAAGGTATTGTGCGCTTCAATGGAACTGAATCTTGCATGAAAAAGATGTTGTTTCTCAGTTCAATCTTTCTGTGTTAACAGTGTAAATGTTCTTGTAGGCAGTGAGCCTCTTTTGAGTAGTGAGCTTTGGGTAGTGCGCCTGAAGGCAAGTGCCTTCCCATTTTTTATTCTTTTAACAAAGAATAAATCTTATGGGTTAACCCCTACCATGGTTTTTCCCTTAACTGGGTTTCCACGTAAAAATCCTGGTGTTATGTGTGTTGATTATGTTTCTACTCATGTGTTGTTGATTCATGCTTTCATGGTTATATCATCAATCTATTAATAAGTGGTAAAGAAGATTAAATGCAATAAAAGATAAAAGTTTTTTGACAACTGATTCACCACCCCTCTTAGTTGGTTGCCATCATTTCAACAATTGGTATCAGAGCCGGTTCCTCTAAAAGAAGGTTGACCGCTTGAGGAGATCCAAAATGTCGACTTACAAGAAGGATAGTCTGAGATTTTATGGAAAAAATTACTCTCTTTGGAAGAGTCTGCAATGCATGGGTGATGCTTATTAGTTGATAACAAAGGATGAATATAAGCCCCTAGAGAAAGGTCCTTCAACTCCAGATGAACTCAAAGATGTTGAAAACAACATTCGGGCTAAAGAAGCATTGTTAAGTGCCTTGACCGATACAGAAATGACAAATGTCCTGGAATTAAAAATTGCTCATGAAATTTGGAAGAAGTTGGAAACTCTATATGAATGTGATGCATATGTCAAATGTTCTAAGTTACAGAGCTTGAAAGGTAGATGTGAAAGTTTGAGGATGAATGAAGATGAAAACATCACTTCCTACATGTAGAAGGTGAATGAACTTGGTGTGCTGATGGAAAATTGGAAGAATCAGAGATTGTTGGCAAGGTGATCAGATCCTTACTTGCTTCATACAAGCATAGAGTTGCTGCTATTGAGGAGATCAGAACTGTGACAACTGTTACAAGGGATCAATTGGTTAGCAAGCTTTCAGCATTTGAAATGAGTGAGTTTGGTGACTCCCTTCCTAAATTAGAATATTCTTTTAAGGCCAGTGTTTCCAGGAAGCAAAGATTTGATCCAGGTGAAAGCTCTTCAAGAAGACTAACCAGATATGAAAAAACAAAGAAGGAACTTGAAGAAGATGAAATGGAACTTGAAGTGTTGGCAAGAGACACTGTGTGGCTTCATAAGTGTTGTCATTGATGGCAACAAAGTCTATCCCACACATCCGCAGTATATAATATGCCTTCACCGAAAGTCAGATTGAAGAATGTTTGGTCTGGTGAACAAGAATAGAGTATGTAACAAGGTCCAACAATCAGGTCCAGATCTCTCAGATGGTGTAACTAGTAACTTGTAGACTTTGGAAAGTCAAGAGGGGTATCATGACTACTGTACTCCAGAGATTTAACCTCTAGTGATAAATCAAGGAAAAGATATGAGCATCTGAGTATTGGGTTCTAGTCAGGTAGAGCAGACAGAGGAAGAACTGACCGGCAGAGTATCAGACTTCAATCCGAATGAGCAAAAGGTGTTGATCAAGCAATTTGTGGGATTATACATTGTTAGCCAACATGATTAATGAGTTCTATACCTATGTTTTTGATACGCATCACAATCAAGCATGGATCCAGCTGACAGATTAATTACTTGCAGTGTTCTTGATGCCAACTAGGAAGTTGATAAAAATCCTTGATGTGGATATACATACCAGATAGATTTCAGCATGTAAGTGTGTGTGGTGAACAAGTAATGAAATAAAGTGTGAAGAAAAGTAGGGATAAGTGTGAGAGCAGCAATTCAAGTCTGGTATGTGACAGAGCAACAACATTAAATAGAGGAAGAATAAAGTGCATCAGATCAATGTATTATGCCTAACCGGAACTAAACTCTTGCATTTGTAGATGCTTCTCATCAGTTCAAACACTTGAATATCTTCTGTAAGTTCTATAGATAGTGAGTCTCTTGTAGGTAGTGTAGTTAGGGTAAAATTGCAAATCAGGGCAAATGAATAAACAACAATCCAACTTCAATATGTGATAGCAAACAAATGTTCATTTCAAAGCCCAAATCCAAGTGTGATGACAAACAAGTTGTTTGTTTTATGCCCAAAATCCAAATGTGTGATCAAATAATGATTAGAGATGAGAGATTAGAATGAGTGCACCTCATAAAGATTGCTTTCCAAGTTGCTATTATGATTGATCCAAATGTTGCTCCAGCTCCTTTGATTCACCTACAAGTCACTGCAAAAAACAAAATGTGATTTGGTTCGCTAGATTGGAAGATATGATTTTTTTTCTAAAAGTCGTGCGTCAAAATTTTTTAAAAAATTAGAATCGCAGGGTCAACTTCAAATTGCCATAACTCTTTGAATACTGAGCCAAATCTTTAATGTAACTACTTTTCGGAAAGCTCTCGAAGTCCTCTTTCCAACGAATCTAAGATCTTTTTTTTCCAGGACCTGTGTAAAACAAAAAACACTCTGCAACAGATCTAGTCCTAAATAAAAAAAAATCAGCAATATAAAATATCTTCAACCTACAAATCAAAGTGCATAAACCTGCAAGACTCACCAGGCATGCCAAAATGTAGTTAGGGTAAAATTGCAAATCAGGGCAAATGAATAAACAGCAATGATAAAAACCCTAGCAATGCACAATGAAGCACAAGACAACATGAAAATCAAAATAACAAATGTAAATACAAACCGATCTCCACATTATGCTCGATTCATCTCCATTGCTCTTCTCCACCTCGCATGAGCATGCAAGATTTTGAAGGATTATTGTTAGAAGAATGTTGGGTGCTCACTTCTACAGCATAACATTAAGATGAAGATGCTAGAATGAATGATAGATGAAGGATGCAAATGCTCTAATGATATTTCAACAGCATGTGGATACTTGAGGATCAATGCATTATAGAAAATCTAGCAGAATAAGGGTACTTGAGGCTGAATGCATGCTAATGGCTTGTGAGGGGTTTGATTTATAGGAAAGGCTTGATTCCAATGGATGGCTAGGATCAATTAGGGCTTTAGATGAAATGGATGGATAGGATTAAGTTAGGTTTCCTTGCACATTAAGAAATTGTAGTCAATTGACACGTGGCAAGGGAAGATAAGGCTCAAGTGTGCTTGTGTAAATAAATACTAAAATTAGGTCCCATTAGTTGTGCATGTGAAAGATTTGGATGAAAGTTGTATTACAAGACAAGTGTTGGAATGTGATGAAAGGTGAGTAGTTAATTCAAATAAAATATTTAAATTAGTTGTGATATGAGTTGGAAATTAATTAAATAAATAATATTTATTTAATTAATTGGATAAATGAATAGGATAGGATTGGGATATGATGTGGAAATTAATTAAATAAATAAAATTTATTTAATTAATTGGGATGAGGATAGGATAAATGGGATTATGCATGTGAAATTAATTAAATAAATAAAATTTATTTAATTAATTAGGATGAGGATAGGATAAATGGGATTATGCATGTGAAATTAAATAAATAAATAAAATTTATTTAATTAATTGGCTTAATGGATTAATGGGATTAAGAGTGGGATTTAGGACAAAATGCTACATGATGTCTAGGATAATGTTTTTGACAAGGTCTTACAAGACATGGACAAAGTTGGGACAAATTTGGGTGTCTACAGGCAGTGTGCCTCCTGTGAACAATGTGCTCGGGCAGTGAGCCCTAATTGGCAAGTGTCATTTTGTACTCTTTTATTCTTTTAACAGAGAATGCAATCTTGGGTTAGTCACCCTGTGGTTTTTCCCTTAACAGGGTTTCCACGTAAAAAAATCCTTGTGTTATGTGTGTTGATTTTATTCTGTTCTTATGATTACATATGCTTTCATGTTTTGATGCAACACTAATTATTAAGATACAAAAGGAAAAGAAAGTTAAGGAAACTTTGAGATAACTGATTCACCCGCCCTCTCAGTTATCTATCTTGTTTCCAACAATTGGCTAATCAATGCAGATCAAGAGGATATCAATCAAATAAGCAAAGAAATGTTGTCTGTTACAATTGCAATAGATCTAGTCATATTGCCAAATTCTACAGAAGCAGAAATCAAGATAGAAAAGGTCCGGTGCAACATAATCAGAAATAAGATAAGGGCAAAGGTAAAATGAATGCGGATGAAGTTCAAAAGGAGATGAGTAAGATTTGGGTAAAGAAGAGTACAAAAAATATTGGGGATGGATTCGCACCAGAATCTGAAGCTGATATTCCTTCCAGAAACTAAAAAGGTGAGCTCTAGTTTAGGGGGGGTCACAGAGAAAAACAATTTCCCCCAGCCAGTCAGCTAGTGCCCAAATTTGGCACATTGAGTAAACATCTAACACTGTGGATTAAAGGGTTCTCAGAAAAAACTCCAAATGATCTTTAGTTAAAATGTGAAAGATCCACATGGAGTTTTGTAAGACTTATAATTGCTCAAGTTAATCCGGTTCCGACAGCTATCCGACAAAGTAGAATTTCATAAATAGATCCATTATGATTCAGAATTGAAATGCTTTGATCTGCGGACCCATGGCATGATTGAAGAAAATAAGATACATTTTCAATCCTCACTAAAAATGATTCTAAGTTCAGCACAGTGATTCGAGAAGATCTCTCTCAAAACAAGGCAACCAGATAACTTAAGTTGTGCATTTATTGCAAAAGGAAATTAGGTTTTGCGCAAGGATAAAGGGGTACCTTCACTCATTATTTGCACACTTGCACTCGCGAAGAAGAAAAGAAGAGCTCTACAACAAAGATTCTACAAGATGAACTGAAAAACAAATTCAACTAGCGATTTGTACTGGCTCCTGTTTCAAACCCTAAAGCGTGAAAAGGTACTTCCATTCTAAAAATCTCTCTCTAAATCTCTTGCAAAATGGCTACTCCAATGGTTGTTAAGATCTCTGATAGGCCGCGAGATAAATTTAAGAAACACCCTTATAAATCTCTAGAAGTTGATCCTTTGGGTGCATTTTCTAGCATTTTGCACGGAGTATTGCATGTAGAAGATGTTAGGGTTTATATCCATGCCAACATTGAAGAATTTGGAGACTCAAAATTGATGGATATTTATCACAAACAGCTAATAGATGAAAATTTTGAACTTAAACCTGAATTCAAGGTCTTCTAGGATAAACACTTTGGACACTTCATACATTTTCCATGTTTTTTAGAAGATGATTGGGTCTGGTATGTCCTAAGCAGGATGCATAATAATTTCATGTGGCTAATGAGGCCCTTCAAGATAAATAAAGATGCCATCAAGACAGTGACTGGACTGTATTCATCTTGTGGGTTACATGCACTTAAATCTGTAAAGAACCAGACAGTATCTGAAGCCACCAGATCTAAATTTGACAAAAGAGCAATGACCATAGATGAAATCACTAATCCCTATGTCAAGTTTGCCTCAATGATAATTGGCTACAAAATCTATCATTCAAGCAGGGAGAATTCTGTGTCTGGCATAGCAATCTATGCAGCATATTAAATGTTGAGGGAAGATGCAGATTATGACCTATGTGAACTTCTTCTAAATCAACTGTTGGAAAACCTATAGAAGATCAAAAAGGATAAGAAGAATTCCTTTAAATATGGTTGTCTAATACTATGTCTATTCTTCTATTATATGAATGAGCTACCTGGATCAAGTGGTTGGGTTTGGCAAATGATAAACCGGTTGCTATCCAGATTAGAGATTATATGTATGGACTTGGTGATGCTTAAGCCCAAAACACAGCTCTGTGGGGTTACTTCAAGAACATCCAAAGCATGATGCAAGCCAGAGAGAGAATTCCATAGTCCATAGTTGAGAAATACAAGGACACAGTTTACTTTATGGTTGACACTGATCAATGCCTAATGGAGGCAGTTGAGCCAAGGACTGTGTGGATAATGCCTATGGGATATGAAGTTGATGAAAAAATCTTGGAGCTTCATATTCAACATCTGCTGAGCCAGCCCAAGGACATCGAAGCAGAAAGGCTTGGAACCTTTCAAGAGCTAAGTGTAAAAATGCATGTTGAGTTAAGATAGTCAGAGATAAAGAGAAAAGTAAGAAGGGAAGTTGAAGAAATTGCCAAAAGATTTGGCCTATCAAAGGAGGTTGTGGATGCAAATAGAGAGAAAATGGAGAAGGTTTAGAAAGAGAAACAAGAAGCAAAGAAAGGGGACATTTTGATACAAGCCTCCTCCTGGACTAGATCTTCCAAGAGCTCTACACCTGTCACTCCTAAAAGCTCAAAGGCTTCCAAACCATAATTCAAGACATCCGAAAAAGGAGAAAAGAGGACAAAGACCAAAGCCACAAGGTCATATACAAGCCTTAAAGATGATGAAGAAACATAATATGATGAGGAAATCAAGAAGATGAAGAAGAAGAAAACATCTGGGAAATTCTTTGCTAGTAAAAATGAGGAAGAAAAGGTAGAGGAATTTGTTTAAAAGCCCACTCTTTCCATTGATGATATCATCAAGGCAGTTACTATGGATGGGAACCTAGAGCCAGTAATAGAGTTCTATGATGAATATAGTGATACTGACAAGAGAATTTTGGAAGAAGCTACTGTAAGGTACCTGAACATTTGCAATAAAGCTTTCATTGAAATTATATCCTTAATTCCTAAGAGTCTAGAAAAGGTACTTGAACTGAGAAAAGAGAATGCAAAGGCAAAAGACTTAGAGATTCGGGAGAAGATAGCAATTCAGCTTTATCCTTCTATCACTACAAAACAAATGGACATGATTTTCAAGGACTATAAGGATGAGTTCTGGAGTAAGGCAAGAACGAATAAACTTATGCTTGGAGAAACTGACCAAGTAGTAAGTGAAACAAAAGATATCCTCCGGAATGCCTTGAAGAGATTCAATCTTCCTATTGTAGAAGAAATAGATGAAGAATCTTCCACCATGGATGTTGAAGGATTAAAGATAATAGATGAAGAGAAGTCTGAGGACTTAGACTCCTCTATCTCGGAAGAGAAAGTTCATGAAGTAGTAAACATAGGTGACATCTCTCCTCCAGATCCCACTGCAGACATTCCAGACTCTGAAGTTGAAGGAGAAGGTAGAAGAGAGGAGAAGATGATTCAAGAAGAAGAGGTTAAGGGAAAAGAAGAAGAATGAGCAGAAAATTCTAATGATGAGTGTTCTAATATCCCAAAAGAAAAGAAGACTCAATCACCGACAAGAGACACTCCAGAGGCAGTGAAGAACTTCTTAAACAGAGAAATGATGGAGATAGATGAGCTTGAGCTATTTCAAGGACCACTAAATTTTGACTCTCTCTCTCTCCGGTTTAGATAATGTAAATAGCATCTTTTGCTCAAGCCAAAGCAAAAGAAAAACTCCTAAAATCTCACATGGAGGATTGTGAACTGTTGGAGATTGCATCCGAGATGCTGGAGAAGATCATGCCATCCTTCCAAAAGGATCCTTCAGCCTCACCATCCGATAATTTGAAATCTTTGGTAAATTCTGTTAGCACTCATTTTGAATCTCTAGAGAAATCAACAGAAGCAAAGGTCCGGAAGGAGTTTCTAGGAAAAAGATTCACTGAAGTGCAAGGACCGATTACTAATGATAGGAGGACCCTAGACATTGGAATAAAGAGCCTTGAAAATGCTCTTAAAGATGGTGGGGACATATACAAATTCTATTTATCTTGGCCCAAAGTGACAAAGGACATTGAGAAGAAAGTGAAAGAACAAGAGGGAAAACTGTCAAGTTTATCTTAGAATTTTGATCCCCTTACTACCTCTCTAATGAATCAAGAATGCCAGGCTATTGTTATCATAAATGAAATAAAGAGGCTGGATAAAGAAAAGAAGAATATAATAAACAGAATGGGTGAACTCAGAGGGATAATTATCCCTAAGCTAGAGGCAATGCATGAGGCCTTGACAGATGCTTAGACCATAGCCCGGACTAGTGATTCGGCAAATTTAAGACGGGCAGAAGCATATGCATTTTTGTTGAGTGGTCACATCTCCATTTTGGATAGGATGAAGCAAAGTTGGGCCACAGATTTTGTACAATTGAAGACTACTTTTGTGGATATACTTAAGTATATGTAAGTATAGCATATATATATATATATATATATATATATATACTTATGCGGCCATATATATAGGACAATTTTTGTAAATTTTGGTATTCGGATCCTGCCCTTTGCCATTGATGTCAAAGGGGGAGTAAGGAGTAGTGAAAAATGTGGAATCCAGCTAAGGGGGAGCTTTGGTAAAATAGTGCAAAAGACAGAGCATCAGCCAAGTGGGAGTTACTGCGACACTTAGCCATTTTTCACTAAGTGTTGCCATCAATACCAAAGGGGGAGCTTGTTGGCAAGAGACACTGTGTGGCTTCATAAGTTTTGTCATTGATGGAAATAGTCTATCCCATACATCCACAATACATAATATGCCTTCATCGGAAGTCAAATTGAAGAATGTTTTGGTCCGGTGAACAAGAACAGAGTATGTAACAAGGTTTGACAATCAGGTCCAGATCTCTCAGATGGTGTAACTCAGTAAGTTGTGGACATTGGAAAGTCAAGAGGGGTATCATGACTACTGTACTTCAGAGATTTAGCCTCCAGTGTGTTAGCACAGTAAAAATTTGAAATTTTTACTATCTCCTTACTCCATCATATTTGAATAAATCCTGAAGAATATCCCAAAAAGACCATAATAAAAAAATTTTGTATCTCACGAGATGTCTATGGATGAGCAGTGCCAAATTTCATCAAAATCAATCCATCGGCAAGAGGTTGTGTTGCTTACACCGATACACAAGGAATCGTTTGAAAACAACCATCGGTGTGAAAATAGAGATCGGAAGAAGAATTGTGGAAGTCACCGATGGAGTAAGTAATACCGATGACTTTACATCGGCAAGAAAGGTAAGTGGTCATACCGATCGGTATGACAGATATCTATTGGATGACTTTTTAAAAGATGCCTCGACGGTATATATCATACCGATAAAGCATTTCGGCAAGAGTTTCACCGAACAGCATGCGGGGGTAACGAAACAAATAGCCATCGGCGAGAGGTAAGCTATAGGGATAGAAAACAAGTAAGCCTCCGATGATTAAGAGTCTTGGCGATGAGAAAGCCATTGGCGAGACTCACAGCGATACACCTCTATCGGGATAACTTGACATATCGGAACAAAAGAACCAGGTCTTACCGATTCACAAGTCACGGCGATCAAAAGGTGTCAGTGACACTTTACTAAACTTTGCCCGATGAAAGATATGAAAAGGGTCATCGGGGAGATGATTTGGATCAGGATATCTTGAGAAAGCTATCCCGATAGTGAATGTCATTCCGACAAAGATAAAAGTCCATACATGAAGATGACTATCGGCGAGACAATAAAGATCGGGAGAACAATATTTTATTATCCCGATAGTCTCAATCTTCCCGATAAGCAAATCATATCGGTGGGACTCGCTATATCGCAGAGAGATATAAAAACCTTGGCGATGAAGGAAGTCATGCCGATGGTCTTGCCCACTTAAAATATGACATTACATAGCGTCGGGAAAACAATTGAGGGGTCACGCCGATTGACTGTTCGCGCCATAAAAAACGTTGAGGTCGCCCAGACATTTCAAAAATCACGCCGATAAGAAGAGTTATGGCGATGTGACACTTCAGAGCGATGAACATTGAATTGATCAGATAATTAATACAAACGGCTACGAAGTTCATACGATCATTATAATTGCAAAAAATCATCCGAGAGCAGAATATAGAGAAATTCTCAGGGCAAAAGCAAAGGCTTCCAATTCCAGCCATCGAACGACAGGTACACATACACAAAGCCACAGGAGCTCTGAAAGATAAAGCCTCTGCATCTAAAGAAGCTTGCAAACAATTGGAGGAGATGGTTACTCTTGATGTAATTACCAGAAGTGCTATCGAGCTTACTGATTTTCACCGTGATCAAGAGTACCTAGATCATCTGGCTAAAATTTATTTATGACTGAATAGAGCCTAATTACGCTTATGTAATTGTTGTTAATACTTGTTAAGTTCCGAAAAGACTTATTGAAGAGTTGTATCTCTTCATAGAAATATCTATATAAGTTTAAACAATCGATGCTGAAATGATCATCAGCAGTAGAAGATATTGAGATATACATAATATACAATATTCCAAAATGACTAGGTTGCTTATTTTATTTGAAGAAGAAGTTTGAAGTTCTCTGATTCAGTATTTCTACTTTGGTATCAGTTATTTGTTGAAATTATTCAATTGTGTGGCTGTCTCCATTTCTGCATTTCCCTGTTATTCAGATTAAGATATCAAGTATATATTAAATTTGTCAATACACATTTGCTGTATCTGTGTGATTAATTTGGTTGGTGTCCATCTAAGGAATTAAACCCTTCTGATTTATTCATAGTAGCTTGGAAGTAGTAAGTTGGGATTACTAAGTAGAGCCATATAATTAGGATTGACATACTGTCTCCAGTAAAATATTATTTGTTAATCTTATCCATTCATTTCATTTGGTTCCTTCAAGTAAGGATTAAAATACCTTCTCGTGAATTATAAGATATCTGATTTTATTTGGTTGGATTATTAAGAAGAGTCTGTCAGTCATTTACCTGCACGTTTATACAAGCTATAAACCAGAACTGTGCCAAATATCTAGAATTATTACCATTAAGAAACTACTGTTCTTAGTCCTTCAAATTGACTCTGTTACCCAACAAGGCACTAGTCTCATTCAACTCATTAATTCAAACCTTTTTACCTTGATATTGCTTATACAATTTCTACAAATCACTTATTAAACATTACACATAGAATTAATTAGTTAGCTATTTCATCTATTCTACATCCTATGCCATTGTAGATAGATATAGTTAGTCTACTCATCCACACTCAGACTGCTTTAATATTCCAAGGTTCACCCACCTAGGTGTAGCAAGACCTAAAGTGTAGGAAATCATCAAATCGTGAAGGTTGATTTCGTCAAGTTAGTTCAAAAACATTGCAAATCCAAACATAGAGTCTGGCATCCTCTTAGGATTTGTAACCTGCATTTTTGAGACCTAACAAATTGGCGACTCTGCTGGGGACTAGTAACAGACCTTAGAAAGTAATCCTTTCCTTCATAGAGTCAATTCAGAAAATTTAAGTTGGTAACTTTGCTGGTGACAAGAACCCTACAGATAAAATATAAACTTTTCCTATTTAATAGGTGGCGACTCTAGTTACAAAAAATTCAATATCAAATGGATGGTAGGAGATCCAAGATGGAAGGCAGAAATTTGCAGTCATCTCCACCACTTAGAAACAATTCCAAAATAAATGTGAATCCAAAATATTCCCACCAAGATAATAATCTAGACATCCAGGAGAATGATTCAGAACAAAATATTGCAATTCACAACAAATTCACACCTCTGCATGATTCAAACGAGAAACTCAGTGGAGCAACTGATGATATTTTGGCAAGGTACAGACCCACTCCTCAAGAACAGCGAGATCATGATGCAAAGGTCATGAGGGATATTGATAGGAACCAAGCTGAACATGATTTCAAGATCTCATTTGACCAGGGAGAAGAGATAGGATATGAATTGTCAAATCAGGGAATGAATGACAATCCAGAATATCAGGAAATAAATAATCAAGACATGAGTGATGAGAAACAGGAAATACTCATGCTCAGGAAAGAACTTGAAAGGTACAAGATACAAGAGGAGAAGGAGTTATTGCAGCAAGAAATTCAACAGAGGAGAAATAAAGCCAAAACAGCTCCCCCTAAATATGTACCCCCGCATAGAGGGAATATTTCAAGAAATACACAACAAAATACAAGTAGTGCTCAAAACTCACATGCTTCTGGAAGTCATCAGAACACTATTCCCCAAAACCCTAGACCACCTCCCATACGTAATGCATCCCAACATATGGCAAATAATTACCCACCCCCTGGTCAACAATATTATAGGCCACAAAATCAACACATAAATCCCCATATGAACCAACATCAACAATATGTATATCATCAGCCACCAGGTGGATATAATTACTATCCCAATCCACCACCTCTCAATTTCCCTCCCCAAAACCTTGCTAATATATGCAGTCAATTTGATTTGACTGGATATCAGTTATATCCATATCCTATGGATAGTACTTGGAGAAACATGGTTCCCAAGTTTACTGGAAACAATGCAGTATCTGCAGAAGATCATATCAGAAGTTTTAATGCTTTTGTACAGGATATAGGTATGGATTGGGAAGACATTAGAATGAGGTTATTTATGATGTCCCTCACTGAAGATGCCAGAGATTGGTTTAATAGCTTGCCTGATGCATCAATCAATTCAATAACTAATTTCCATAACCAGTTTAAGGATCAGTATGGTAACCAATACGCTCCTGAGTTTGCACTACATGAACTAATAAGTATACAGAAGTATCAAAATGAATCAGTGTTTGATTTCAACCTGAAATTTTCCAAGTTACATAATAAGGTACCACATGGAGCCAAGTTATCTGACCAGGCAGCACTGAGTATCTATATGAAAGCATTTGACCCCAAAACAGGATATGAACTCAAAAACCGGTGTCCTGCAACATTGGCCGAAGCACAGAAAGTAGCCATAACTATTGAAAATAATAGGAAGGCTGCAGGAATGGTCAGTAAAAGGGAAAATCATAGAAATCTTCAGAATCCAAATGCTCAACAGATTAAACCAGAGGGTCAGCATAGGCATGATAGACCTAGGTTACATGATATGCCTTACAATACAAATTGGAAGGATGGAAGACCTATTGACAACAACAGAAAGTAGCCATATGGAAAGGATACTCCTGATCCCTTGAAGAGAAACATGGCACATATGGCAGAAAATAAACCTTGGTGTTTTGTATGTAACTTGCCACATTCACCTGAATACTGTGAGGTAGCTAAATCAATACAGTAAGAGGAAATGCTATACAGCTACAATAGGGATAATCACACCATCAATATGATGCAGGATACACCATGTGTAGTAACAGAAGATTATTCCTCTTCAGAAGAAGAAGGATATGAGTATGATGTAGGGAACCAAAAGTATCATATTAACATGGGAGAACAACAGGTATTCTCAGACCAGGAAGATAGTTGTAACAACAAGTCATGTGGTCAATGGAGAAAACCTACTGAGGATGAAAGAGAAGCTCTCACAGTGGCTGTAGTGGCTCAAGCTCGAAACACTTATAACTTAAGGAATAGAACAACAAATGTTGGGCAAGGAACTCCTGGAAGTGTATTTATAAAAGACTAGAATAGCAAAGAAAATAATACAAAATCATCACCTAAAGAACCAGAAAAGGGGGATAAAAATAAAATGAAAGGAAATCAAGAAAAAGAAAACACAAAAACAGAAAAGAATGACCAGATCATAACCCCTTCTTTCGACATTGCACAGGCAGTGTCTCAGGTGAAGATATCAGTCCCACTCCTAGAGATGATGAAAATAGATAAATATAGGAGTACAGTTGTCAAGATGATTTCTGATACACCTAATCCAAAACATATGTAGGAGTCAAGGACAACACTGAGAGGGGGGGTGAATCAGTGTTGTGTGAATTTTCAAATCTTTTTCAAACTTTAACTTGGAGAGCATAAGGAGAGAAAGTAATCATTGAATTGTCAAACACATATGCACATAACTTTGTCAAACACATATGCACATAACTGAGAATGATAAACAAAACTCATGAGTAAAACATACAACCATAGAAAGATGACCAATATGAATCAAGACACAAGAATTACTGGAGTGGAAAACCCTCTCTGGGTGGAAAAACCACTCATGAAGTGCCTTACTGGCTTAACTTTGAAAAGGGGAACTCAAGATATCGGGGTGACATGATTTTTGGTCTTGTCGATGAACCAACAACATAAAAGAATACTAAAGATTTCGTAGTGACTCTGTCATATCGAAGAGAGGGAGTTTTTAGTCTCTTCAAAAATGTGAACAAATAAAATAAAAGACATCAAGGGGACAAGTGAATATCGATGATACTTCTCCTAGACAAGATATTCGAAGAGACTTCATGTTATCGATGTGACACCATTTAGGGTTACACCAAAGTTCTGAAAGGATATGAGAAATAAAACAAACGTGAAAATAAAATAAGATTGCAAAGTTTACCATCTGAAGGAAACAATGACAAGACATCTCCATGGCGATCAAATGGCCCCTATTCAAAAAATAAATGTCCCTTCGATGATGTGAAAACAACTGTGAGATGTCATCAGAACTAAACATATTGAGTATAAATCTTGAGAATATTGCAAAATCAATCACAAGAAACAGAAGCAGGGCGCAATGAAGATAGTGGTTCAGAGCCAGAGGAGTTAATCAAGTAAGTACCTCTAAATGGATTACATATACTGGTTCAAATTCATATTCACAAAATTAAGAACTTTTGCATAAGACCAAAACATGGAGGAGAAAATTGAAAACCCTAAAAGTAAAAGATAGAAATTAAGAGATAGGTATTTCAATCAAGATTTACTAGATCAATGCCCAGGGTCAGGGAAAAAGTCTAGAAGGAATGCTCAATTGAATCCTCATGCTGAGAAATTAGATGATACATACAAATAGATAGGGGATACATGGACTCCGGTTAAAGGATATGATCTTTTCATTTACCACTAGAGGAAGATGCATAGATATAAACCCTTCTCAAATCCACGGAGGTTAAATTTGGGTAAATTAATAGTGCCAAATGTATTTGTAAATGTGCAGCAATGTTAGATTCAAGACAGACAACTAAGAGGGGGGGATGAATTAGTTGTCCAAAACTTTTTCAATTAATCACTTAAATCCTTCTTGCAATTTAGTAGCATAATAATAAATCAATCATGGTAACATAATGCAACAATTCAAGAGAAAAAACAAATTAACACATATTGCACGAAGATTTTAACGTGGAAAACCTAGTTAAGGGAAAAACCACGAGGTAACTAACCCAAGATTGTATTCTCTATTAAAAGAATATGAAGAACAAAATGGCACATGCCAATTGGGGTTCACTACCTGAGTACACTGCTCACAAAAGGCCCACTGCCTACAGCAGACACACTGTCTACAGAAGAATAAATATTACATACTTGAACTAAAGAATAGCATCTTCACCATGCTTGAGTCAGTTCCATTTAAGCCCAATACTTATGCTTTGCCTTTCTCTCTACTCCTCTCTACCACACACTCATCTCTGCCAAGATACTTTTGAAATGACTTCACAACCTCTTATTTATACAAGACATTTGACTTTAGGATAATCATCCAAGTCGGCATACATTACAAAGCAAATACATAAATGCAACATGACTAGTTACAAAAAGACTTCACGTGAATCAACACACTATCGGCCACATAGATCTAAGACTTCAATCTTCCTTTAGGAACACACCATTCTTCATAGAACATCTTCAAGATCATCTGCAGGATGTGTAACTCATCTGATTGGCCAGACTTAGGAAGAATATCATCATTCAGAAGTAATTCTTCAATTACGAGCTCAATCTTCAATGTAGATCACCAACACAAACTAGACACAATCCAAAGACCTCCACAAGCTTGTCTGAATCACCAAGAACATCCACACTACTTCTGCTTACTGAAATCATCCTCTCTTTCATCTGGAACCTCAAGAACATAGTCTGTCATCACTGTCATATTGGAATAGATGCTTGTGGACCTCCAGACCATGAACCAATTGAGTTGTCAATTCACATTTACTTCCTAAACACCACCAAATCCGCAGAACAAGATATTGCATTTCTGGAACTCACTGGACCTATCTGTGTCACTCTGTCACCTCTGAACATCTGCCATAATCGGTTTTACTCAAGTGGCCATAAATTCTTTAGATCTTCATGTGGACCTCTCAATTCTTTACTGGATCATCTTAATACACATATCTACAAACCCTTTGATGCACATCCTCTGATCTTCATCTTAGCTGGGATCTTCACCTCACTATATTCACTGTTCTTCTTTGTTCCTGATAGGATTAATTTTCTCAATATCCTCAGCATACAACTCATCCAATCCTTATCATCAATGCAACAAGAGTACGTTGACATCAATGACAACACCGGTTAAGCCCATACTTGCAACAAGCTATTGAAACTTCTAGCCGAAAAATACAACCCTCAAACCTACTTGATTGAATTAAATGACGGGTCTGGCTTCATCCCTATCACTAGAGATTACATAGAAATGGTGTTTCAATTAGACACTAGCCTTAATGTAAAATTTGAGATTAGGGACGTATTGGTTGAATATCATAACATGAGCAATAATTATAAAAGATGGAGATTACCCTTACATAGACCTCGTGATGAAGGTAACAGACTCAGAGTATTTTTAGGGCTTGAGGATCCGCTCTATTCAATAGAATTATTTGAGGATTATTTCAAATACACATATTACTCTGTATGTCAATTACTTGGTGTTGAAGCTTTTGTATTTATGGAAATTACACCTATGGTTGTAACTGCTGATGTTTAAAGCTAGGATGCACAGTATTTCGACTATGCTGAATATCTCATCCATGACCTACACAATGAATTGGTCTTAATAAAAAATAGGGGAAATAAATTCAGGCACTATTCTCTATTTATGCATCTAGTTCTTTATAAAGGGCAAAATATGCGTTTATGGGATAAATGTTTAAAGGTGAGAGATTTGGACAAAGATGAAAACATAAAACCTATGCAAATGTGGACTACTATCTGGGATAGCAGATGTGGTAAGTCCCACTATTTATATTTTGAAGAGTATTTTGTCAAGCCATTGTATAAGTTATTTGCTCACCCACATGATTACAGTTTATCAACAAAAGTGCAAAGATTTCTAAGACCCAAAGAAAAAAATGGAAAAATTAGTCACAATTAGGGCGACTGGTATGCATATCATGACTATACAAAAATAAGAGTCTTTGGATATAAGGGTCCACATTTCCTATTGCCAAAAACATGTCTAGATAGAATTGCTCATCTAGAGATTGTGAGACAACTGGCTTCTTCTGACTTTTTACATTTAAAGAATCACAATAAGCAATCATTTATGCCTGGTACTTTATGCTTTGGAGACTTTGCAGTTCTCGCCAAAAAGGGATACCAATTGATTGATCAAATATTGGAACAATTCAGATTACTTTTGGGAAATGCCAGAGGAAAATTTGTCCCAGACCACTTCATAAACAGTGTCAAAATGAAACAAAAGTTGAAATAATATCATCATATATTTTTTGTAGATGATGATTTGATAAGAAATGTTGATGAGATCAGTGTGGATGAAAGAAGAAGTCTTTATCACAAATTATGCTAATTGAAGCTTGGGGATGGCAGAAAGTCTTGGTTATAAAGGAGCTTTCATAGAGGTTGATGATCCCATTGAGAAATTAGAGATGTTGATTTCACATGCATATGAACTGACTTAGGGTGCTCCCCCTAGGATTTTTGATAGAAAGGAAAACAAATCAAGGAAATACAAGCCGAATATGAAACTCCCCTGTATCATATTTCACCTCAACCCACACTAGACATAAGTTTCTCTGCAAATACAAATATTGCATAAGAAGAAGAAGATTCTAAAAATGAAGGAGGCGTGCAAAGTTTAGAACCTATCATTAAGGGATATGAACCTCCTATGGAAGGGGAAATGGTTACAATGGAAGCTCCAGATGAATTATCAGAAGATATAAGACATCTAGCCAACAAGAAATTTATTTCAGATAATGATTTTGTCAAGACACCCAAATTTAGAGCCTTTTTGTATGAATACAAGGGCAAGAAGGCTAGGGAGAAGATGAAAGACATCACTTCTGAGATTCAGGATGAGGTATTACAAGAGCTCCAATAAGAGATTGACAGAGAACTAGAGACTATGAGTCCAGAGAGAGGAAGAATACTGCTTCAAAGGTAGGGGTAATGTTAGTTCTCAGATGGGATATGGCTTCAGCCATTGTGTTTGATACTTTTAAAAGAAGTCAAGATAAAAAGTTGCAATTAAGCATAGAAGCATTGGATAAGATCAACACAGGATGAGGATAAGATCTTGACAAGAAAACATTGTTGATATGGGCATTATATCCTCCCAACAAAAGACCTCAGATCATTGAAGATCCTAATAAAGCATTCAATCATCTTATGATATAGAGGGTCGAGGATATAGATCTAATGGAGACAACTAATTTGAATATCAATGTTGCTAGATTCACCAAGGCCCAAATTGAGAGATTAGTCAAGGATAATAATACATATATAACAGAAAATGCAATAGTAAGACAGGAGCTTGCCACTCATAAGGATAAGTTTTAGCATCATCTAGTAGTCGTATACCTTATCAAGAGCCAGACAAGAGAATGATGGGAACCATAGCTAATGCAAATTATTGGAGAGTAAAAGCTGAGAAATTTCAAAAGAAGAGTGATAAATTGCAGAATGACATAAAAGTTGTCAAATATCAAATGTCTTTTGAATTGATAAAAAGAAGATTTGAAAAGATGATGAAACACAGTGACCAAGTATGGGACTTACATAAAAGAACCCATAATTCTTATCAAGAACATAAAATATTGCATCTTAGATTGCTTGAGAAGAAAGAAGAATTAAAAGCCAGAGCAAACATTGATGAGCAGGCACTTAAGGAATGCAATAAACTAATTATTGAACATGAAAGGTTCAATACAATATTGACAAAAGATATTTGTGATTTTGATATGCATGGGGATATGGCATTTCCTAACTTTTTCAATAATGAGGGTAATATATAGGATAAAGGTCTATGGAAGGATGAGTTGGCTTAGTTATTACCCATAGCTTTGGAGAAAGTCAACGATGAAGAGAAAGTGAGAGAATACTCATAAATAGTTGGATAAAATCTTCCAGCTAGAATCTGTCATTAGTGACATAATTTCCACAGATCCCTGTAGATGTTAGGAATACATTGATCACATTACCAAGGTAAACCTGTTTACTTCTAGAACAATGTGAAAGAAACAAGAAGAAGAAAATGAAATTTTGATAGTTTTGGCAATGTATAAAATGATGTATTGTTTTAAGCAATGAAAATGGGCGAAACACATTCGATGGAAACTGCAACATGGAGAGGGGCACCTTGCCAGGCCTATGGTCATGGGTGCTCTATGAAAATTAACGGATCCAGATCTTAATCAAATTTCCTTATGCCCATAGTCTCTATTTCTTAATTATGCTTAGTTGTGAAAAGATGCAATCTATGAAAAGTTGTATCTATTCAGGCTTGAAGCTTGTTCGCTTCCCATATTTATAAGGGAAACCAAGGCCTAGTTAACATCATCATCTTTCAAGACAGACAATTATATATTTCATAATATTATTAGCTCCAGTCATATTTCAAGTTCAAGACATTACACTTCTATGATATTTTAATATTATAATGGGCAAGGATGGTCAAATTTGTGGATATGTCTATGGTGTTCTAATTTTCTATTGAAATTCAAGTTTATAAGCTACTTGATTGTCTCCATCTTGGCTAGTTCCAATTATTTAAATCACTAGATTTATCAAGGCACATTTGATGTCATTGTGTGGATGCTTTTTGATTGGTTTCTATTAGAAGTTGATTTAATTCCTTCTGAGTAATTTATGTTTACTGGTCTCTACTTTGAGTTAAATCCTTTAAAATAAATTATCTTGGTGGGTTTCCTTCAAATAGAATTAATTCCTTTCAGGCAAACATAGTAATTTGAAAGAGTCAACTGGATCTTAAAGAAGAGTAGCAATTAACTATCTTGCACGTTCACATAAGGTGTGAACATTTAAAAGGTGCCAGATAATCAAAGTTAAGCCAAGTAGTTCAGCAAATCATTTAAGCCTTGACCCCATTTGCCCAATACAACTAGGCACTAGTCTTCCCAAAACAATATTTCAAAACCTTTCACATTTTCAAATCTCAAACTTTAGTATTAGAAATTGCTTTCAGCCTTACAATTTACTTCACACCCATATGCCATTATGAAGGTCATACAAGTCTACATTAATAGTCAAGGTGTACCCACCTAGGTTTGACAGAGCCTGAAGTGAAGGGGATTTTAGCCATATTCACCCCGTATCGTTAGCCAAAAGCGTCAAGAGAGCTTGACAACCTCTTAGGGTTTGAAAACCTATGTTTTTGAGACCTAACAGAATTGTCGAATCTATTGAGCAATACATAAAGGTACCTAGTTGGAGACAATATCAATAGAGTCAGGAAGTTAAAGTCATAAACCTGATGCTGGAAAAGACCTAGAAGATAAAATTATTCCTCTCTAAAAAGAGGTGGTGACTCTACTCTAAATTTCAAATATATTATGTGTTAAAGCATTATAGTCTTATACGATATGGATGGTAGGAGATCAAAGGATGATGGTAAAAATTTACAATCTTCCCCACCTTTAAGGGCCCCTACTAAGAAAACTAGGATATCAAGTCAGTCTATACTCACTAATGACCAAAATCCCCAAGAAAATACTTTAGAGAAGCCTATAATAACTCATAGCAGCTTCACTCCTCTGCATGAATCAGAGGAACTCCAGTTCAAGAGTTATCATGCCCAGTCCGATGATATTCTAGGCCAATAAAGGCCTGACCCTCAAAGGCATCTTGAATATCAAGCTCAGATTGAAAGAGAAATAATGCAAAAGCAGGGAGAATATGATTATGAAATGTCATTATAGCGGGGTGAAGAGATTCAATATGAATCTATAAATAAAATAACATCTATAGAAACCCATGATACTCAACGAAAAGACATACAAAATAAGAGTGAACTACAACAAGATTTACATAAATTATAGGAGAAACTATAGCTAGCCAAACTAAGAGAGGAGGAAGATAGAATGAAACAAGAATTGCAACAAATAAGTTCTAGAAGTAAAGCAAGTAGCTCAAAATATGAACATCCCATAAGCAAGGTGGGCATGCTCTTACAAGAAACCAATAGGGGTCACATTAGAATAGTAGTGGTTCACACACTTCAAGAGCACAATGTAATCCAAGTAATACTAGCCATACCCAACAAAATATTCCACCACAAAATCCAAGAGCACACAATGCCTCCCAACATATGATTCACACTCATCCACCACCTGGCCAACATAATATTCCACCCTGTCAACAAAATACAAATATGAATCATCACCATAATGTACAACAACATCCACCTCACCATTACCATCAACAATATCAACCAAATTAGAATTTGCAAGGACCCTTAAATATAAATAGATACAGGCAACTAGACTTGTCTAGATATCAAATATGTCCTAATCCCATTGATAATGATCTAAGAAATGCTATCCCAAAATTTCCTAGAAATAATTCCATCTCAGCAGAAGAACATATTAGAAGTTTTGAGACAATCATGGATAACTTTGAAGTGCAATATGAAGATATCCAGATGAAATTATTTATGCTATCTTTGATTGAAGATGCTAGGGACTGGTAGAAAAATTTACCTAATGCCTCAATTAGCTCTTTTGAAGATTTCAAAGATCAGTTCAAAGAACAATATGGGAGTCATGCTGACCCAAATTTTGCTATTCAATAATTGACAAGCATTCAAAAGAACTATAATGAGACAGTAGTGGATTTTAACCAAAGGTTTTCAAAGATATATCACAAGATTTCTCCTGTAATGAAATCTCCTGATGGAATGGCCCTAGCTTTATACTTGAAGGCTTTTGGTCCTAAAACTCAATATGAATTGTGACATAGAGCTCCTGTGACTCTTGCAGAAGCTCAAAAAGTAGCAGTGAGTATTGAAAACAACAAAAGAGTTGCTAGAAAATTGGGTAAGAGAGAAATTATTAGAATTCCACAAAGCCCAAACAACCAACAAACTAGGCAGGCAAATTATTATAGAAATGAAAGGCCTAGACTACATGATATGCCTTACAACACAAACTGGAAGGCTGGCAAGCTAGTAGATAACAGACAAAGGCAGAACTATAAGGATACTCTTGATCCCCTAAAGAAACATGGGACATATGTAATGGATAGCAAGCCATGGTGTATTGCATGCAACCTGCCTCATTCACCTGATTATTGTGTGGTAGCCCAATCATTGCAAGAAAATGAAACATCTTATGATCAAAATAGGGATGATCATACCATAAATATGTTAGGAATGATACCTCACTCGATGAAGGATACTCATCCTTTGAAGAAGATGGGTATGAAAACGATGTGAGCAACCAGAAGTATAATGTTAACATGGGAAGACAAGAAGTTTTCTCTGATCAGGAAGAGGATGACGAAAAAAAATTTATGTATCTAACATGGTCCCACAATTCCTATTAAGAAAGGCCACTGAGGAAGAAAAGAGAGCTCTTACAATTGTTGCTGTGGCTCAGGCCAGAAATAATTACAACCTGAGGAACATGACTGTGAATGCTGACCAAGGAACACCTAGAGCTATGTTTATCAAAGAACCATATCATAAGAAGGGTACCTTTGATAACCATAAGAAAGGAGAAAATAAAAAAATTATACATAAAGAAACATCCACGATTGATCAAAACAAGGTAAAGGATAATAATAAGCAGCAACTGATGAGGTCGGAGTGGGCTTTTTTAATACATCATCATTTACTCTTTATCAATCCAAAGGTGTCTGGAGCAATCTACGATAAGACTGTTTGTTGGGGTGGGGGGGTTTTGGAATGGAACGATTGAGGACCAAAGATCAGTTTAGGGACCCTTGCACAGTTGGAGTTTTAATCTTCTTACTCATGAAATAAACTACCTTAATTTCCTTGAAAAGAAACACTCTTGCTTGGAATGAAACTATTCTAACATTGCTGAAATAAACGCTAATCTAATTGCTTGAAACAATCACACGTGTTGAAATGAAGGTTTAATCTAGTTGCTGGAAATGAAGACACTTGCAGAAATAAGAGATGAAAAGAAATGAAATCTATTGTTCCTTCTTAGGCATGCAATACTCTGAACATCATAGTGCTTAAAGAGATAACAAATCTAATTTTTATGATTTTCTATTTTTGAATAATAAACCTGCAGGTGAGAACAGATAACAGGAAACAACACATATAA
The DNA here is from genome assembly GCA_027924645.1 of Cunninghamia lanceolata. NCBI lineage: Eukaryota > Viridiplantae > Streptophyta > Pinopsida > Cupressales > Cupressaceae > Cunninghamia > Cunninghamia lanceolata. The sequence continues at coordinate 1,376,342 of BSBN01000385.1, forward strand.
CAATTTGCTGCAAGGAAATTAACAGGAACAAAAATAACACAAATAGAATACCGAGAGATCTCCTCCAAGATGGGGAAGTGGGCCCTACTTTCCTAGTTGGAGACGATCATCTTTGCTTAACAACTTCTTTCAAAATAAATCTCCCTTCATTTGCATTTTATTCTCATTCAAAGAACGTACATGCCTAAACTCAAGTTTTCCTTCTGCTGAAAACAAACTGCAATGAACAACTAATTGATGAAAAACAAGAACTAACTAAAAAAGGTGCGATGACTCTTCTACTTATACAATTGGTGCGATGACTCTTCTACGTATACAATTGAGCCTTATTGGAAAGAGATACTAATTGCGAGTCTAACTGCAGTGAACTAGAATAGCCTGTTGCATGCTTATTGAAAGGAAAATCTAGTTACTAACTAATTCCTATGAACTGGAACTGGAATAGCTAGCTATATTATTTTCTTAACTACACAATCAGTTGCAAGGAACTCCAGATCCATGATCTGAATAAGGTGATTAGTAGGGTGAACTCCATGAGTTCCCTAAAATAGTGGGGTGCCTGGTGGCAGTGATAGCTGGAATTGATGTCTGCCATCAGTTATCTAGGTCACTAAGTTCAGTGATATGGCGGTGTGATCAAGAGTTGTGGCAAGGATTGAGGTGCTGGTTTGGACGTGTTGTGGGTTTTAGAGGGTGTCCAAGAGTGTTTGTTGGAAGTCATCGACTTAGGCGAGGATGACGCTTAGGAGGTATTGGCCTCTGGAGCTATCTAGAGTTTAGCTAATGTTCAACTGCTACAATCCTTATTTAACATCCACAACTTATACCATAGATTATGAGATATGCACATAGAAAAATGTCATTCATGTATCAAAATTAAAGAGATTTCATCAAAGCGTAATGGAAAAAAAACATAAGCATAATCAATTCTCAAGACAAATATAATTATAATAATATGTATTTATATGCCAATATGTTTTTAAAAGTTTATCAAAACATGAAAATATTGATAATTAAATGAGTCAATTATTTGGCTTGTCATCTCCTCCCCACTTATCTTTTGCCATGTCCTCATGGCCTCTTCTGCACTACCCCATCAAGTACGTTTTTCCCCTCCATTATTGTGTTGCAGTTGTAGTCGTCATCACTATATTGGAACATCTGTCTTCCCTTGGGATGGAACTCGTCATTCTCTTGAATCCTGCTGTGCCATTTGCTGAATTTTTCCTGCAGCATTGGCTCACCTTGAGGATGGCTGAGCCTGGGTGCTGGCATGAGCAATAGTGGGGGTCTGAACCTCATTCCTATCTAGTTTTGTTGCTTTTGTTGAATAATTGGAATGAGCCTCCTGACTTTCACGGTCATCCATCGTATGTTTGTAGGGGAAACTAGTTCCCTTCTTTTTAGTACATTGGGAAGTGTCTTAAACTGTGCTCTGCAGCTTGACACAGCAGCATTGGGAAGGTAATCTGCAACAACAAAGAAATCTGCAATACAAGAATTCAAATTTTGTATATATTGGCATGTGATACCTTGTCTCTAAACATTTGCTCTAAAAGTGTTTCTGAACAATGTAGTCTTTGGGCATTCATGCCTCATTAGCAGGCCAAGTGTCCCAACAACAGTCTCATACTCCTCCATTCTGTCTTCCCATAATCTGTTGTTTCTCAATAGGGACAGATAGCTCTGGATTTGGAGTTTCCCTATATAAAGATTTAGCATAGAAGTATCAACATGACCCGAAATGTGGCCATGTTGGAAAAACTCACAGAGAAGGTTCCTCTAGTCTGGTAGGTTTTGAAGGTAACATTCAACAAATTATTTTTCATTCTCAAAATCAAAAGGCAAATTACAGCTAATGCGTAATAATTTCCATCTCAAAAATTGTTCTCTTAGAAAAAGAGCATACACACCTGAGGGTGCTCTTTGTGCCAACAGGGTTTCCCTTGTTTCATAGGCGAGAGCTAGATTTTGCTCTACCTTTGCTTTATCCTACCTCAAGGTCTCCATATCTCTCTAGAGCTTTGCAATTTCACCCTTGAGTTGCCTGTTATCTCCAGTTAACTGCAAATTTTGTGCATAAACATTGAAGGATGTGGTGGCAGGGGTTTGCTGGGCTGCAGTCTATTTCAATCTAGCGATTTTCTTGTCCTTTTGGGTAATCATGCCCGCTTGATTATCCACCTCCTTTTTCAAAGAAACAATTTCTTTCTCCTTTTCTTCTTTTTCCCTAGTGGCCTTTGCCCTTTCTGCCGCCTGCTCTTCATCTTTTGCTTTTACTTACTAGGACAAGGCTGCCATCTTTGCCTTACATTGCTTTAGTTCAAATTCAATCTTTGAAATGGAAAGGGCATGCCGGGTATCCTGTGCCATGGTATCCTCAGAGCTGGAATTGTCTGTCATGACCTGTTTGCCCTACCTATGGCCATGTTGCAATGGTTCATTCTCTGGTGCCTTCGTAGCATCATGTTCACCAACTACTGCTAGAATGTCTTATCTATGCAGGTCTAGAGGATGTTGCTTCACCTTGTTGGCACTAATGCTATGCACCTTTTCAGAGCCTTTTGAAATAGACTTTGGAAGGATTTGAAGACATGGCGATGGCCTCGCCAGATACATACACAGTAGCAGAAGAGTGCTTTGTTCTTTTCTTCCTTGGCATCAAAGCTAGAAAGTCTTCTCATTTTATTTGCCCATCTTCCTGCTGCACAAAATGGTGTTTAATAATCAAATGGATTAACCCTGCATGGCTAACCTGATCCTCTCTATTTTTCTGCTTTGTCAGCATGTTTATCAATGTAGTGTACAAAAAGCTAGGGATGTTTATCAGAAATTGCAGATTATTGGCACCATGCCTTAGGTGTGTAATCAATCTCATTCTAGGGCCGAGTACAGTCCCATACTAGCCATCACAGGTAAAGAACTTCATAACCCATAGGACTACAATCTTCCATGGATCCGGAAGACTGTTCCTGTCGATGCCTTTTGTGGCACCTTTGTTAATAATGTATCGAGGCAAGGGCTCCGGAGCGACATGGAAGTTCTAAATTAACTCCTCATACGAGGGTTTAGTGGCAAACAAATCAACTCCTACTGTGGCTATTCTAGAAATCTGACTAATGATAGTAGAATTGATTGGAATCCTTACCCCTTTTACAGTTGTGAATGTCTTGTGGAAATTTTTGACAAATTCTTGGACTAATTTTGCTTCGAAACCCTTGAACTTCTACAAGAACTTGAGCCACCTTGCCTGTTGGAAAATTTGAGCACTAGTGTCGTCAATGATTGTGTTTTCTGGTTCTACCTTCCTTTTGTGCCCCATGTCTAGTGATTATCTCTCTGTCTACTACTCTGGTTTGAAGAAATTCAATTTGGAGCAAGGGGTTTACACTGCAATTTTGGTTTATTGAAAACTTTCTTTATTTTGTCCTGGTGAAGAAGGAAGGTATTGAAGTATGAGTTGCCATCTATAGATTCGTTGGAAGAAATAATTGCATGCAGGTTGGTACTTGTTCCGGCTGTCCTTTCGATACTCATGGTAGATACTTTAGAGTGTTGCCACAGGGTGATGCGTGTGAGATTTTTCTTCAAAGCTACCATTTTAATTGCCTTCTATGCATTTTTGGAGCTGACGCCATTCCACTACAGCTTTATGTCAATTCAGATGTACTTCCTCCTTAATTGGTCATCATTACTATCATTATGATTTTGCAAATCGGTCTCTTATTTTGTTTTTGGCAATAATTTAAAACTCACCCATCTTAATGACCAAGTACTACGATCTCCTTAAGGAATACGCAAGATCCGTAGTCAAGTACCCTATTACCGCATGTCAACCCACAATCATTGCCATGACTGCTATATTTGTGTGCCAAAAGTTGAAGCTGCATGATGTTACTTTTTGAAACACGTGGCATAGTTATACACATTAAAATAATTATATAAGTTTTGAGAAGAGAGTATACCTACATAAAGTACCCATGACCTTGACTATGTCACTTCAACTTTTTACCAAATTAATTTCTGCCACACATTGGTCTTGCACTCGAGGGTATTTGAGAAGGCAGTACCCACTTGGTCTTCATCTAGAGCCGTATGGAGCTTTTTGGAGCCATCTGGATCTATCCAAAGCCATTCGGATCTCGTTATATCGCAAAAAGATCTGTAGAATCTGCAAAAGATTTTTATTGAAAAGGAAGGGAATTTTGAAGAAAAGACCGCCATTGCTAGTTTTCAGTCTTTCCTCTAGGCAAAGCTGCCATTACTCGTTTTCAACATTTGCCTAATTTTTTTTTATGTTTTCTGATAGGAGAGGCCGTCATTTCTGGTTTTCAACCTCAACTACTTTATTCATTCAAGAATCGTCATTTAGAGCATGATTCCCATGGAAGAAAGATCTTCCACAAAGAAATGTTCTATCCAAGACTAAATTTTGGCAGAGAATTCTTCTTTAGAGGCTGGTCTATGATACAGCTTCAATCTATGTCCATTGACTAGAAAAACTCTGCAATCTCCATCAATTAGAACTAATTGGACAACTCCATTACTGAAGGCTTCTTGAATTTCATAGGGCCCCAACCATCTGGTATGTAGTTTTCCTTTTAGATCTTGGTATTTAGAATCATACAACAGGGCCCAATCTCCTTGCTTGAAGTGCTTGTTGATGATGTGCTTGTCATGCCATTCTTTCCTTTGTTGTTGGATTAACTCCGTATGTTGAAGTGCCTCCATTCTCATCTCATCTAGCCTATTTAACCGTAATATCCTTTGTTGCTATGCCTCGGTCAAATCAATGCCAACTTCAAGTGTTGTCCTTAATGTCTCTACCTCATATTCGATGGGTAGCACTGGGTGCTTCCCATAAACTAACTCATATGGAGTGAAGTTAGTTGTTGATCTCCAGTTAGTATTATAAGCCCAAACAACTTCTGTCATTCTATCAACCCAATCTGTCCTCCTGCTTGAGATGGTTTTGGTGAGAATATTCTCCAATTCTTTGTTTGTTACTTCAACTTGACCATTGCTCTGCGGATGATATGGAGAAGATTTCTTGTGACTAATCTGATATCTTTCCAGGAATGCTTTGATCATGGCAGACATAAATTGTGGTCCTTAATCAGAGACAAGAGTTCTGGGTGCTCCATACCACTACAAGATATGTTTGTATAGGAAATCTACAACTTTCTTCTCCTTTGCTATTGGTAGTGCTTTTGCTTCAACCCATTTGGTGGCATAGTCTGTGCAGACCAATATGTAGTGATTTCCTCTGGATGTGTTGGCAAGAGACACTATATGGATTGATGATTGTTGTCATTGATGGCAACAAAGTTCATCCCACACATCCGCAAGACATGGTGTGTCTCTACCGGAAGTCAAAGTGAAGAATGTTGTGGTCCGGTAAACAAGAACAGAGCATGTGGCAAGGTCCGACAGACAGGTCTGGATCTCTCAGAGGAAGCATCTTGGTGAAGTGCAGATTTGGGGAAGTAAAGAGTACTACCTTGAGTGATAGATTCCAAGGTTTTAGCCTCCGGTGATAGATGAGGTAAAAGATATGAATACTTGAGTACCGGATTCCTGAGTGATAGTGTGAACAGAGGAAGAACTGACTGACGGAACATCAGACCACTTTCCAAATGTGTTATTGATGGTGTTAAAGGTTATGAAGGCATGAATCATGTTTGGCCAACATGATTAATAATTTCTACAAGCATATACTTGATCCGCATTACTTGATGTGCTAGGATTCAGCCGACAGATCAGAATTAGTGAAAAGATTAACTATTCCGGGTGCCGACTAGAAAGGTGACGAAATTACTTGTGCGGATATATATACACAATGGATTTAGTTGTGAGAAAGGGAGTTGTGACATGTGGTATGCAAAGAAAAGTAGAGTAGAGCAGAAACAGTAAGAAAGGTCTGGTATGTGAAAGGAAAGCAGCATAAGAGAAGAGGAAAGATGAAATGCAGCAGATCAATGTACTGAGCCTAACCGGAACTGAACTCCAGCATATGTGGATGCTTCCAATCAGTTCAAGTATTGTATAACATTCTTTTGTAGATAGTGTGTCTCCTTGTAGGCAGTGTGCCTCCTTTGTGAATAGTGTGCTCGAGCAGTGAGCCCTAATTGGCAAGTGCCATTTTTGTATTTCCTTATTCTTCTAATAGAGAATAATCTTTGGGTTAATCACACCGTGGTTTTCTCCCTTAACAGGGTTTCCATGTCAAAAATACTGTGTCATGTGTTTTTCATTTCATGGTAATGTTTGCTTGTTTGAATTAATGCTGCATTGATTAATAAGAAAGTTCAGAAGAAGAAATAATTAGGATAACTGATTCACCCCCCCTCTCAGTTATCAACAGGATGGTGGGTCAATTTGTCTGACAAAATCTATCCCCCATTTTTCAAATAGCTCTAAAGCCACTTGGGGATGGAGTGGCATCTCTGTGGTGAAGGTTGGACGTCCCGTTCATTGACACTGATCGCATTGCTTGACATATTGGTGAATATCTTTGGTCATTGTTGGCCAAAAATATCTAGCTCCTAGGATTTTGTGCCCTGTTCTGATGGCTGAAAAGTGTCCTCCAAAAGGTTCATTGTGACATGCACAGATTATGTCATACACCTTCATTTCTTGGACACACTGATGTAATACATGATCAGGACAATTTGTAAACAGAAAACCATTTACCCACTTGTATTTGGAGCTCTCCCAAACTAGCCATCTGATTTCTTTCAAGTTGAAGTGTTGTGGGCATTTTCCTGAAACCAGATAATTAGCCAGATCAGCAAACCATGGAGATTGTATAAAGATAGCAAAAAAATGTTCATCAGGAAATGTATCATCCACTAGTTTGTTATTTCCCTGCACATTGAATCTAGACAAGAAGTCAGCAACAACATTATCTTTGCCTAGTTTATAAATAATGGTTATGTAGGAGTACAATCAACACTAAGAGGGGGGTGAATCAGTGTTGTGTGAATTTTCAAATCTTTTTACACACTTTAACTTCAGAGCACAAGCATTGATCTGTCAAATACATATGCACATGACTGTGAATACACAAAGAGAACAAAACTTCATAAGTAAGTCATACATACACAAAGAAGATTATGACACAAGAATTGCATGAGTGGAAAACCCTCCAGGGGTAGAAAAGCCACTCTAAATTGCCTCACTGGCTTAACTGATCAAACATGCCTCACTGGCTACAAAGAAGCCTCACTGGCTACAATATGTGTCTCACTGACAAATGTTAAGGTCTCACTGACCTACAAGCCTCACTGGCATACTATTTAGAAGCACCAGCTTCAAGGAGCACCAACCCCTATTACAGAACAAACTGAAAACACAAATTCAGAGGGTTTCTCTGTTTCAATACATAACATTTATTCTCTCTCATGCGTCTATCAAATGATCATTCCAAATCATATACAAACTCAGATATTTCAATCTTGTATCATGATCCACTCTACAACACCAACACTGCTTGATTCTCAACAACACTGCTTGATTTACTTCACAACTATATGTAATCAATCTCTCATCATCTGTGTTATCCATTTCTGTCTTTCACAACCTTCATATAATGTACCTGGAAAAATAATTTTATACAAGTTGAAAGTCTTTTCACTTTTCATCTCCTGTATGTTTCATCTCTATCCTTTCATATTCTATGATTTGAAGAAAATGATTTATGTTTGAGACCTCTTAATTTCCTTTTCTTCATCTCCCTGCAAATAAACTCTTTATCTTCACAAAAATATTAACAAACAACTTCAATACGTTATTTCCTCCCTGATTCATAAAATAGAATTCTTTATTTTCTTACAAGACAAATCTTCTCCATGAATACCTGCAAAAACCAAAAAATAGGATCATATAATATCAAACCCTATTTAAAAACTTTTCATATTCTCTACTCATATTTACAATCTCTGCATGATGTTTCATATTCTCCTTCAATCTGATTATCTTCTCTGCAAATAAAAAATCTTTATCTTCTCCTTCACAAGACTCTGCAAACATCTTCACTAAATTCCAATAAAATCATCTGATATATTTTTTTAAGATCTCATAAAATATAATCATTCTGCATTATATTTTTTCATATTCTCTCAAAACAATCTTTCACAAACAATTTCCAATCTTCAAAAAATCTCCAAAAAATTACTCTTCAAAATCTTCATCCTCTTAAAAAAAAATTCTCTTTCAAATTGTGAAAAGCACAAAAAATCAATAATAATATCTTTACAACTTCTTCTATGCAAATAGAAAACTCCTTAAAAAATCTTCTCTTAAAAAAATTTCCAATTTTGTCACCAAGTAAAACTCATTTTAAAACTCATAAAAATGGTACAAACCGACCACTTAGAGTTTATGAAAAATTTCTAAATAAAACTTAAAAGCCATAAAAGGCTTGGGGATCGGGTTTCAATAATTTCTAAACACCTCACAAATTCTTAATAGAATCTTTCCTTATTGCATCGGGCTCCACTTAACCTTTTTGGCGGTGATAATTTTGAATTCAAACAAAACTTTGAAAGCCCGCCCATAGCTCTCCATTGGTGATACTAAAGTTTCAAACTTTAAAACAAAAAAATTTTCTTTTGAATGCACCGCGGACCCTTTTCAATTTAAAGCATTTTCAATGCTTTCTTTTTAAATCTCGCTCCACATATATAAGGACCGATGCATTAAGGAAGGGCCGGTCACCATCATGTGATGGTAGCCCTCCAACAGGTCACTTTAAGTGACTTTGACTTACCATTGCAGGTCAACTCATTGATATAACATAAAGAGCATTTGGTATGTGATAGGCTTGGAAGGAATGAAGAACTTAGTTTAGGATAGATAGACAATCAAAGACTTAGATAATAATGACCTCAAGAAAAATATGGAGAACTAAGATAAGGATATCAATTAGTTCAATTCAAGTGACCTCTACACCTGCTGTCCAAATAAACCTTAACCAATATGCCTTTTTATTATGCTTTGAAGAATGCTTTGATGATTTGAAGACTTCCAGTTTGTGACATCATCTTGTCAAGACTTATATCAATCTTTTAACATTAGTGAAGAATCATCTAAATAAGCTTCTGATAAAGAACCACTATGCCAATGAAGCACTCCTTGAGAGTGAGTTGATTTACTGATGTTCTTGTTTAACCTTCATGGAGATTTCAACCTATCAACAATGTCATCCTTGTCATGCTGCCACTATTCATATTACAAACAACTGTCATGAGATGATCACATCAAGAACTACTGAACAAACAAGTCCTTCACTATAGTTACATACTGACACACTAAAGATCCACAGAAGACATATTGTGAACAGGGATTTTATCACACTGACCAAGCATACTGAACAAGCTATGATATAACAACTCCTGTCAACAACTTCACAAGAACATTTGAAGCATCAACCTCTTGCACTTACCTCCTGCAAGACCTTTTTGACATCAATGACAATCTGACACCATCAGGTTATGTAAAATTCTTGCAATAATAATAGCCATCTGATAATTCTACCTCCTACTACAGCCTTGTTCATTAGATATCTTATGGCTGCATGATCAGTATGTATGAAGATTTTATAGCCTATGATGTAGTGGTAAAATTTGTTGATAGCATAAACTACTGCCAGAAATTTTTTTTTAGTTGTGGTGTAATTTTTCTCGGCTGGGTTCAAGTTTTTGCTGATGTAATATATTGCATGCATACCTCCAGACTCACTCAATTGTCCTAATACTACCCCAATGGCTTGATTGGAAGCATTTGTGTGGATGTGAAATGGTTCTCCCCAGTTTGGTCCTTTTATTACCGAAGTTGTTATGAGGGCACTTTTGATGGCCTCGAACGACTATTGGCATTCTTGTGTCCACTTAAATTCGGAATCCTTTTTTAGCAAAGTGAACATAGGGTCAACTTTTCGACTAAAATTTTCAATGAACCTTTTGTAATAGCCAGCATGTCCCAGAAAGCTCCTTACCTCAATTTAAGTTTGAGGAGAGGAATTTGTACTATGATTTTGATCTTTTTGGGATCTACTTTCAATCCCTCCTATGAGATGTGGTGACCAAGTACAATTCCCTTGGTCATCATGAGGAAGCATTTTTCACGGTTTAAAAACAACTGGTGTTCTTTGCATCTTTCAAGTACCTTATTTAAACTATTCAGGGCTTCATCAAAGGTTTTACCATGCACCGTAAAGTCTTCCATATAGACTTCTACACAGGTATTTGCTAGATCAACAAATATTGCCAAAACAACACGTTGAAATGTGGCTGGCACATTACTTAACCCAAATGGAAAGACTCTATAGGCAAATGTCCCCCATAGACAAGTGAAGGTTGTCTTATCCTGATCTTCCGGAGCTACCTAGATCTACTTGTAGCCACTAAAACCATCCAAGAAGGAGAAATAGTGACTTCCAGCCAGGTTGCATAGGACTTGGTCAATGAAAGGGAGTGGAAAATAATCCTTCTTTGTAGCTTTGTTCAGCTCACTATAATCTATGCAGACTCACCATTTTCCATTCTTTTTGGGTACTATTACCAATGGCGATACCCATTGACTATCAGAGATGGGATAAATGAATCCTCCCTACAATAGTTTCTCAATTTCTTCCTTCACTGTCTTTTAAAGCTGGGTTGATTCTTCATTGTGGTTGCCTAATATGTCGGACATCCTCAATATAAATATGGTGTGTACAAACACTGGGATGGATTTCTTTCATGTCTTTATATTCCCATGCAAAAGCCTGGGTGTGGTTCTATAACAATTTTGCCAACCGAACCTCTTCCACTTCTATTAACCAACTATTGATAGAAAGTTCTTTATTGTTTTGGACTAGGATTTGTTTTGTGCCAGTATGGACATAAAGAAGTTCTCTATATGGACTTAACAACGTGTTTAAAGGACAAAGGTGAGGTATGACTTGGTGGAGAGTTTTTTTCTTGTTGGTAACTTACATGGGAGGCAATCTTTTCAGAGTATGGGCAAATAAAAGCTTTGAAGGATCCTTTTGGGTCTCTTTGGAGCCATTCGGAGACCTCTTGTTGAGCAGCACTATATACGGAGAGTTCACTATTTGGTTCTAGCTCCTTATATTCTTCATTACATTCTTCAAAGTGTTCTACTATTGTTACCATTGCCAACGAGGAGGCATCCTCTTCATTAGAATCCATCAAGTCATCTATCCATGGTTTGTTTTCATATTGCATAAATGGTTTGGCCGGAGGATAGATAGAAAGTTCTTTAAGTCTTTTTCCATTTGAAATGGTCATACTTCTAGATCTACAGTCAATAAGTGTTGTTGTTGTAGCCAGCCAAGGTCTTCCCAGGATTATTGGGTAAACTGATCATTTCTTTCTTGTCTGTAGGATAAGGAAATCAACCGAATAATCCCAAGTGTCAATAGTGACTATGATGTCCTCCAAAATTCCTTCCAGTTTGGTAATAGATAGGTCTGCAAGTTGTAATATAGTTGAGGTTGGTTGAACGTGTTTTAAAGCCAAAGCTTCTACAGTTTCTAATGTCATTACATTGATGGCAGCACCCAAATCTATTAAAACATTTGAAACAGATTACCCTTTTATGTCTACCATAATGACTGGGCTCCCAGGATCCCCATACTTTTGAGGGATTAAATTACCTGATAGGGTTTCCTTCCACTTGGATAGTGTTGGGCAATTTTCTTTTTCTGCCTGGGAGTTTGACACAAACTCTTAATGGTCTGATTTATCTCAGGAATTTCTTTTATCGCCTGTAACAAAGGAACTTCAATGTGCATTTTTCTAAGTTCCCTAATTAATTGGGAGTCATCATATAAGGGCTAGTTCTCCTTAGATTGTAGAGGAGCCTATTTCAATCATTTTGGGAATGGAACAGGGGTCTCCTTCAGAATCTCTTCTATTTCTTTTGCATTAGCCTTCTTATTGGACTGTTGTGTATCATCTTTAGGATTCACTTCTTCTTCTTCAATGACTTCCTCAATAAGTATAGTTACAGGCACATTTCTAGATTAGAGTTGGATATCATTGATCTCTACCACATTCAGGTTTGTTGTATTTGGATCAGTATTGTACACTTGTTGCTATGGCCTATTGTTCTTGGGGTTTGGAACCAGTTGTGTGGGTATTGATGGTTGGTTGGGATTTGCATTCACAGGCTGTGAAGGTCTCGGAAGTAAGGCCTGTGGTTGGTTTCCAAATCTCCTCATCCCTTGGTTGTATTGACGAGCCCATTTTGGTTGATAGTGTTGCTGGTTTGACCATTGTGGATTGGACCAAGATTGATTTGTCCAATCTTGCTGAGGCTATGAACCCCATTGCATTGGCATTGGCATTTGCATTCCCCAGGGTCCATTACAAGAGTATCCTCTTGGAGCATATTGGTTTTGAAACTGATTAAATCCATAAGTAAGTTGTTTTTGACCAATAAAATTCAGCTCTTCATCATCTACTGGAACCTTTTTCAGTCTATTTTTAATCTTAGGAAGTAGGCCACAATCATTGGTAGGATGATTTTTCTGACAGATTTTACACAACTCATTTCTTGAGAGGAACCTCCTGTAACAATATAATGAAAAAATGAATGAAATAATAGAAATAGCAGAACACAGAAGGAATTTATTGATCGCAAGCCACTTCGAGGGGGCAACCTCCTTTGAGCAAGCTCAATACAATAAATTCATGGATGCCTGCATTGGCCTCAACACGTACTTATATACTAAGTCTAATCTAAACAACAATTACTCCCCATGAACGTGGGATAATACAATATACTCACAAGACGGCTTACAAAGCATATGTGTCCAACAACAATATACTAACAAAGTAAAGAGAAGGGCTAAACACGGGTTCCTAACATCCCCTCCCTCTTAGAAAAGCTTTGTCCTCAAAGCTTAAGATGTAGAAATTGTTGCTAAATCTGAAGGAGTGGTTCCCATGTAGCATCCTCTGGTTGCATATTGTGCCACTGAATTAATACCTCTATGATGGATCGAGAGCGAAGCTGACAAGTGCACCTGTCGAGGATTGCCTCTGGCTCCAAAATGATGGATCCTCCGTTATCCAGTTCTGGTAAAATAGTTTGTGCTCTGATGTTGGTGCCAAGAACTTTCTTTAGACAAGAGACATGAAATACTGGATGAACGCGGGAAGGAGGAAGCTTTAACTTATAAGCAACTGACCCAATCTTCTGAAGAACCTTATATGGCCCATAGAACTTTGGAGCTAGCTTATGACACCCTTTGAGTTTCAGGGTGGATTGCTTGTATGGTTGTAGATGAAGAAAAACCATATCACCTACTTGAAAAGTACACTCAAAATGGTGTTGATCGGCTTGTTGTTTCATTCAATTTCTTGCCATGTGAAGATTGTCCTGCAAAATGCAAAGAATCTGATCTCAGGTTCGGAGAACCGTGTCAACTGCCTGAACTGGTGAACTACTGGGGGTGTATGGAAGGAGCACTGGGGGTGCTTGACCATAGACTACTTCATATGGAGTCATTTTAGATGTAGTGTGGTAGGAGGTATTGTACCACCATTTAGCGAGAGGGAGCCACTTTGCCCACTGATGCTATTGTTCTGAGGTGAAACAACGAAGATAAGTTTCCAAACATTTGTTGATAACTTCAGTCAGACCATCTGTTTGTGGGTGATACCCTAAACTCATCTTCAATTTAGTGCCAGTGTGGCGAAATAGTTCTGTCCAAAAATGACTGGTGAAAGTTGCATCATGATCTGAGACAATGGAAGAAGGGATTCCATGAAGATGGAAGATCTGGTCCATGAAAATCTGTGCGACTGAGGAGGTGGTATAGGGATGGCTGAGGGCACAAAAATGACTATATTTGGAGAGGCGATCAACCACAACCAAGATCACTGTCTTCCCTCTAGATTTATGGAGCCCCTCAATGAAATCCATAGAAATATCTATCCAAATCCGTGTAGGGATGGGCAAGGGTTTGAGCAATTCAGGAAGGAGTGTCGTTTCACCCTTGTTGCACTGGCAGGTATCACATTCAGCCACCATCTATTGAATTTCCCTTTTCCTTCCCTTCCAAAAGAAGTTACACATGCCCGCTCATAAGTTTTGAGGAACCCAGAGTGCCCTGCTGATGGAGAAGCATGGAGTTCATAGAAGACAGTCTGTTGAAGATCTATGCTCTGGGGAAGCACCAGATGACCCTTGTATCTCAGAGACGCACCATCCCAAGAGTAATGCGGTATAGCAGAAGGGTTATTGGCCAACTGTTGGATGATTTGAGATAATGAAGAGTCATTGATGTATCCCTGCTGGACATATTCCAACCAATTCGAAACAGGCATAGAAATAGCTGAAAGAGAAGCTTGGTCATCAAATGTGCGAGAAAGAGCATCTACCACAAGATTGTCCTTACCCTTCTTGTAACTTATCTCATAGTCATAACCCATGAGTTTGCTAACCCATTTCTGTTGTGCTGGGGAGGAGACCCGTTGTTCCAGAAAATATTTCAGACTCTAGTGATCAGTCTTGATGTAGAAATGATTACCTAATAGGTATGGCCGCCACTTCTGTACTGCATGCAAAATAGCCATCATTTCCTTCTCATATGTAGAGAGTACTAAATTCTTACCTGAAAGGGCTTTGTTGGTGAACGCAATGGGATGTTCATCTTAAAGGAGAATAGCACCAAGTCCATTGCCACAAGCATCACTCTTAATAGTGAAGGTCTTGGAAAAATCTAACATAGCTAGAATAGGTGTAGTACACATAGCTTGTTTTAGTTTTTCAGATGCACACTCAGTAGCATGTGTCCATGTAAAAGCATCCTTTCTCAATAGAGTTGTTGATGGAGCTGCAATCTTCCTGTAATCCTTGACAAACTTGTGGTAGTAGCCAGTCAGTCTGAAAAAACCACAGAGGCTCTTGAGTGTCTGAGGATGCGGCCAATTTTTCATGGCATCTATTTTGGTAGGATCCACTCAAACCCCTTGGGCTGAAACAATATGCCTGAGATACTCCACTTCCTCCTGTCCAAAAACACATTTAGACTATTTTGCATAGAGATGATGATCAAAGAGAAGTTGCAGTACAAGATCCAGATGCTAGAGATGCTCAGCCCATGTTTTACTATAAATGAGGATATCATCAAAGAAGACCAGAATGAATTTCCACAAATAGAGCCAGAATATTTTATTCATCAATGCCTGGAATGTGGAAGGAGCATTAGTGAGGCCAAAGGGCGTGACCAAAAACTCATAGTGGCCATCATATGTGCGGAAAGCTATTTTAGGGATATCATCCTCATGAGCCAGAACGAAGATCCAACTTGGAGAAAAAATGAGTGCCATGAAGCTCATCAACAACAGGAATCAGAAACTTATCCTTGATTGTGATGTGATTAAGTGCTCGGAAGTTAATGCAGAGGTGCCATGACCCATCTTTTTTCCAGACAAGAAGAACTGGTGAAGAAAAGGAGCTGGTACTAGGGCAAATAATACCTTGCTTCAGTAAGTCCCGAACGAGCATCTCAATCTCTATTTTTTTATGAAATGGGTAGCGATAGGGCCTAATGTTGGGAGGAACACTTCCAGGAAGGAGATGAATACGATGGTCCTCTGGTCATGAAGGTGTTAATCCCACTGGTTCAGCAAAGACACATGCATATCTATCCAAAATTTTTTGTAGATCCGAAGGAGTAGTGGAGACCACAGATGGTTGCATCTGAATGGAATGGAGCTGAGCGATGACAGCATGTGAATTCTTCTTAAGGAGATTTTCCATGTGATGTGAATTGATGATGCTGAGAGACCCTGGTTGTAAGCCCTTCAATGTGTGTTTTTGCCCATTGTCTAAAAACTGCATCCAAAGTTCAACAAAATCCCATAAGATGGGTCCAAGTGTGCGTAACCATTGAGCATCCAAAACCACATCACATCCACCTAAGGTCAAGATAAACATGTCAAAGTGCAGGTTATAATCTCCAATAGAGATACGCACATTATGACACTTTCCTTTGCAAGGTAATGTGCCCCCATTGGCAATCATGACTTCAAAGCTGGAGCAAGGATGGACAAAACAATCAGCCTGTTTGGCAATTTGAGGGTCAATGATGTTATGAGTGCTACCAGAATCAATGAGTATTGTAAGAGGGAGCTTCTTGAATTAACCCTTGACCCACATGGTTTATGGGGTGGTGACTCCTGCTAAAGCATGGAGAGAGATCTCTGGGTGGTCTTCCTGAGAAGGAGGGTCAACAGGCGGCTGCTAAATGTCAACCTGATCATCTACTATATCCTGAGCATCTTCATAAACTTCAGTTGCAGGTAGAGAATCCACATCCAAAAGTTAGAGCTTTTGCTCAACACATCTATGTCCCCGAGTGAATTTCTCATCACAATTATAACAAAGCCCTTTTTCTCTACGTGCCCTCATCTCTGCTTCAGAAAAATGCTTGATAGGAGTTGTTTTAGGAGCTGGCATGATTGGAGGTCTTTGGGAAACCATATTTATGAATGGAACAAAAGTGGATTTGGAGCGCTGTTGAGTTGTGATCTTGTCCTCCACCAACTTAGCCAACCCTAGGGCTTCCATCATTGTGCTAGGACAGAACATTTTAACCTCAGATCGGATTGCATCCTTCAGACCACTGACAAAACAACTCCTGAAGAATTCATCAGACAATCCCTCTGTGTGATTGGCCAATTTCTCAAATTCTATCTAATATTCTCTCACAATGCCAGTTTGGCGAAGTTTAGTGAGTGCTCCTGTGAAGTCATCAAAAGCACAAGGGCCAAATTGTTGCAAAATGAGTTTGCAAAAATATGTCCATTTTGGCTCTTCATGAGCCTTGATGTACCAACGGAACCATTGAAGGGCTTCATGTTCCAAATGAAAGGATACAAGTGGGACTTTGTTGACATCAAAAGTATTATGCAAACTGAAATATTGTTCGGCCTAGTATATCCATCCAGTCGGATCATCACCATTGAAGCGAGGAAAATCAAGCTTCGGCCCATGAAAATTGCTGGAAGAAGAGAACCCAGTGTCTGTAGAAGACTCTGGCTTCCGTCTATAGTTCATGGCTGAATGCTGAAGATTGACGCCAAGAATTTTTTCATCCAGATCTTGAGTTTGATCTTAAGGGCTGCAAGTTCATCCTCCATGTTTTTTGCTCCTACGTGGGTGACAACCATAACTAGGAGTTTTTTTTTGGGGGGGGGGAATGGGTAGAAAAATAAAAACATAAACTTTTTTAGTAAAGGAAAATTTGGATTTGGGAAAAACTCTGATGGGTAATTGGGATTTGACTAGGTTTTGGACACTTTCTAAGGGACAGGGAAGCAGAAAATGGGGATTTCAGAAGCGGGGTGAAAGAATGGGATAATTTGTCCAAGAGGGACAAAGGAGCAGAAATAGGAAATGAACACTGTGGAAAAATTTGAAGGTGATTGGGTGAGAATCGAAGAAGTTATGGCAAACCTTAAAAATAGACAAATGTGGGATTTTTGGCTTCAATAAGTGGAATTTGGGATAGGGTCCTCAACGAAGGAAATATGCAGAATGGAATTTTAGGGCTTCCAGTGAATTTTCAGAGGAAACAGAGCTAAAGCAAGGAAGATATGGTGAAAAAATAGAATTTTTTTTTTCTGGAAACGATCTACAATGGCTCTAGACAGATGCAATTTCTGATTTATCAACTAGCAATAGATATGGACCCCAGGTAAGTTCAGCTTCCTAAAGGTTCAGGGGATTCACTCGGTTACCAATGTTGTCTAATGGCTTGCATATTCGGGCAGTACCCCTCACTCCATAGCTCAGGTAAAACTGATAACTGCTTTGCCACAAATGACAACTCTTGGTTTACCTCACGGATGGGAACTAGTCAATTAGGTAGGGGTCATTGCCCTTTTCACTGGCAGGTCCTCTCAATGGGCCAGCTACTTCAGGGTTCCTATGGTACTCCTCACAATGAGTTTTAGGGCTCTGCCTAGGCACTTCCCACAATTAAGTGGATAGGGATTATTCCTTGATCCAAACCTGCAATTGAAATGAACAATATAGATGCAAAGAAAAAAGAACTATTGCAATAATCACAGCACCTGGAGGCCACTACGAAAATTTTTTTGGCAAAAATTCCACCCAGGGAGCCCAAGAAAGCGCTCTGATACCAGATGAGAGGAACCTCCTGCAACAATATAATGAAAAAATGCACGAAATAATAGAAATAGCAGAACACAGAAGGAATTTATTGATCGCAGGCCACTTCAAGGGGGCTACCTCCTTTGAGCAAGCTCAATACAATAAATACGTGGATGCCTTCATTGGCCTCAACACATACTTATATACTATGTCTAATCTAAACAACTATTAATCTCCATGAATGTGTGATAATACAATATACTCATGGGATGACTTACAAAGCATATGCATCCAACAACAATATACTAACAAAGTAAAGAGAAGGGCTAAACACGGGTTCCTAATAGTTCTATTCAAAGGGCATTCCCTAAGTGGATGTTTTTTCTCTACAACGAGGGCAATATATAGCTAAGGGTTCAGTATTCTTTTTACTAGCCTGCATGCTATCCAAAATGGTATTCAAATGAAGTAGGATGTTAGTTTTAAGATTTACTAGTTCCTCCATTACTTTTGTAACAGCACTGTTACTACCCCTTTTTAAAATTCTCTTGCCAGCTCTTGTACGAGAATAGTTTATGCAAACTTCTATAATTTCTTCAAAATTTTGCTTATTATGTCTCCCTTACGCATCAGATTTAATGCCTCTCTGCTGTCATCATCAATCCCTCTTAGAAAGATGGTCTTACTTAGTTCCTCATCTAGGTTGTTTCCACACCTCCTATGGACAAATAAGAATCTATCCACATAGTCTTCTAAGTTCTCCTACTCCATTTGTTTCATGTAGAAAAGTTCATCTTTTTGATCCCTGACTCTACAGTAATCCTAATATTTATCAAGAAAAATTGTTTCCATATCATCCCATGTGGTGATAGAGTTTGTTGCCAAGTCCATGAACCATCTTAAAGCTAACTCCTTAAGAGTGGAAGGGAAAAGTTTTATCTTTTGGTTATCAGTAGCATAGTCATAAGTTTGATAGGGAACTTTGAACTTGAATAGGAATTGGTCTAGATCTTCTGATGTTTTTCCCCTAAAGGTAGGTAAAAATGTAGGTGATATGTTTTTCATAGGAGGCTCATTTAACTTAAGAGTGATGGCTATCAGATAAGAGAAAGTTCTGTTAACAGTTGGATCTTCCTAATCACCCATGGTTGAGGATGTGGTAGATGAGTTGGAAGACTTTGATAGTACTGGTAATCCTTGATTGATTGGATGATCTGGAGATTCTTCCAAATTAGCCTCTAGAGGTATATCTGCTATAGGATGTCTAATGAATCTATAGGATGTCTAATGAATCGACCTAAGGCGTTCCTAGGTCTTCTCATAAACTAATGGATCAAAAATCTTATCGACACCTTAAACCTACAATGATTTGTAGATTATCACCAGCAACGACACCAAAAATGATGAGGTCGGAGTAGGCTTTGTTAATACATCATCATTTACTCTTTATCAATCCGTAGGTGTCTAGAGTGATCTATGATAAGACTGTTTGTTGGGGGGGTTTTGGAATGGAATGATTGAGGACCAAGGATTAGTTTAGGGACCCCTGCACAGTTGGAGTTTTAATCTTCTTGCTCATGAAATAAACCACCTTAATTTGCTTGAAAAGAAACACTCTTGCTTGGAATGAAACTATTCTAACATTGTTGAAATAACACACTTGCTAAAATAAACGCTAATCTAATTGCTCGAAACAAACACGTGCTAAATGAAGGTTTAATCTAGTTGATGGAAATGAACACACTTGTGAAAATAAGAGATGAAAAGAAATGAAATCTATTGGTACTTCTTAGGCATACAATACTCTAAACATCACAGTGCTTAAAGAGATAACAAATCTATTTTTTATGATTTTCTATTTTTTAAGAATAAATCTACAGGTGAGAACAGATAACAGGAAACAACACATATAACAATTTGTTGCAAGGAAATTAACAGGAATAGAAATAACACAAACAGAATACCGAGAGATCTCCAAGATGGGGAAGTGGGCCCTACTTTCCCAGCTGGAGATGATCCTCTTTGCTTAACAACTTCTTTAAAAAGAAATCTCCCTTCATTTGCATTTTATTCTCATTCAAAGAACGTACATGCCTAAACTCAGAAGTTTTCCTTCTGCTGAAAACAAACTACGATGAACAACTAATTGATGAAAAATAGGAACTAACTAAAAAAGGTGCAATGGCTCTTCTACTTATACAATCGAGCCTTATTGGAAAGAGATACTAATTGCGAGTCTAACTACAGTGAACTGGAACAGCCAATTGCATGCTTATTGAAAGAAAAATCTAGTTACTAACTAATTTCTATGAACTAGAACTAGAAAATCCATCTATATTATTTGCTTAACTACATAATCAGTTGCAAGGAACTCCAGATCCATGATCTGAATAAGGCAATTAGCAAGGCGAAATCCATGAGTTTCCTAAAATAGTGGGGCGCCTGGTGGCAGCGATAGCTAGATCTAATGTCTGCCATTGATTATCTGGGTCACTAAGTTCAGTGACATGGCAGTGTGATCAAGAGCCATGGCAAGGATTGAGGTGCTAGTTTGGACATGTTGCAGATTTTAGAGGGTCTCCAAGAGCATTTGCTGGAAGTCATTGACTTAGGGGAGGATGACGCTTAGGAAGTATTGGCCTCTAGAGCTATTTGGAGTTTAGCTGAAGTTCAACTACTACAATCCTTTTTTAACATCCACAACTTATACCACAAATTATGAGATATACACATAGAAAATGTCATTCAAGTATCAAAATTAAAGAGATTTCATCAAAGCGTAATGGAAAAAAAACATAAGCATAATCAATTCTCAAGACAAATATAATTATAATAATATGTATTTATATGCCAATATGTTTTTAAAATTTTATCAGAACATGAAAATATTGATAATTAAATGAGTCAATTATTTGGCTCATCAACAACTTGATGAAAAGGGTTCCAATAAAGAAAAGTCAGAATAGATCACTGCTACGCCTTCATTTGATATAACACAAGCATAATCCCAAATCAAGATATCAGTGCCATTAATGGAAATGATGAAGATAGATGAGTATAGAAAAAATGCTCTTAAGTTGATCTCTAATGTACCAAATCAGCATCAAAATCATAGCAAAAACAAAAAGAAGCTGGAGAACAAAATAAACAATCTTGAACAAGAGATTATAACAACTTTGGAAATTTATCTTGGTGACACTATCACAAAGAATCCTTCCCAGGTGGATCCATTCTACATAACACTCCTAATAAATAATAAATTGGTGAGGAATTGCATGATTGACTTTGGAGCTGCCATAAACATCATGCCAATAGCAGTCATGAAAGAACTAGGCCTGTGGGTGGATACTACATTTGGTAGATGCTACGCAATGGATAACAGATCTGTTCTAGTTGTTGGAATTATGAAAGATGTAGAATTAAAATTAGCCTCATGTCCTGAAGCTACCTACAAAACTGATATAACTATAATAGATACTCCTCCATACTATGGTGTATTGTTGTCTAGACAGTGGACTGCTGCAGTAGGAGGGAATCTCTAGCTTGATCTATTATATGCTACAATACCAGTAAATGGGAAGGAAGTTAGGTTGTATAGAGAGCCAAGATATGAAAACATAATTGAATGGTTGGATCCAAATTAGATGAATTTCTTTTATGATGTAGATCTTGGGAGTTTTAGGGTTGAAAAGTCACAACCTGAATTACAAAACACAGAGCTAATAAAAAGAGAAGCTCAAATAAATGAACACAATGTATGGAGGATGTATTTTCATGGTGCATGCAGTAAAGGAGGAAATGGGGTAGGGGTTGTATTCATTTCACCTGCAGGCAAAACATTCAAACACTCATTCTTGCCAACCTTTGAATGCATCAATAATATTGTTGAGTATGATGTGCTATTGCTTGGATTGAACATTGCCCTGAAACATGGAATCAAGTTATTAAAAGTATATGGTGACTCTGAAATAGTTGTTTCATAAATCAAGGCGAAATATTCATCAAAGAATAAGAGGTTGAAGCAATATAGAAATGTTGTATGGGATACCATTGAACTATTCGATGCATTCTCTATAGACTGGATAGAGAGGTCTAAAAACATAATGGTTGATTTCCTGGCAAATGTGGCCCTAAAAAGAGATGATATTACATTATCAGGAATAGTTGAAGTAGAATTCAAGACTAGGTCATCAACCCCTGATAATATTTATAAATGACAAGTTTTCAATGATGACCAAGATCTCATTAAATCCCTCCATTGTGTGGACCAATATGAGTCTTAAGAAATTGACTTCAATGCATTTGTGGAAGAGGTAGATGGTAAAGAGACCCTTTTTGGAAAAGAAGTGGTCCAACTCAAAACAAATAAAATACCAAAGGGCCTTGTAGCTCTAGAAAGAGTGTTTGATGGACAAGATAGATATAATCTCAAGCCTGCAACAGTTGATCTTAAGGATGTTGAAGAGATCAACCTGGGAACAGAGATATCCCCTAAAAAGGTTTATATTGGTAGAAAGATCAGTCCAAAAATTAGGGAAATGCTTATAATCTTACTCAGAAAATATAAACATGTATTTGCCTGGTCTTATGATGATCTAAAAGCATATAGAGAGGATTTATTTCAACATGAAATACCATTGAAACCTGATGCCAAACCATTCAGACAAAGACAAAGGCCTATAAACCCTACATTGGCACCCAAAATGCAAGAAGAACTCATGAAACTTAGAGAATGAGGTATTATCAAACCAATTAGGTATTCTTCTTGGGTATCAAACTTGGTGCCTATAAGAAAAAAGAATGGCGATATAAGATTTGTGTAGACTTCAGAAACTTGAACATCTCATTACTAAAAGATAATTACCCCCTTCCAAACATGGAGGTAATGTTACAACAAGTAACAGAATGTGAATTATTGTCCATGATGGATGGTTTCTTTGGGTACAACAAGTAAAGGTTAAAGAATTAGAACAATATAAAACTGCTTTTACAACACCTTGGGGTACCTATGTCTATGTGAGAATGCCATTCGGTCTTACAAATGCTGGGGCAACATTTCAAAGGGCCATGGATGTAGCTTTTACTGATCTAATTAACATATTAAGGTAGTTTACAAGATGATCTTACAACATATTCTAAAAGGGCAGAAGATCATTATTCACACTTGGAGAAGATTTTTATCAGGGCATTGGAATATGGTATTTCTTTAAATCCAAAGAAGTGCCTTTTTGCTGTGATAGAAGGGAATTGCTAGGGCACATAGTCTCAAAGCATGGTGTAAGGATTGATCCTGAAAGGGTATTGAAAAAATTCCTACTCCAAGAAATGTGAAAGCCATTCAATCTTTCTTTGGACAAATAAATTTTGTCAGAAGATTTATATCAAACTTTGCAAAAATTGTTAAACCAGTCTCTAAAATGTTGAAGAAGGTTGTAAGTATGGATTGGAATAAGGAGGTCATTGATGCATTTACATCCATCAAGAAAGCTATTAAAGAAGCTCCTGTGTTAAAATCCCTAGAGTTTAACAAGCCATTCCAAATATTTTCCTTTGCATCTTTTCATACAGTGGCATCTGTGTTACTACAAAAGAATAATGAAGGGTATGAACAACCCATATCATTTTTTAGTAAATCACTTCAAGGAGTAGAAATGAAGTATGACATTACTAAGAAACAAGCCTATGCCTTAGTAAAACCAGTGAAGGAATTCAGGCCATATTTGGTTGGAGCTTATGTGATAGCTTATGTACCAAATGCTGCAATAAAGGATGTCTTTACCCAAAATGAACTCATGGGATGAAGCTGTAGGTGGATCAATAGAATTCAAGAGTTTAATATTGACATCCAAATCACCAAACTTGTTAGAGGGCAGGGTTTGGCTAAACTAATGGCTAAATCAAACTTGGAAGCTACACAAATTTGTAACACAACGGAGAAGGATAATGTTGTTTCTAGCATTGAGTGTACACCTTGGTACACCAATATAATTTACTATCTAAAAAACATGAGGAGTCCTCAAGGCCTAAATGACAATAAAAAAAGAACATTGAAACTTGTTGCCTCAAAATATGTTTTCATAGATGGGGATTTATATTGGAAAAATAGAGATGGTGTTTTGTTGGTATGCCTGGATGAAACTCAAGCTAAGAAAATGTTACAAGAAATACATGAAGGAGTGTGTGGGGGACATTTCTTAGTAAAGACCACTGCTCATAAGATAATGAGATCAGGTTATTAATGGACTGAAGTCTTTAAAGATGCCCACAAATATGTAAGAAAGTGCGAAGCCTATCAAAAGTTTTCTGATAAATTGAACTATCAAGGAGCCTTACCACTAAGACCAATGCAAGTTGAAGCTCCATTTCTTCAATGGGGACTTGATTTTGTAGGATAAATATAAAAAAGATCTAGTGGTGGACCCAAATGGATTTTGGTAGCAATAGACTATTTCACAAAATGGATAGAGGCAATTCCAACCAGACAAGCCACTAGTAAGGTAGTGGTCAATTTTCTACTATAAAATATTATCACTAGGTTTGGGGTCCCTGTGAGGCTTATCAGAGACAATAGTATGTGCTTCAGATTGAAAGAATTGAAAACATTCTGTCAGTCCTATGGCATAACAATTTCATATACTTCCCCATATCATCCTCAAGCTAATGGACAAGCAGAATCAAGCAGCAAAAGCATCCTGAAAATAATTAAAAGAATGTTAGAAAATAACAAGAAGGCATGGGACTCAAAACTAAGATTGGCTTTGTGGGTAGATAGGGTTACCATAAAGAAGAGCACAGGAAAATTCCCATTTGAACTAGTATATGGTGCACAGGCCAGGTTGCGTATACATAATCTCTTACCAGTTTACAAATTTATTCTTGAAGAAGACATAGATGTTCCTGAGCCCATGGAAGAAAGAATGGAATAGTTGGCTAAACTGGATGAAATGAGGGCCCAAGCTTAGGAACAAAATGAAAAAATGTAGTTACAAACAAAATACCTATTTGATAAAAGAGCTAAGGAAAGAAAATTTAAGATAGATGATATGGTATTGATGTGGAACACCAGAGGACATGATAAATGAAAACATGGTAAGTTTGAGGCATTATGGTTGGGCCCATTTATCATCACTGGTAAAGGTGGAGAAGATTCTTATTACATACAAAATAAGATTGGTGAAGAATAGGAACTGCCAATGCATGGATAGTACTTGAAACATTTCTTCTCTTGAAATTTTTTTTTCCATGCATAGTAGATTAGGATTTTCATTCCCCATCCCTCCCCACCACCATTAGTCTATGTCCCAGAGAGTATTTTTCTGGATTCTTGCAATGACTTCATAGCCATTCATCCCTAGCCAAAGCCACTATTGGATCAAAATTTTAAAACCCTAAAATTTTGCTATTTCTCACCATCATCGCTAATAAGCCATTTTAAATTGTTCAACTAACTTGAAAAAACACATCCATTCAATCCATATTGTCGACCCAAGTAACCTTGAATTTCCTCACTTCCACCGTGAAATGAAAATTATATTAAAACACTACTATATCCCTAAGTTCTAGCTAGTATCAGCGAGACAATACTATGTTGGGAAGACTCAATTTTGAGTCTCTTCGATAGTCCAAAAGCATAAGGGGACAAAAATCTTAACTTGATAGCATATTTCCCTGAGATCACCATATCGAAGAGACTGGTAGATCAAGGAGACAGAGGGGAGAGTCATTTAGCAGTCTCTTTAATATCCTAAACACACGAAAAAGACATATCAAACAGACTGAGGCATATCAGCATGACACCAAAATTTGTCACATCAATCAAATGAAAAGCTTTAAAATAGTTTGAAAAGGGGAACTTGAGATGTCGGGGTAACATGATTTCTGGTCTCGTTGATGAACCAACAACATAAAAGAATACTAAAGTCTTCGAAGTGACTCTGCCATATCCAATCTCTTAGAAATGGTGAAGAAATAAAATAAAAGACATCAAGGGGACAAGTGAATATCAATGATACTTCTCCTAGACAAGATATTCAAAGAGACTTCGTGTTATTGGTGTGACACTATTTAGGGTTACACCGAAGTTCTGAAAGGATATGAGAAATAAAACAAACATGAAAATAAAATAAACGACCCCTATTTTAAAAAAAATGTCCCTTCAATGATGTGAAAACCACTCTGAGACACCATTAATGCATCAAAACCGAACATATTGAGTGCAAATCTTGAGAATATTGCAAAATCAATCACAAGGAGCAGAAGCAGGGCAGAGTGAAGATAGTGGTTCGGAGCCAAAGGAGATAATCAATTAAGTACCTCTAAACAGCTTACATATACTAGTTCGAATTCATATTCACAGAATTAAGAACTTTAGCATAAGACCAAAACATGGAGAACAAAGTTGAAAACCCCAAAAGTAAAAGATGGAAATTGGGAGATAGGCATTTAAATCAAGATTTACTAGATAAATACCTAGGGTTAGGGAAAAAGTCTAGAAGGAATGCTCAGTTGAATCCTCACGCCAAGAAATCAGATGATAAATACAAATAGATAGGGGATACATGGACTCTGGTTAGAGGATATGATCTTTTCATTTACCACTATAGGAATATGCACAGACATAAACCCATCTCAAATCTGTGGAGGCTGAATTTGGGTAAATTAATAGTACCAAATGTATTTGTAAATGCGCAGTTATTGAAAATTCTGGCTGAAAAATACAACCCTCAAACCTGCTTGATTGAATTAAATGATGAGTCTGGCTTCATCCCTATCACTATAGATTACATAGCAATGGTGTTTTAATTAGACACTAGCCCTGATGTAAAATTCAGGATTAGGGACCTATTGGTTGAATACTGTAACATGAGCAATAATTATAAAAGATGGAGATTACCCTTACATAGACCTCGTGATGAAGGTAACAGACTCAGAGTATTTTAAAGGGTTGAGGATCCACCCTATTCAATAGAATTATTTGAGGATTATTTCAAATACACATATTACTCTGTATGATGTCAATTACTTGGTGTTGAAGCTTCTGTGTTTATGGAAATTGCACCTATGGTCTTAACTGCTGATGTTCAAAGCCAAGATGCATAGTATTTTGACTATGCTGAATATCCCATCCATGACCTACACAATGAATCGGTCTCAATAAAAAATTGGGGAAATAAATTCAGGCACTATTCTTTATTTATGCATTTGGTTTTGTATGAAGGGCAAAATATGCATTTATGGAATAAATGTTTAAAGGTGAAAGATCTGTACAAAGATGAAAACATAAAACCTGTGCAAATGTGGACTGCTATTTGGGATAGTAGATGTGATAAGTCCCACTATTTATATTTTGAAGAGTATTTGTCAAGCCACTATATAAGTAATTTGGTCACCCACATGATTACAGTTTATCAATAGAAGTGCATAGATTTCTGAGACCCAAAGACAAAAATGGAAAGATCATCACAATTAAGAGTCTTTGGTTATGAGGGGCCACCTTTCCTATTGCCAAAAACATGTCCAGATAGAATTGCTTATCTAGAGATTGTGAGGCAACTGGCTTCTTCTAACTTTTTACATTTGAAGAATCACAATAAGCAATCATTTATTCCTGGTACTTTATTCTTTGGAGACTTTACAATTCTCGTTGAAACGGGTAACAATTGATTGATCAAAAATTGGAAAAATTTAGACTGTCTTTGGGAAATGCTAGAGGAAACTTTGACCTAGAGCACTTCATAAACAATGTCAAAATGAACCAAAAGTTGAAAAAATATCATCATATATTATTTGTAGATGATGATTTGATAAGAAATATTAATGAGATCACTGCGGATGAAAGAAGTAGTCTTTATCACAAAACTACGCTAGTTGAAGCCTGGAAGATGGTAGAAAGTCCTAATTATAAAGGAGCTTTCATAGAGGTTGATGATCCCATTGAGAAATTAGAGATGTTGATTTCACATGCTTCTAAACTAACTCAGGGTATTGCCCTTAGGATTTTTTACAGAAAAGGAAAACAAATCAAGGAAATATAAGCCGAATATGAAACTCCCCTGTGTTATATTTCACCTTAACCCACACTAGACATAAGTTTCTCTGCAAATACAAATATTGTAGAAGAAGAAGAAGAGTCTGAAAATGAAGGAGGGGGGTAGAGTTCTGAACCTATCAGTAAGGCCTAGTAACCTCCTGTGGAAAGGGAAATGGTTATAATGGAAGCACCAGATGAATTATTAGAAGATATAAGACATCTAGCCAGCAAGAAATTTATTTTAGAAAATGATTTTATCAAGACACCTAAATTTAGAGCCTTTGTATGAATACAAGGGCAAGCAGGTTTGGGAGAAGATGAAAGAAATCACTTCTAAGATTCAGGATGAGGTATTACAAGAGCTCCAGTTAGAGATTGACATAGAACTAGAGACTATGACTCTAGAGAGAGGAAGAATACTACTTCAAGATGTAGGGGTAATGTTAGTTCCTGGATGGGATATGGCCTCAGCCATTGTGTTTTATACTTTTAAAAGAAGTCAAGATAAAAAGTTGCAATTGAGCATAGAAGCATTGGAATCAGGACAGGATTAGGATATGATCCTGATAAGAAAACATTACTGATATGGGCATTATATCCTCCCAACAAAAGACCTCAGATCATTGAGGATCTTAATAAAGCATTCGGTCATCGTATGATACAGAGGGTCAAGGACACAAATCCAATGGAGACAGCTGATCTAAATATCAATGTTGCTAGATTCACCAAGGCCCAAATTGAGAGATTAGTCAAGGATAATAATAAATATATAATAGAAAATGCAATACTAAGACAGGAGCTTGCCACTCATAAGGATAAGTTGCTAGCATCATCTAGTAGTCATATACCTTATCAAGAACCAGACAAGAGAATGATGGAAGCCATAGCTGATGCAAATTACTGGAGAGTAAAAGCTGAGAAATTTCAAAATAAGAGTGATAAATTGGAGAATGACATAAAAGTTGTCAACTATCAAATGGATTCTGAATTGATAAAAAGAAGATTTGAAAAGATGATGAAACACAGTGACCAAGTACGGGACTTACATAAAAGAACCCATAATTGTTATCAAGAACATAAAAGATTGCATCTTAGATTGCTTGAGAAGAAAGAAGAATTAAAAGCCAGAGCAAACATTGATGAGCAGGCACGTAAGGAATGCAATCGACTGATTATTGAACATGAAAGGTTCAATAAAATATTGACAGAAGATATTCGTGATTTTAATCTGCATGAGGATATGGCATTTCCTAACGTTTTCAATAATGAGGGTAATATATAGGATAAAGGTCTATAGAAAGATGAGTTGGCCCATTTATTGCCCATATCTTTGGAGAAAGTCAACGATGAAGACAAAGTGATAGAGAATACTCATTAATAGTTGGATAAAATATTCCAGCTATAATCTATCATGAGTGACATAATTTCCACAGATACCTATATATCTTAGGAATACATTAATCCCATTGCCAAGATAAACCTATTTATTGCTAGAACAGTGTGAAAGAAACATGAAGAACAAAATGAAATTTTGATAGTTTTGGCAATGTATAAAACGATGTATTGCTTTTAGCAATGAAAACAAGCGATGCATATTCGATGGAAACTGCAACATGGAGAGGGGTACCTTGCCATGCTTATGGTCATAGGTGCTCTATGAAGATTAACAGATCCAGATCTTAATCAAATTTTCTTATGCCCATAGTCTCTATTTCTTAATTATGCTTAGTTGTGAAAAGATGCAATATATGAAAAGTTGTATCTATTCAGGCCCGAAGCTTGTTCACTTCCCATATTTAGAAGGGAAACCAAGGCCTAGTTAACATCATCATCTTTCAAGCCAGACAATTATATATTTCATAATATTATTATCTCCAGTCATATTCCAAGTTCAAGACATTACACTTCTATGATATTTTAATATTATAATGGGCAAGGATGGTCAAAATTGTGGATATATCTATGGTGTTCTAATTTTCTGTTGAAATTCAAGTTTATAAGCTGCTTGACTGTCTCCATCTTGGCTAGTTCTAGTTATTTAAATCACTAGATTTATCAAGGCACATTTGTTGTCATTTTGTGGATGCTTTTTGAATGGTTTCTATTAGAAGTTGATTTAATTCCTTCTGAGTAATTTATGTTTACTGGTCTCTTCTTTGAGTTAAATCCTTTAAAATAAATTATCTTGGTGGGTTTCCTTCAGATAGAATTAAATCCTTTCAGGCAAACACAGTAATTTGAAAGAGTCATCTGGATCTTAAAGAAGAGTCTAGCAACTAACTGTCTTGCATGTTCACATAAGGTGTGAACATTTAAAAGGTACCAAATAATTAGAGTTAAGCCAAGTAGTTCAGCAAATCATTTAAGCCTTGACCCCATTTGACCAATACAACTCAGCACCGGTCTTCCCAAAACAATATTTAAAAACCTTTCACATTTTCAAATCTCAAACTTTAGTATTAGAAATTGCTTTCAGCCTTACAATTTATTTCACACCCATATGCCATTGTGAAGGTCATACAAGTATGCATTAATAGTCAAGGTGTACCCACCTAGGTCTGGCAGATCCTGAAGTGAAGGGGGTTTTAGTCATATTTGCCCCGTGTCATTAGCCAAAAGCATCAAGAGATCTTGGCAACCTCTTAGGGTTTGAAAACCTGTGTTTTGAGACCTAACAGGTTCATTTCACAACTAGTAGATAAATGTCATCCTTTTCAACACCTGCTCAGAAAGGGAGAACCTTTTAAATGGGATGATAAGTGCAAAAAAGCTTTTGATCAAATAAAGAAATATCTAGCAACACCTCTTGTACTGGTACCTCCTATGCCTGATCGACCATTGTTACTATATATCTCTTCAACAACTGCAGCTCTAGGTGCCCTTTTAGATAAACATGATGACTCGAGGAAAGAACAGGCTATCTACTACATCAGAAAAACTCTCATCAGTATGAGCTTAATTATTCATCCATGGAAAAAGCAATTTTAGTTGTAGTGTTTGCTTCCCAAAAGTTGTGGCACTAAATGTTGAACTAAAGAACAAAACTCATATCTAAATCCACTCAAGTATCTTCTATCCAAAGTAGTACTCATAGATAGATTAGTGAAATGGATAATGATTCTCAGTGAATTTGACATAGAATATGTTGATTGAAAATCCATAAAGGGACAAGTGATCATAGATCAACTAGAAATAGAAAAAGCACCAATGACATATATTCATCATATCCATCCGAAGTTTCCTGATGAAGAGTTATTCAATCTATATCCTTTAGTAATTTGGTAGTTATACTTTGATGGTTCAAATACACAACACGGATCTGGAGCTTATTCATCACCCCTCAAGGTGATTGTATACCAAAATCATACAGGATTGTCTTTCCTTGTACCAATAACATTGATGAATATGAGGCCTTGATCACTGGATTATGCATGGTTGTACAATGGGATATCAAACAACTAGAAGTTTTTGGAGATTCTCAATTTGTCTTCAAACAGGTTTTGGATGAATATCAAACAAAAGATGAAAAACTTTTCCCATACAAATTGATGGTAGATGACTTCAAGAAATACTTTTCCAAAATCACATTTGAGAAAATTCCTAGGACAAACAATAAAGCAGTAGATGCTATGGCTACAATTGGTTCTCTCCTAGTTATGCCCACTAACGCACAGAGATGTGATTTTCTGGTTGAACAACTTTTGATTCTAGCTCTTGAAGTCCCACAATCCGAGCTTGTCCTAATTCTCCTTGGTATAAGGATATATACGACTATCTCCACAATGGTACACTTCCATTTCAATTATCCAACACCCAATGCAAAACCTTTATCTGTCGAGCCTCTTGTTACACCATCATTGGAGAAACCCTATACCGTAAGACTCTCGATGGTATCCTTCTTAGGTGTCTTGACTTAGAAGAAGCTAAAGTTGCCTTATGCGAGGTACATGAATGTGTCCATGGTTTGCATTCCACCAGCCCTAGCCTTACTAAGAAACTCTTGAGAGATGGACACTATTAGCTAACTATGGAGCAAGATGCACAACAATTTGTGAAGAGATGTCTACAATGTCAGCAACATGGGGATTTGATACATGCTCCAACACATGAGCTACAACCTATTACTACTCCTTGGCCTTTCTCATAGTGGGGACTTGACCTCATAGGGAAGGTTCATCCATCTTCATCCAACGGCCATAAATTCATCATTACCACCACTAAGTACTTTACAAAGTGGGTTGAAGCTATATCAATGAACTATATCAATAGAAATTAAATATCCAAATTTATCCTCCATTACATCATTTGTCGATATGGAGTTCCACAAGCCATCGTTACCGATAATGGATGCCCATTTAAAAACCAAGAAGTCTGTGATCTATGCAATAAATTCCACATCCAACATAGGTTTTCCACACGTTATTATCCCCAAAGTAACAACCAAGCTGAGGCTTCTAAAAAAACCATCATCAAAATTCTTAAAAAAAGTCAATGAAGTTGGTCGTGATTGGCATCTACAACTTAATCCAGCCTTGTGGGCTTATCAAACAAGTGTCAAAACTCCTACTAGTGCTACACCCTACGCTCTTGTGTATGACACTGAAGTTGTCTTACCTATTGAGGTTGATATCCCATCATTGAGAGTTTCATTGCAGCATATCATTTCTGCTGAGAAGTATAGAATATCTAGATTAAATGATCTAGAGCTATTGGACGAAAGATGCCTCACTGCACTCAATAACCTTCAAGTTTATCAAAACCATCTTCATCGTAGTTATAACAAAAAGATCAGGGAAAGAAGGTTCCAGTTAGGAGACCTTGTCCTCAAAGAGAATCAAAGAAATCAACAGGATCGTGAAAAGAAAGGCAAATTTGAACCGAATTGGGTAGGACCTTTTGTGATCACAATAGTCTACAGATCAGAAGCTTATACTCTCTCAACACCTGAAGGCATTCCTTTTGATGAACCTATCAATAGTGATCATCTTAAGACATTTTATCTTTGATCCTTGGAATATCCCAATAAAAAAAATAGTAAAGATAAAATAATTCATCCTCTGGTGAAAACCTGGTAAATAGGTGCCTTGGATAAGTACCATAGTAAAAACTTGGCAAATAGGCGCTACACGTAGAACCAAATCCTGCCATCTATTCAGTTTCATTTATCATACCATCCTACCACTATCCCATAATAAACTCCATCCTAGCACTATCTCATAATAAACTCTATCCATCCCATCCATAATAAGCTCCATCTATCCAATAATAAACTCCATATATCTCATAACAAACTCCACCCATTTCACAACAAACCTCTTTATCCATAATAATAAGACTACTCCCTCCTTGCTTTATTCCTATCATGGTTTGGTAATTGTCAGAGTTCAAGTATCATTCCCTTCCACTATCCATCTAGAGCTAGGTCACCTAATCCATCACCTTTCATAATAAGTCCTTCCCATACTAGTGAAAGGAAGCTAGGTGTGCGGAAATCACTTCCTACACTAATCTAATGAGGAGAGGGCTATGCAAATTCAATTTTATCCTAACTATTATAGCAATGTTAAACCATTAACATGAGATATTGCATCAAAACACAAGAACCAGAAAGTAGACAGAAGAAGAGAGACAAAGATTTACGGTGGGGAAAACCCTTATCGGGTGAAAAATCCCACACTCATAAACCTGCTCAATGTATTAACAAATCTAAAAGAATGTTTATAATACACTTGTAATGCAAGCTTCAATGGTCTTCGACACTCATATCTAGAGTTAATCCAGTAGCATAACAGTACCTATAAACCTGTGATACCTCTACTCCTCCAAGCACCTGTTTATATAGAAAATACAAGGCAATATTGGACCTTTCTTGGAATGGGCATCCAACTTGGATTCATGGACCAAAACCCATGCCTAAGGACACTTGGTCAGCATTGTAGAATGTGCCTGACACTTGTCCACAACTCCCATCCCAAAGGGGTCGCCTATTTCCAAAATGGGCTATGACAGATGCTCTTACGACACTTACGACCGTCATAGAATCTGTCATAGTGGTTACAACTTACAGTTGTAAGAGAATCTGTCTTACACATGCTATAAATAGCATATTCTCTTACAACATGTCATAGTCCACCTTGGGGCACCCAAATATGCCTTTTTCAAAGATGCTTTACGACACATGTCTTCACTTGTCTTACATGCTTCTATATCTGACTCTTACATGTCATAGATTTGTCATAGGAATCTATCATAACCGTTTCGGTCAAACATTCCCTTACACAACATGGAAGAAGCCGACACATGGAAAAATGCTCCTACCATAAAGTGGGATGCCTATCTCCTCATGTGAGGACAAAATTACAAGTTGTCATAATCCATGTAGGATTGATACATCACTGTGCCACATCCCACAATATGACAATTGGAATTTACAAATATTTACAACATAGGCAATTAAATAATAAATACAAACATTAATAATGTAAGGAATTTACAAGGTTGAGACACCTTAATTCCTAACATTCTCCCACTTGTCGAACACCTTGTAAGAGCCAATAGAATATCAGGGTTTAACTGTTATAGGCCGAGAGGCCCATAGACTCTGAACACCATCTGAACTTCTCTGTGCTCACTGGTTTCATCAATGCATCAACAACATTCTTCAAAGTATCTACCTTCTCCAAATTTACCTTTCCATCCTCAACCATGTCTTGCACGAAGTGAAACTGAACGTCAATGTGCTTGGTTCTAGCATGGAAAGTTGGATTCTTCGCAAGGCAAATTGCACTTTGACTGTCACAACTGATCGTGATCTGACCTACATCAACACCAATATCAGAACATAATCTCTTAAGCCAAATGGCTTCCTTACAAGCATGAGTTGCTGCCATATACTCAGCTTCTGTCATGGACAAAGCAACAAGAGGTTGTCACTTACTCATCCAACTAATAGCACCACCAAATAGTGTAAACACATAAGCACTACCAAACAGTGTAAACACATAAGCACTGGTGGATCTCCTGCTGTCAATGTCACCTGCCCAATCTGAATCCACAAATCCACAAATGTCAACAAAATGCGGAGGTCCTGTAACATTACCATGATAGCAAATGGAATACTCAGAAGTACCCCTCAAATATCTAAACACTCACTTAACTGCATCCCAATGAACCCGTCCAGGATTAGCCATAAATCGACTAAAGACTCCCACTACTTGGGCAATGTCTGGTCTTGTGCAAACCATAGCATACATCAAACTACCAACAACACTAGCATAAGGTACTTGCTCATGTCCTCCACCTGACTAGGAGATTTTGGACAATCCTCAATAGATAACTTTGTCCCCAAAGAAATAGGAACACTCAATGATCTACAATCTGCCATGCTGATCCTATCCAACACGGTCTTCACATACTTACTTTGGCTTAACCAAAGTTTCTATTAGCTCTGTCTCTTCTGATTTCTATTCCTAGAATGTACCTGGCTGCCCCTAAATCTTTCATTTCAAACTGTGCTGACAACTGAGATTTGAAATCAGAAATCATATTCTTACCCTTCCCAATGAGCAACATATCATCAACATACAATGCAACAATGAGAATACGATCACCATCAAACTTAAAGTACACATAGTGATCCAATTTTGATCTCACAAATCTAATTGACAACACAAAGGAATCAAACTTCAAGTACCATGTCCTAGGGATTGCTTCAAACCATACAAAGACTTATTTAATTTGCAAACCAAATTTTCTTTACCTTTCACCATATAATGCTCTGGCTGTGACATGTAGATTTCTTCCTCCAAATCACCATGAAGGAAAGCTATCTTCACATCCATTTGTTCTAGCTCCAAGTCATAAGTTGCTACGAGACACAACAGGAATTGAATGGATGTCAAATTTGTAATGGGAGAGAAGATCTCACCATAATCTATACCTTCCACTTGTGAATACCCCTTCACAACCAATCAGGCCTTATACTTCTCAACACTGCCATCTGCACCAATCTTCTTCTTAAACACCCATTTGCATCCAACGGGTTTCCATCCAGAAGGCAAAAGTGCCAAGTCCCAAGTTTGATTATTTTCCAAAGAAGCCATTTCATCCTCCATGGCCTCCTTCTAGGAACTTGCATCTTTCATGTCCAAAGCCTCTGATACAGTTCTAGGTTCATCATTGTTAGTGAGTAAAGCATAAGCACAACTAGAATCAAGCAATGTAAAACCAAACCTTTTAGGTTGCTTTCTTATCCATGTAGACCTCCTCAAGGGTTGAGGTTGAGGTTCAACTTCTTCATCTAAG
Source organism: Cunninghamia lanceolata (assembly GCA_027924645.1). NCBI lineage: Eukaryota > Viridiplantae > Streptophyta > Pinopsida > Cupressales > Cupressaceae > Cunninghamia > Cunninghamia lanceolata. The sequence continues at coordinate 1,412,814 of BSBN01000385.1, forward strand.
CTTTCAAAGCTGCCAGAGCTCTCCTCATCATCAGGTCCAACATTATCTTTTTGTTCAGTCTTCTCAGGGGTAGGAAGAAACTAAACAACATCCTCTTTCTTTACTTTTTCTTCTAGTTGTAAAATAGTTGAAGAAGGTGTAAGCTCTTTGAAGATGAAACTTCTTCTATACAACACTTTTTCAGCCATAGGGTCCCAAAGCTTGTATCCTTTCACACAGACACCATAGCCAATGAAAATACACTTAAAAGCCTTGTTCTCCAACTTTGACTGCTTCTCGCTAGGCACATGTGCATATGCCTCACAACCAAAAACATGAAGATGCCTTATTGAAGGCTTTCTACCAGACCACACCTCCATGGGTGTCTTACCAAAAAGAGCTGATGTAGGAGATCTGTTTACCAGATAGCAGGCAGTGGAAACAGCTTCAGCCCAAAACTTTTGTTCTAGGCTAGTGCCACTAAGCATACTCCTAGCCTTCTCCATCAGTGTCATGTTCATCCTCTCTGCAACTCCATTTTGCTATGGGGTGTATGGAGTTGTCTTGTGTCTTTCAATCCCAAGTTCCTTGCAATATTTATCAAATTCTGTAGAACAGAACTCACCACCGTTGTCAGTTCTCAAACATTTAATCTTTTTACCAGTTTGATTTTTAGCAAAGGCTTTAAACTCCTTAAACTTTCTATAAACTTCATATTTGCTTCTAAGAAAATAAATCCATGTCCTTCTACTGTAATCATCTATAAAATATACAAAATATACAGACTTTGATAACAAAGGAACATTAACAGGACCAAACACATCAAAATGAATAAGGTCCAACACACCAGAAGACTTATGAGAACTCGAGTAAAACTGAACATGGTTTTGTTTTCCATAAATGCAATGTTCACAAAAGTTGAACTCAAGATTACAATGATCTAACCCCTCAATGAGGTTCTTATTTTTTAAGGTACGCAGACCCTTCTCACCGATGTGGCCAAATCTCTTATGCCATAACATTGTCTTTTCAGCAGGAAGTTTAACTTCGAATGCACGATTACAACCATCAAGACTAGAAACAATAGATTTCTTCACTGCTCGTTCAGATGGTGGGGATGAAGTGACTGGTGCCCTCTTCCTTGAGTCAAAAGAACTATTGCATTGTGAAATGCATGCCTCTAGCTGAAACAGAGTACCTCTCCTAGTACCCTTAATAAGCACCATAGCTCCTCTAGTCATCTTGCATCCTTCTTTTGAAAAGACAACTTGCACACCTGCATCATTCAACATACTCATAGAAAGCAGGTTTCATGCTAAGCCTGGGATGTGCATAACCCTAAAGATCCCCTTCACTTGTCCATCAGGGAATCAAATAGAGACTCTTCCACGACCAACAATCTTCAGATGAGAGTCATCACCCAGATACACTTTCCCACCATCAAACTCCTCATACTTGGTAAACTAGTCTTGATGCGAGGTCTTGTCGAATGATGCACTAGAGTCGATCAACCACACATCGTCAGATGCATGGGTTGCTAGGGCTGCGATGAAAGCATCACCATCATCTTGTGACTTGTCAGAATTTGAATCAGGAGCTTTCTTCTTCTTCTTCTCCTCTTTGCATTCCTTTTAGAAATGTTTAGTTTTTCCATAGTTCCAACAAAGAGCCTTGGACTTTCCAAGAGATTTGGATCTCCCACGGGATTTGGATCTACCCTTCTCAGCTTTCTTGTCCTTCTTCTTCCCTTTATCCTTGGGTCTTCCATGAACTACAAGGGCCTCTTTAGCTACCTCAAAAGACTTTCTCCACATCTCTTTAGACAATAGAGAAGAAACCACTTCTTCCATTTTGAATGTGGATGTGGTGCTTCTAATAGCCATGACAAGATGATCCCATGAGTCCGACAGAGAACAAAGCAGGTTCATACACTGATCCTCCTCCATCTTCACACCAATAGATGTCAATTGTGCAACTAGCATGTTAAAAGTATTCATATGTTTAGCGACAGATCCTCCATCCTCCATTAGAAGAGAATACAACTTCTTTCTCAGGAAAAGTTTATTAACCAAGGATTTGGCTTGATACACATCCCCCAACTTCTTCCAAAGTAGTTTTGCAGTAGTCTCCTCATGGACATTTAGCAGAATAGAATCAAGAAGACTAAGTCTTATGAGACCCTTAGCCTTCCGATCCTTGAGATCCCACTCATCTTGTGATATTGCAGCTAGTTTAGTTCCATTAACACTTTCCCAAAGGTCTCGGTCTACAAGCATGTCTTCCATCTTGAGCTTCCACAACTCGAAATTAGTGCCATTGAATTTCTCCACTTCAAATCTTCCAGATGTGCTTGCCATCTCCTTGCTGCAATAAGATACATAATACTCTATACAGACTCCCACTCAACCTAAGATCAGCTCAAGAAACCCCTACCCAACAACTAGGACCAAAGGTGATCAAGCTCTGATACCAACTGAAAGGAAGCTAGGTGTGCGAAAATCGCTTCCTACACTAATCTAATGAGGAGAGGGCTATGCAAATTCAATTTAATCCTAACTATTACAGCAATGTTAAACCATTAACACGAGATATTGCAGCAAAAAACAAGAACCAAAAAGTAGACAGAAGAAGAGAGACAAAGACTTACAGTGGGGAAAACCCTTATCAGGTGAAAAACCCCACTTAGAAACCTGCACAATGTATTAATAAATCTGAAAGAATGTTTACAATACACTTGCAATGCAAGCTTCAATGATCTTTGACACTCGTATCTGGAGTCAATCTAGTAGCATAATAGTACCTGTAAACCTGTGATACCTCTACTCTTCCAAGCACTTATTTATATAGAAAATACAAGGCAATATTAGACCTTTCTTGGAATGGGCGTCCAACTTGGCTTCATGGACCAAAACCCATGCCTAAGGACACTTGATCAACATTCTAGAATGTGCCTGACACTTGTCCACATCTCCCATCCCAAAGGGGTCACCTATTTCCAAAATGGGTTATGACAGATGCTCTTACGACACTTACGACCGTCATAGAATCTGTCATAGTGGTTACAACTTACAGTTGTAAGAGAATATGTCATACACAAGCTATAAATAGCATAATCTCTTAAAACATGTCATAGTCCACCTTGGGGCCCAAATATGCCTTTTTCAAAGATGCTTTACGACACATGTCTTCACCTGTCTTACATGCTTCTATTTCTGACTCTTACATGTCATAGATTCGTCATAAGAATCTATCATAACCGTTTTGGTCAAACATTCCCTTACACAACATGGAAGATGCCGACACATGGAAAAATGCTCCTACCACAAAGTGGGATGCCTATCTCCTCATGTGAGGACAAAATTACAAGTTGTCATAATCCATGTAGGATTGACACATCACCATGCCACATCCCACAATATGACAATTGGAATTTACAAATATTTACAACATAGGCAATTAAATAATAAATACAAACATTAATAATGTAAGGAATTTACAAGGTTGAGACACCTTAATTCCCAACAATTAGGGGCACTTGCTTGTGCATAGTTTTTGGAGTGGATACTTAAAGCATTATCACCTAACATCCCATTAACATCTCATACCATCAAACATTCCATCAATCCTATTGATCCATAAGCTATCAACCTCCATCAACACCACCAAAACATTATAAGAACTATATCTCATCGCTATCGTTAAGTGCCTTGATCCTTTGGATACAGGGTATGAAGGCAGTATGGAATATGAAGGAAGTATCTAAACTCAGGCACAAATGATATGCCTCTTCCATCTTTCATCCTTCATCCAACCTTTACCCATCATCATCTTCATCCATCTCATATTCTTCAATTATCTATCTCCTACATCATCAATAAACACCTAGGACTACATATCATCATTTTCATCATCATCGTACTGTGCTTTGATCCCGTGGATACAAAGTATGTAGGCAGTCTAGAATACGAAGGATGTATCTAGTACGTAAGCATAGATGATTCATTCTTCCATCTTCCATCTCAGTTTGACTAACTCAAGTAGAAAGTAAACTATGCATGTCTTGATAGCTCAAGCACTCATCAAATAAGAGGTAAACAAAGACATTTTGTCCACATGCCTTTAGCCAACATTTTCTATATCAATCCAACATCTCATCCTTCAATAGGATATATCTTTACTCACAACAAGGCACTATTCCATGAGCACCCTCTTTTGGCAAGAGAACATGATGGTTGTGTCATTGTTTTTTCTTTTGATTTATCTTTTGTCTCTTTCTAATACCTAATCTAGACTACCTTGATTCATTATATCTTAGTTTATCATGATGAAGTATAGACTAAGGCATGGTCATTTGCTTTCGTATGTTGTGTTTGTGGGATGATCCTATTCTCCTACTATGCCTAATGGTATCTTGTACATGTTGGGATTAGCATCTTGCATATCAATATATTTTGCATCTAAGGAGCTAAACAACCTTTTATGTTCTAAGACTATTCTATGCTAAGACTATTTCCTATGCATATAACCAACAAGGTTTCATTATGTTTAGTGGAAATAAGTTCAAACCGTTTACTTGTAGAGTCAAAGTCCATCTCAGAACAACTAATATTCATATCTTGTGTATGTTGGATCAGCATCTTGACCTCATATGATAGACAAGATTGTATTATGTTGAATGCATTGGATACATAGCCACCCTGGTCTTTATACCTTGGTGCATAATATCCATATGTTATATCAAACATAAGGATTGCAATCTCTAAATTTGTGTGCAACCGTTGCAAAGAAGCTGCATCTATTATCCATTATCCATCCATTTATCCCACAATAACATGGCTCTCACAAGGATTGATCAATTCAATTTCATCTACTTTCTTTTGTTCATCATCATCTTTGTCTTCATTATCTCCATCTTGTAAAACAAGTGTGTTAGACATATATCATTCTATATCATTATCATATATCATCATATCAATATATTTGCATAACATAAGATCATTGTACATTTCACCTACATAAAATCATCATCTATCCATCAACATAAGCATGTATCTTTCCATAAGCATACATTTATCATAAATCATTATATCATCTAATCATAATCATATCCATTTATCATTTATTCATCTACCATATACATGTCATAATCATAAAAACATAAAACCATCATACATATTACATCCATAATAATGATATCATATCTCGCCATCAAAATCCATCATATATATATATATATAGGTCAATACATAAGTGTCTCATCATGTACAAAATGAATCAATATACAAAGCGGCTATCAAAGAGCTATCAAAATATATACATCAGGCTCACATGCCTCAAAATGATACAATATATTACAACAATCAAGCTATCCCTAGTGTCTAGGATGAGTGGCACTCCCTGATGAAGCCTCACCCTGATCTCCCCTTGCACCCTGAGATCCACCTGCACCTGGTTGTAGGGGTGGTCCAATAACAGATCTCACTGACCTCTCACTCCTCCTTGAGGTGGATGCCCCAGATCTGCTCCTAAAACTCAGTTGTCGAGCATACACTAACTGCTCTACATCATCCTCCCAGCTCTCATAGTCATGCTAGGGTCTCCAAATGAAAATGTCAAGCTCATCTAGTGTCCTCCTCCAGTATATAGGTGCATTAAGTTGTCTTTAGGTAATAGCTCCACCATATATATGTACAAAGGGATCTTCAACCTCCCTCTTCCATGTTGCAACTGGCCTAGTCACTGCAATATGATCCTAAGCCCATATGTACAGAAGTGTAACCCCAACAGACATACTCGAACCAAACATATATGCACAATCATGCAGATAATGGTATAGCTATCCCAATACACACGGACCCATGCATATCTGATTCCATATGATAACATGCCATCCATCACTGTACTCCATCCTACTAGGAATCCACGAGATCGTCTATCCGGTATAAGAAATCAAATAATCGCCACCGCTAGCCATTGCAATTAGGTACGTCTCCTCAACCTCTGCATCCCAATCTCATGATCCTCTACTCCAATGTCAGGTTTCATGAACAACCTCCTGAAGGCATCATGACCCCACTTCGAATCATAGTCCACTTGATCATCGTGAATCAGAATCCTCAATATATGCCACACATCCTCTACTGTGATGGTGGCCTCTCCAGTCAGTAGCAAGAATGAACTATGCTTGCTATACCAATGCTCCACTAATGTTGTCATCAGCGCAATACGTGCTCTAACCGGTGTGGTCTGCACTGCAAACCATACACCAATGACCTCCAAAAATAGGTTTACCTCCACATCTAAATCTGTTGACAAGGCCAGATCCTTTGGATGTATCTCCCTTGACAATAACATAGGTAATACAATCTACAATCATCAATCGAATTGAGCATTATTTATGAATTTGAGCCTATTTTGATAAAACCCTAAGTTTTGCCTAAGTTTAGCCATAAGTGACTTCATCTGTCATACGCAACTCTTTGTTAGCCGTAGGCGACCTCAAAAACCATAGGTGACTAGGTATCAACCATATGCGACTCATCATGCCAAATGTGCATTTCTGTTGATCAAAAGTGACTTTTCTGACCATATGCGCAAAGCACCCTACAAACCCTAGCAAAATGAACAAATGTGACCCTAACTACCATAGGCGACTGAACCGCGCCCATAGGTGACTTTATTTTCCAAATACGACCACGCACTGACCATATGCGCATCGCCTAACCTATTGCACCTTTGGTCACGAACTTGACTTAATGACACCTATGGATTTATTAATGACGCTTATAGAGAAATTTTTTGATACATACCAGTGCAGGAGTTGGTCATCCATAAGTCCTCGCCCTCTCCCCTCGATGATCTACACATGGAATTACCATCTTGATGCTCTCAAAAACTCTGACGCACTAGAAAATCAAAGGAGCTCTAGAATTATAAAACACAAATGAAGCAAATGACTAGAAATGGACCCTTGGACCTATATTTATAGAACCAAAACCCTAATTTCTTCTAAAACAAACCCTTATTCTTCTTTCCCATCCCTTGTTTATCCCACCTAATCCCCAAATTCTTTGTGTTAACCTAGCTTATCCTTGTTTTGTCATCTAATCACAAGTCAACCCAGTCTTTTCCCAGTGGCCTAGTTTTCCTCTTGAGGGGGCATCACCCACCAATTTCACTGGGGCATAGCTTGTTTATTTTACGTATCAATCATATCTTCTTTGAAACAACTTCCTAAAGTACATTGTCTCAAAGAGGGGCAAAATGTAGCCATCCAAAATTGACCCTTTGTATCATTTATCGATTTGTTGCATTATTCACCATTGCATATGTCGATTTTGTCTAGCACACTTGTATCAATTGTCTATTTTCTTCTAAATCATCCACTTCTATAATTAATTAATTAAATTATAATTGTTTAATTAATTTCATCTATTTTCATTATCTTTATTCTTCTATTCTCTATCTATAATTAAATAATCTTTAATTATTTAAGTATCCCATTATTCTTCTAAAATTAAATGATCCTTCTAAATAAATAAAATTAATATTTTATTTATTTATCTTCTCATCATGCATATAAATTAAATAAATTTATTTATTTAATTTATATTGATTCTTCCAATTTTCTAAATTTAGCCTTTTCCTCTATCATTTAAAAATAAATTAAATGAATTTATTTGTTTAATTTATTTTTATCTTATCATTTTCCTCTTTTATCACTTTCTTCTATGTGTACAAGTTGGCCTTGTCCATAGTTTGTCAAAAATTAAATACAAAAAATGATTTAATTTGTTTAAAAATCAATTATCCTTGTCATCCAACTCTTAAAATAGAAAAGCATCCTATTTTAAAAAAATCAATCTTATCTTCACCAACAAAGCCAACTAAATCATTTAATAAAAGTTATCTCTATGGACACATGTCTTGTACACATTCATCCAAGCCTCTTGAATCATCTCAATTGTTCATGTAGCCACCTTTTCTCCACCATTGGTCAATCTTAGTTGAGAGCTATATATACACCCTTTCACCCCCATTTTACGAATCCCACACACTCTCTATAGCATCCATATTATCATCTTTTGCATATCATATCCATTGAGCATCCATTAAGCACTTTGAGCATATCATTTATCATCATCGCAGCTATAGCAACTAGGGTTGTTCACTATTGAGAAGCAATCCACATTCAACTAAAGAATCAATACAATCTATATGACATTGTTCTTTGATTTGTTTTCATTTTGTGTCATTTAGATGGATTTATTGAAGGTGGTAGGATTGGGTTTTGATTGTAATGCTTGATCTTATTAACCCGATTTTTCCTGCTCACACAATAAGTAACAAAAGTTTAATATCTAGAATGTTGGATGGTAGTATTATGTAATGTCCCCTTTTTCAAAGCCTTGGAAATAATTAAATAATTAAATAATTAAAAATTAAGTTGTCGAAAAAGTAATTGTGAGTTATAAATTAAAAGATGACTTATTTTTAATTATTTAAAGGGTCGTAAAAAGTGACTTTAAAAGGTGACTTAAGTTGTTTTCAATAGTGTTGCTAGACATGTGGGTGTACAAAAGTGATTATTTTAAAAAAACACATTTCGAAAGTCACTTTATTTTATTATTGGAGGGAAAAGTCAAAATAAATGGAAATAATAATTTATTCCCTCATTTTGCCTATAGAAGGAAGAGTTGTGCATTGGAGTAGGTTACATGAATTTGATAAACCAAAAACTTTAGCTTTAAGATTGCACTCTATTCATCTTTTATTCACGAGCACGAAAACCCTCTAGACATGAGAAGCTTCAAGGATGAAAACCCTCCTAGTTTCTAGAGTAATTCCATCTAAGGATTACCAGTGTGTGAAAAATATTGGTTTGGGGATGAAAACCCTCATTCCCCTTTGAGTGATTTCATTCAAGATCACCATTGTGTTTAAGTTGCAGATTGTGTTTTGTTTTTAGTTGGCATTTTGTGTTTTCAAGATTATCTAGGATGCAGATATTTCTTCTAGGTTTGTAGTGTGTTTCAAATTTTGATAATGGGTTTGTGATATTTTCAATATTTAGTTGATTGTTATGTGGTGTGTTCATATATTTAGATAGAAAATACAAAAATATTATTTGGTTTTGGGTTTTTTTTTGTAGTGTTTCAATGTGGAGTTGTGAGTTGTCAATATTGTACTACCGGATTATATTCAAAATCAATTGTTAAGGGTTTACAATGTTTTATCAAGTTAGTAGCTGTAAGAATGCATATTAATTTGGGATTTGAATGGTTTTATCATTATTTATTATTACCAAATCTTTATCTTATTGTGTTGGAGTTACCGTACGATACTCGAGTACCAGTCACTCCATATTTTGGAGCTATACAAGATAATGTGAGGTGTGGAAATTGTAATATGATTTGTTGTAGATAATAGTTTGTAAGAACCACCTATCTATAGATGTAACCATTCAAAATAGTCATCTTATGTTTAAGAATGATTAAATCTATTGTTTGGTACTGCAACACATTGAAAAGGAATCACTGTTACTATTGAAGATTTCTATTAATGTTTGATGAGATTCTATTTGAGTCATAAATCGTAGATTTTGTATAAAGAATAATCCAGATATTATTGGTCGCACCCTATTGGGGATGGAATACAAAGAAATAATAGGTTTGTAGCAATTAACATGAGTTGAGGCTCTTTAACCTAGCTACTTATTGTTAGTGTAGGTTTTTATTTTCCCAATGGGTTAGTTATTTTCCCTATTTCCTAGGTTTTTCTTACACTTTTATCAAGCTTGCTTAGGTTAAATAAAGTGAGTTTAATTAGGTGAGTGGGTCATTTGATGTGTCACCATCCTATGAGGGAGATGCATTTACTATGTTTAGACTGTTTGGTGATCTCTCCCTATTGGTCAGTTTTTCCACCTCCACCCCTCTCCCTTGTCTATATAAACTCACTACCTAGCTTATATTTTGCATCTGTTACATCTTGTATGATAATTCTGTCAATCTTGTGTAACTTCTTTTTTGAGCTCTTACCGCAATTCTATCATCTTGGCATTTGCATATCTCTTAGTCTTTGGTTTGCATTGTTTATGCTTTTTCCAGTTTATGTAGCTTAGAATTTCTCTTATAAAGTTCTTGGGTTATCAATCTATTTAAGATTTCTAACATGGTATCAAAGCTTTTGTTTTGAGAATTTTGAGTTCATAGATTCCTAATTGAGAGTTTGAGCTTATATTTTTGAGATCTTGTAAAATCTTGTATGCTCTTCTCTTGAGTTTGATAGCTTTTTTTTACTTTTCCAATGCACTCAGGAGTCTTGGGAAAGTCAAGATTGGCTTTTGTTTCATCCGATTTGGAGATTGTTTGACCAAATTATAAAATGGGGGTTTGAAGCTCAAATATGGAGGTCATCTTTCATTCAAAGCATTTTTAGGCCAAAAGGACCTTGTCATTGCGTCTAGAAGGCCAAAAAGACAAATTTTGACGTAAAATTCACCCAGTTTCGGTGTTGAGAGCATCTAAGGCAAAAAAAATTGGAAGGCCATTTTAGCACCCATCTTGCAAATCGAAGCAATTTTTTTGTAATTTTTTTAAAGTGCTTAGCGCTAAAGCACTTCATAGTGATTTTGCTAAGCACTAAAAGTGTTGTTTACTTAGTGCTTAAAATCACTTTCAATATTGTAAGGGGCTTCGGCCCCACATGAGGGCTTCAACCCCCTTAAATAGGCCCGCAAGCCTTTAAGGTTGCAAAACCTCACCAAAAAAGGGGTGGCGTGTGTGGCCTTTGGCCCCTACCCCTATTTCAGCCTTTAAGGCCTACATTCAATTCAACCACCATTCGGCCCTAAGCCAATTTCAAAAAATTTCTTCACTATTTTTTTGGCCAGCCTTTAGTGCAAGCACTACTTTAGTTCCTCTATCATATTTGGCAAAAAATCTGGCAACATCGCCACATTTAGCTTTTTTTGGCAATTTGTTAAATATAGCAACATCTAATTTTATCTAGAGGTTGACTAATTTGGTAGAGTTTTTAAACTGATTGGTGGATCTCTAAACTTGGCAACACCCTATTTTGTTAGTAGTTCTATTAAATTTGGCAGAGCTCTTTTTTTGCAAACTCAGACCCCTCTGTTGACATTCTCAAATTTGAAGGCAAACTTCCAAGGCCCCATTCTAGGTCATATTGGCTCCATTTTCTAAGAATTTTTTTTGGGATAATTTTTTGTGCTCTAGGCATTGGTGCAAATGATATTTTAGTTTGGTGCATGAATTTTCTATAATTTGTAGATTATCACAAGTGACACTATGCATTTTTCATTTTGGGAACTTCAAAGACACAACTTTCACATATGACCTCAGATCGAGGTGATTCTTTTTTTGAAAGTACGTGATTTTTCAATTACTTTGCAGTGGTACTATTTTTTTCACTTGGTTTAATTCCAAGATTGTACTTTCAACATACACTCATTTTTTGAAAACTTTGTAAAGCATCGGGATCAAATCCACTTGGAGTTTCTTGTTGGTGGTAATTGTAATCACACTAAATATAAAGTTCCAAAGCATATTTTCTTGTGGGGTTTCTTTGATTGAGTGAAAAGGGGGGTGTCTTGTGTGCTCACTTTGAGTTCTGCATTCTCATTTCTGCACAACAACAAAAACAATCTATTATTTTGCATTAAAATGGATCAAGTAACAATATCAATACTAACACCCTATAACTACTATAAGTGGAAGTCCAAAATAACTATCTTAAGAAACAAGGGTTGCATCAAGTAACTATGGGGATTGAAATTGAACCAACATTAATTGTAGAAAAACCAAAATAGTTTAACAAATGTAATGAAGCATATGGTACTTTGTGCATGTCTGTATCTCCTGATCTTCTTTTTCATGTTGAATTTACAACTCCTAATGAAGTCTAGACAATATTGGAAGGGCTATTTGGTAAACAAGATGAATTAAGCGAACATCAATTGGAGAATGAGCTCATAGGGTTAAATCCATGTAATATTAATACAATTCAAGATTTATTCACAAAGTTAAAATCCATTAGATTATAGTTGAAGCAGTGTGGGATTCAGAAGAAGGATAATCAATTGATCTTAAGCATTCTTTCCAAACTTGGTCCTAACTATTCAATTTTGGTTTCTACATTTTATGCTACTAAAAGTGCCTTATGAACCACATATAAATGCCTTCTCTTGATGATTTTGCAAATGAACTCACAAAGGAGAAAAATAAATGTGTTCAAATGGGCATAATTAAGCCCTCTAAATCTCATGCCTTGGCTGCAAATTAGGGCACCAAAGATGGAAAAGGGTATGGCAAGTAATAAAAAATAACATAACCAAGGAGAAAAGAAGCAAGATCAGAAACTAGCTGCTCCTAAAGTAGCTAACAAGGCCTCTTCTTCCAAAGGTGACAAGCCTAAGAAGGAGAAGGCAAAGTGTGCCTACTATAAGAAACCTGGTCATGATGAACATAAGTGTTTAAAGAAATAGATTGATCACTTAACACATCTTCTTGAAAAGAACAATATCAAGGTACCTAATTCTGTTAAACATAGTTCATCTCAAGAATCTTCAAAGGACATAGATAAAAGTAAGGGGAAAGGAACGGGAAAGGCCCTAGTTGTTGTTTCTTCACAGCCAAATTCCTAGATCATTAACTCAGGTGCTTCACACTACATGGCTTCATCACAAGGTAGTTTTGCCTCCTTGGAGCCATGTTCTATGCCATCTATTTGTTAGGAATTGCAGGCAGAAGATATCAATTAAATGCAAATAATCAGAGATTAAATAGAGGAATTAAAATACACGAAAATAATAACAACGAGAGACAATTATAACGTGGTTCACCAAAACTTGGGCTACATCCACCAACAAAGAGTCCAATATTATTATCTAGCAAATCAAAACTGATTACAACCATCAATCTTGCTACTCAATACCACTGCAATATGCTACAAATACAATATCAATTGTAAACCTGAGCTTTTCGCCTTTTCCAACCATTTTTATCAAGACTTATGGCGATTACAAAAAATAGGTTTTTATATGTCAGCCAATAGAAAAATCACTCCCAATGCCTTTATTAAATAGGAAAATCCCCCGTTAAATACGTTGGGGGGGGGATTGTGTTGACAAAAGTGGGGAAAATTTAACCTCTGAGTCTGATTGGGCTCCATATAACAACACTATTCTTTTGGGTGATGACACTCTTGCTAAGGTGCATGGGAGAGGGTCTGTTGATGTGAGTGAAGGAACATTTCAATATTTTCTCTATGCTCCATCTTTGTCAACTAATCTTCTATCTATCAGATCACTCACATTGGCTCTAGCAAGCAGGTTGAGTTCACTCCAAACAAAGTGGTAATTAGTGAGTTGCACAATGGGTCTATAGTTGTGGGAAAAATTGATCATCAGTCTAGACTATATCAGTTTTCTGACTTTGTTCCTAATTCTCCTTCACTTTCTTTGGTCACTCACTCAAATGAGGTGAGGTGTTTGTGAAATCAACGGTTTGGCCACTTGAACTACTATTACTTGCAACATCTCAGTCAACAAGACATGGTTTCAAGGTTGCCTTCTGTTCAGTTTTCTGATGGAGTTTTCAAAGGTTGCATTCTTGTAAGTGTGTATGGGGAAATTTAGAATTCATAAAGAGATCAATATATGAAAGAATCATACCAAACTCCATCATAACCTTCAAGAAATCAATAATAGTATAACAAAGATAAAATAAAAGAATGAAACACTAAATGTTACCCATTGCTTGGAATTCCTTGGTGTATTTGTGAATGTGGATTTCTCAAATACAAAAGCATAACCTTAGTAACAATATGGATGGATGATAGCTCAAATGAATGTGTGGTTGCTTCAACGAATGCTCAAAAGCATTGGAGATATGGATTTCAATTGGTCAAAGTTTGCAAATGGTTTTTAAAGAGGTGAATGGGCATATTTATAGCTTCCAAAGAGTTTGATCAATGGTGGAGGAAATTAGATGAAATCAACGGATGAGATAAATTGAGGACTCATGAGTGAATGTGCACATGACAAATGTACATGCAAAAAGTTGTTTTAAAGAGTTAATTGTTTTCTTGACTAAAGATAGGATTGCTTTTCATAAAAATAGAATGATTTTCTATTTAATGAATTGATTGATAAAAACAAAGATTTAAAACCAATTAAACTCAATGAATGATTTGCTTTTTGACATGCAAAAGATAAAATTAAATAATAAATTATTTTATTTATGTGCATGGAAGATATTTAGAAGAAAAAGATAAATTTGGAAGATGAGAAGATAAATTAGAAATTAAATAAATTTCTACCACAAACTAAGACAATCACATTCTCTACATCCTCATTATAAACCTTAAAGATTTCTATCATACAGTTTGAATGAAGAATTCCTTGATTGGGAACTTCCCACTTAAGAACAAGAAGGAACAATCTCTTGTTGCGCTGAATTGAATCCATGATCACCTGGAGAAGAGACTGCAACAGGGGAAAAAGAAGGCACCAGCTATAGAGAAATCTAGACACAAAAGCTTGCACAGAATGAATTAAGGAGAGTGTAATTATAGCCCAATCCACATGAGAGACCCAACTCATCGCGAAGATTTTACACTACACAACGACCCCTTGAAATCCAAAAAATCATCCCTAAAAGAAATGCAGTTGGTAGTCACTCGTACCAAATATTCCATTCCTCACGCACGAACAACTCGCCACTTATAAGATGAAATGATTAGGAGGATAAGCAAAAAAAGGAAATCTACCAAATAAACAAAAGTTAGTAACAAAGACCTACTTCTCTAAATTAGAGAAGTAGAGATTCAAACATGGGATATTCCAAAGTTATTTCCTGAATATTCCCCAAAACCATCCCGCTAACCATTCCACACTTAACGAACACGGGAAAAACCTCTGCTTAACATAACAAAATCAAAAACAAATTCACTTTCTGTCCTCCAACAAGATTTTATCAACTCCTCTTAGCTGTAACAAGGAAACTGAATCCCATTCCAAAGAATCATCCTCCTAATCACAAGCAGCTTTGGCCAAAAAATATGCTAAATTATTCCCTTCTCTATTTATATGCAAGATTTGAAAAGATTCTAAGGAATCCAATATACTCACAACATTCTAAAGAAGATGCCTTGTTTCCAACAAGGAGAGGAGCTCCCCTTAATAGCATTGATAGTATTCAAAGAATCACCTTCAATTACAATGTTTTTAACACACAACTAGCTCTCACCTAGATTCCCACTGTAGGCACCGTCAAAGTTTAGCTTTATAAAGTTCTCTAGAGGAGGTACCCAAGAAATATTACTCCTATCTACTCTTTGCTTTCCTCCAAAACAACTAGAATTAGGAAGTTTCAAAAACCTCCATACTTTTAACATATGAGCATCCTAAGAAGAAAACACCAATGACCTAGCATCCTTAAAGAGAAGATGAGAAAAAACAACCTCCGCTACTGATTTCTTAATTTTGAAAATAACTTGTTATAAAGAACACTCTGACTTGCTAAAGACTCTGTTGTTCCTTTCCAACCATAAGTTCCAGATCACAATACTAGGTGAGACCATCCAAAGAGCAGAGAATGTAGAATTCTTGTATAAAAGTAGCCAACTTTGAAAGATTTGTAAGACTGTATTAGGAAGACGGCCATACCATCCTAATTTAGAACAGAGCCAATACCAAATTTGAGAAGAAAAAGAACAACCAACCAACAATTGATTCACATCTTCTTCCATCAATAAACAAAGGGGACATAGAAAAGTTTGAGAGATACCAAACTTGACAAGTCTATCACTTGTGAGAATCTTATTTTCTAGGGCCAACCAAGCAAAAGCTCCTGGTTTTGGTATACACGCAATGCTCCAACACAAATGAAAAGGCCAGTTTGACAGATTCCCATAGTTCCTTCCTGTAATGCTTTGATAACCTTGTTTCACATTATATTTACCAGATTTAGAAGGGACCCAAATAAGTTCATCATGAGCACCAGACACACAAACCTTTCTTCCTTTTAGAACTTTGCTTAAAAGCTCCTTTTGAGCATTGGGAAAAGGAAAAATTGAAAAATCTTTCCATTTAGTTCCAAAAGAAATAGAATTTGTGTCAACATAAAGATAATCTTTAACTTTGTTGTAACCCCAAACCTAACATAAGACATCCTTAGCCTCTTGTAACCCCTCTACACGAGAAAGAGGAGGATAACTATTCTAGGAATCCTCCCAAAACAAAATTGTACACCCATCATGAATCACCCAAGAAAGAAAAGGAGTAATTACCTCTCGACAACCTACAATAAAATTCCAAATCTTTGAGCCTGATGTTGGATTCTCAATTTTAAAGATTCTTTCTGGAGCAACAGAATCTAGATACTTTGCTTGCATAATTTTACACCACTTAGAATTAGGTTTAGCATACATTTGTCATGCTAGCTTTGCCCCAAGAGCTCTATTTTGAGCTTCGATGTTATGAATAGTCCCACCAAATTGCTTGGGTGCACAAACTTTGTCCCTTGAAACCAAAGGAATCTTTTTTCCTTCAAGTTTTGAGCCATTCCACAAAAAATTTCTAAAGATATTGCATAAATAAAAAATAATACCTCTTGGAACCTTCAGCACTGAGAGCATATAGATTGGTATAGTAGAAAGTACTGACTTAATCATCAAAATTTTACCTACTAAAGTCAACCATTTACATTTCTAAGAGGCAATTTTCCCTTGTATATTTGAAATGAGTCTTTTCCAAAAAATATTTTTCACATACCCAAAAAAAAGAGTAATCCCCATATACTTAGAAGGCAGAACATCCACCATATATCCCAAAACATCTGAAACTCTGCCTTGAACAAGAGGGCTAGTGTTAAAAAAAATCTTAGATTTATCATGAATCACCTTTGACCTGATACTGAGCAATAAAGAGATATCACCTTCTTTATAGTCTTGCCTTCTAACATTGAAGGCTGCCCAAACAACAAGGTCTCATCAACAAATAAAGCATGAGTAATAGAGAAGGGTTCTCTAGGAATTGAAATCCCTTTCCAACTTCCCAACCTGCACTGAGCATGAATCATTCTACTCAAACCCTCTGCCACTATAATGAACAAGAAGAGAGATAAAGGGTCACCCTGCCTAATCCCTTGAGAAGATTTTAAAATTTTTGAGGGAGAACCATTGATCAAAACTGAAAAACTTGCACCTGATATGTAGGAGAAAATTCATTTGCACCATCTGTGTGAAAATACAAATTTATACAGGACTTGCAACAAAAAATCCCAAGAAACCCTATCATATGCTTTTAACATATCCAACTTGATCAGCATTGCGTGTGCTCCCTTTATTTGACCCTCTTAATCTCCACATTTAAAAAAAAAATAGTAGTTTAGAAACTAGATTCTAAGCACTACTAATTTTGTTCTTATCACATCTTCAAATTTTGAACATGAGTATCTTGAATTTCTCATCCAAAATTATTCTTTGTTGATTTCAAGAAAAAAGTGGCCACTTTTAACTCCCTTTTGGCCCCTGATTTCCATGCACATACCCACACCTCAAAGTGGGGGCAAAATTCAATGGTGAGATTTGTTATTTTGAGCTAACTAAACAAATATCAGCCTAGTCACCGCTATGTGCTCCCACAGCCAAAACTGTAGCAGTAGTACCCCAGCTGATAGACTCGTGCTGTGGTGGCACACCACCTGATGCATGTCGTGGTATAAATGGGCTAGTACGCAGACTCCCCATGCATATTGGGTGCCCTTAGTCAGCATCCGCTCCATGATCCTACCCCATCCAATGGGGAACCCATGCGATCTCCTGTCCGGGCATACAACACCCCCAATCAATCCAGCCACAATCCCAGGGAAGTAGTCATAGCAATCGTATATATCGTGCCACGGGATGACCTGTCCAACTAGCTCGGGATCATCGAACACTCGCTGGCACTCAGCGAGTCTCGCATCCCACTGTGCGTCGTACTCTACTAACTCACCTACCACGGGTAAGTGCAGTATCCGGTAGACATCCTCCAGCGTCACAATCATCTCTCCAGTAGGAAAGTGAAAGGTCCCATCCTCGCTATGAAATCTCTCCACAGCGGCTGTCAGCAGTCCACGATTCGCCCACACCTCGAGCATGAAGCAAACATAGTCCAAACCCATGGCACCAAGCGCCACTCTGTCAGTCTCTGTCAGCATATACCTCTGCAATAGGGGCATGGGAAACGTCTCCCTCGACTGTAGTGTGTCTCGAATATCCTCCTGCAAGCAAGCAAGGCAACATGTCAGTCTCAAACGGCATATACCATACTCAACATATCTACTGAACTATATCAATTCAACTTAGCATCTCAAATTGATCAAAACAACACACTACATCTCTTGACTAGATTCCTACAATCTCGGAGATAGCTCATCGATTCCTGCGTCAAATAGGACGCTAATTGAATCAATTTGGCTAAGTAATTTGCTATCCCCAGCAAGTGTGCCACTACAAGTGGTAAAAGTGCTATTTCTTGATGTATGCACCGCTAAAATCAGCATATGCGCCGTTAAACACAGATGGGCTACTACTATGCACATATGCGCCGATTCAGCACATGCGCCACAACATTCGGCATATGCGCCGCCATATTATGAAAGCGCCGCTAGATTCAGCATATGCGCGGCTTTCACGCATGCGCCGCTACATTAAACATATGCGCCGCTTAAATACACATGCGCCGCCTAATTACAAAAGCGCAGCTACAATGCACGTATGCGCCGTTTTCACATATGCGCCGCCAAAACCGGTATATGCGCCGCTCAATGACAAAAGCACCGCTTCGCGCCGCATATGCGCCGTTCTACATTTCGGCGCATATGTTTGACCTATTTTCTACATGCATTTATGACACCCTAAATCGACCCTAGGAGAAATTTTTCGAAGCACATACCGTGGGTCTTGCCTCTGCTGGCCGCCCGAATCGATGGACTCGCTCGAATCGATGCTCCTCGCGTGGAATGTCTGCTACTCTGGCTGCCATGCTGCTCCAAGTTTGCTCTAAGCTCTCTCAATCCAATCCAGATCAAACAAGTGTACAAATGACTATTCTTGTGGACCCAGCTCCTATTTATAGCCTCCAAACCCTAATTCTAGCTAGGTGACGACTGTGACTACTTCCCGTGCCCGTTTTTCCTCCAGTTTTCTTTCCGTTTCCCTAAAACGCGTCCTTTTTCCTCTTACCTATCCTAACCCCTTCGTCTTCGTGAGATTGTCTGTCTCCTATTCTTTCACCCTTTTCCCGTCCAATCTCCCGAGGGGGCATCCTATCATCAATAAGCCTGTACCAGGGGCAAACTGGGGCATGTATCACTATCAGACTATTGACTTCTTTGAAGCAACGCTGTAAACTGCATTGCATCAAAGAGGGGCAAAATGTATACATCTAAAAATGACACAAATCATCCTAAATAAATATTCTAAATATTTATTCTATTCTTCTACCAATTAAATAAATATTCTAAATTTATTTAATCGATTCACTGTTCCATAATTAAATAAATTTAATTTATTTAATTAAAATTCTTCTAAATGTCCTACACAATTAAATAATCATAAATTATTTAATTAATCCAAATTCTTCTATCCTAAGTTCTAAATTCAAAAATCCACCTCACCTTTACACCTCACCTTGTCCACCTCATCAGGTTGCACATGTAATTAAATATATTTAATATTTAATTACCTTATTTTCCCT
Source organism: Cunninghamia lanceolata (assembly GCA_027924645.1). Lineage (NCBI taxonomy): Eukaryota > Viridiplantae > Streptophyta > Pinopsida > Cupressales > Cupressaceae > Cunninghamia > Cunninghamia lanceolata. The sequence goes on from BSBN01000385.1 coordinate 1,432,561, forward strand.
CACCCACATGGCCTATTTCTTCTCAAATCAAAGGTTAGTTAACTAATCAATCAAAAGTGTTAACTAACCTGTCAATTGAGTTAATCCCTCAATCAACCCAATTCACTATCAATCAATTCAGTCAGTCCCATAATCCACTCTTCTAACTGATCAATCAAGTCTGTTAACTGTTCAGTCAATGGAGTTAACTCTCCAATCAATTTTGTCACATCCCCTCTTTCATGATGGAGCTGGGACACTTGTCACATTTCTACTGGTTGCACATTCCTCAACCATCCTCAGTCGTTGATCTTCATATCTCCTCTCAACCGTTGATTCCCATTCTTCCAAGTCTATAAATGAAGCTTCATCCCTCCACTCTATTCATCCAGGGTTTTGACATCGTTACTCTGCAGAAATATCACCAGCGCGCCTTTGGCACCCTTTTACCATCCACAAGCTTGAGATCATATACTTGCTTTGAAGCTCATCTTCATTGCATATCACCATAGCCATTTACCATCAACTTCCTACAAACAGCGAAAAGAGTGCACTCTCTGAGGGCTCACTTCATTTGCAAAAGGACGGTTGTAATAGGCAAACAATAGAAGCATCGATTTCAGGGAAGGTTTGCTTTGTATTATTCATTGCTATTTTCATTCAATCTTTCTTGTTATCTTCTATTCTGTTGATGTTTGGGTCTTACATTATTCATTTGATTGATCCACGTTTTACCCTTACAGATGCTATGCTTTTGTATTTAACTTGGCATTCATTGGCATCCACTTCACATCCTCTCACATTTGATCATCCTCTCTCATCCTAGAAACATTCAAAGAGCAATTAATAGAAAAATACTTTAGCTTGGTGCTTAAAAGGAGTAACAAATCTACATACATCATTCTAGGGCACTTGTCTATTGTCTTCAATCTTTTACACACATTTTTAAGGTTGACCTAGGTGAACATGTCCCCTTACAACATAATGGCAATCATTCCAAGGTATTTTTAAATACCACTAATCTTATATATCAAAAAAGAGCAAAGCATGTAGAGATCACACAAGTGAGTTATAGAGTAGAAGTCTACACTAAGCAGAGTCAAATCCATGTACAAAGAATGAACCTACGACCACAAAATAGTACTAGACTTGCAAACTAGATCCAAGACATAACATAGACTCAACATAGGATCTAAATAGAGAGGTAGCTTTTACCAAACTAACAGTAATCAAGTTCAAAATCTCATCAAACAACATGTATTCTTTGATGCACCCCTATCCATTACATTTACATTTCATAACTTAACATTTAATATAAAAATACATTAATCTACAAAATTACCACAAATCTTATTTATTAATCTAAATTATTTTATACTTATGTATATACATCTTACTAAATTAGCCTAAATTAGTTATTTTCCTCCCGAAAATCGTCAGACGCTGGAAGAAAATCGTTTCGTTCGTTGCTCCCAGAAATCGTCAAATTTTTTTCCCGACATCTGAATCCCACATAATATTTTTGACAGCCTATCACAACTGCCGCACTCGATTCTATATTTTGTAATGAAAACTTTAAAAAATTCATTTGGGGTGGGCATTAGAATTGCAAGCTAAAATACAGAGACAAATAAAATGTATATCGCCAATGTTCATCTGTTCGTAGGATTTTAAATTGTTGGGCACCGGCCACTTTCCCGTTGACACGTGAAATGTGTTCCTCCAAAATTTTCGTAATTTATTTTTCTTCCAGTTTTTACTCTAGCTGGACATGGTTACAAATTGGGGTGTGCTCACGTACTTGGGATGCCCATGCGAAAATAAATGTTAATGCCTATGAAAATTTTAAAATTATTTTATAATTATTTGGACAATATTTGTTTAAGTTTTTTTTTTAAAAAAAAAAATTGTGTTCCATGGTTTTAGTATTATATTAGCTTTTAAATTATATAATATTAAATGTTTACTAGTTTTAAATATATATTTAAAACGTTACTAATTATTATATAATTATATTATTAATCAATAAAAAAATTATTTAAATTCTTCTCAATATTATATAATAATTTATAATTTAATATTTATTTATAATTATAGAAATAATATTTATTTAAATTAACAATTAAATATGTAAATAATGTATAAATATAATAAGACAAATTTTGAGTGAGTGGTAGGAGGTACTAATTATTATATAATTATATTATTAATCAATTAAAAAAAATTTTAAATTCTTCTCAATATTATATAATAATTTATAATTATAGAAATAATATTTATTTAAATTAATAATTAAATATGTAAATAATGTATAAATATAATAGGACAAATTTTGAGTGGGTGGTAGGGAGGGGGCCGTACACATCACAAGATGTGTAGGGTTGAATAAGCAGGGTGGCGGTCATGAGAAACAATGATAAGAAATCGATATAAGGCAGAAGCATAGGATTAGGGGATGTCTTTGGAATGATCGCTTCCATACAGGAAGACTGGCATGATGGCAACAATCATTAATTTGCAAGGAGCACAAGTAGGCGAAGCAACCGAAGTACCCCGTTCCCCATTCGTAAAATGATGCGGCCCTGTTAGCACGAGTTATCTCCTCTCAGATGTCCAAATCTTTCCATCGCATTTATAGATGGAGGGACAGACAGTGAAGTTAGAAATATATATTTCCTCCTCCATTTAGCAGTGACGGCTAGGGAACCAAGATTAAATTTTTTCCTTTCCTCTAAGCATTTATAAAGTAGACTCTTAGTCTGTGAGGGAATGGCGATGCCTATTTGCCTAACCAGCTCGGTCAGGCAAATGGCTTTTCATGGGAAAATTATAGACTAGCGTTTTCGGCAGATCCTGATACAAGGGGACGCCTTCGTGATAGGAGCAGTGAAGTTGGTTTTGGGCGAGGGTTTCATGGAGGATGGGGAATGATACAAGGTAGACCCTGACATCCCTTCCTAGCTTGTGGCTTCGTTGCTTGATATAAACATGGATAAGGCAATGGTCAGCACTACAACCCGAATGGCCTTCAAAAACCATCTGCTCGAGGGCCTCAAGGATGTGCTAGCTAAGGCAATTTATGGAGCAGGAATTTTGTGGCCAAAGGATTTGGAGAGGGTGGATAGGGATGAGGGGGTCATCGATTTCTATTGGCCGCACCACATGCCATGTTCGGTGGTGTTGGTGCCTTCGGTCCAAATGCCCGGTGTAGGTTTAAGAAAATCATTCTTATTAGAAATGTTTGCCTTCATTTTGCAAATGGTTCGGACCTACAAACATGAATTGCACAATTTTTGTGTGTTCTTTTAATGGTTTTGTGGGCAATTGAATTCTATAGAATATGTTAACCCCATATGTGTAAAACTATGTTCGATTCGCCTGGTTTGGCATCTGACATTGGTTGTTCTAGCGTGTCATGTGATGAGTCTTTATATATGGTTACTTGTAGTTTCATGAATTACGGTTTAGACCATGACAATAGCAGATTGCCCTTCTTGCCAAACTGCACTTGGTTCCACTACCCACATTGTGAATTTGCATACTAGGGTCTGTTCTTATGTGCAGGCAAGTACCCGCATGAAAATTAGTGTTGTTTGGCCACATAGTTGGTTCCCTTACACCTCTGGATTGCACTTGTTACACCATCCATATTATGAATATGTACATTAGAACACGTTCTTATATGCAGGCCAACACCCTTATGGTAGAGCAGAAACCATGCCTAATCACTCATGGGAGAACAAAAACCCTGCCCACTCACTCATGGAAGAGTGGAAACCCTACCCACTTGCTCATGGATGAGTAGAAACCCTGAACTTGGTTCCTTCCCAAATAGTTGTAGTTGTATGAAGATATTAGGAGCTGCTAGAATCAGAACATACTATTCGAGTTAAAATGTTGAGGATTTGAATTGTACTTTATTGCAGTGGTTTGCTGTGGTGATTATTAGGGACAATGTTGATGAAGAGAAGAAACCACAAGTCTTGCTCTCTTCACAATGTCTGTGAAGAGATGAATCATGAAAATATTAAGACTTTAAGTATTTAAGGATTATGTAGGCCAACTCTCACAAGGGAAATTTGAATGAACTGCCTAATTACTCATGAGAGAGAAGAAACCATGAATTTAAAATGTGTTTCTCTTGCCAGTCCCTAGTTAGATAGATTTCTAAAAGGGTTTTCTCCTCACACCTGCCCTTCGCCCTAGTTCTCTTTCTATTTATTTATGCTCAGACAAAATCCCTACAATGGTAAAACATTAAATGCCATTACTAGTTGACAAGTTACATGTCAAATAAGCTCACTTTCACTGTTGGGTTGTAATAATTTACCATCTTAATTTATTATTCCTCCACGGGACTACAGGGATAGGGATAGAATAGGCTCCAGCTTCATTCTTTCTTGGGGTGGGGTTTCTGTGCACGTACAATCTATTGAAGGAGTAGAATATTAAGGATTTACTTAATATTGCTCTGCCTCAACCTCCTACACCACCTTAAAATCCACAAATCCTTCCACTTACCTAGTATAGTGTAGATAGATAAGAAGAGATGGGTGTTTTTGTTTCTATAGTGCTGGTGAAGTGGCAGGCTAGATTTTGAGTGCTTATGATGATCTTGGTTTTGAATTTGGGTTGGGAAAATTTTGGTTTTTGATTAGGTTTAGTTATGATGCATATTTTCGTTGCAGAAATACTCAATAAGGATTTGATAGGTTTCAATCGTTGGGATGATGCCAACTATTTCCATTTTGTGAGAGCATTTTTGAACCATGTCCACCCTGCCAATTCTCCACAGTTCATAAATAATTGCATGGAATGTCACTAAATTTGAAAAAGGACCCATCTTCATCATTTCTACAAACAGAGAGTATGCTTTCTTTATTTTTCTAGCCTTGCCAAGGCCATCTATTAAACTCGTATAAATGTAAGCATCAGGAAAGCAACCATCTTGCTTCAATCTAGCTACTAATTGGAGAGCTTCATTTACTCTACCCACCTTGCAGAGGCCATCAATAATGGTAGTATATGCAATAATATTTGGACATCAGCTAGAATGCCTCATTTTAGCAACAAATCTTAGAGCTTCATCTATTCTACCTAACTTGCACAAACCCTGAATCAGAGTAGTGTATGTAACAACATCTAGATCATAATTACCATCAATTAGAGTAGCTCATGTACAACATTATGGACCTATCTTGGAGGACAATATGTGTGCATTCTTCAACCTAATTAAAATAGGTTTCTCACAACACCTTGTCCAAAGTTTTACAAACTACCTCATCGACCACAATTACTACAATCTGCCAAGAGTTGAATTCTACCCCCTCTGTCAGGACTACTCATCTACAGTGGAAATACGGCATTCTCAATTCACCATAACTGATGCAAAAATGTCTCACCAGTTCCAACATGATCAAATTATAGGAAGTGTGTTACATCACTGCCCTTCACCAAAGTCGATTGTATAGTTGTGCTTGTATTTATAAAGTTGTATTTACAGAATTCCATTGAATACTATTGTGTTGCATCATAAAAATGCATATACAGGTTAGATTTTTTTTATATCCTTAAATGTAATTTTTTTTGTTATATCCTCAAATGTACTATTGTATAGATAACCTTTTCATTTGAACTCTGTAATATCTAATTGCATCATACATAAGGTTGTATTTACAAAATTCCAAATTGATTATTCAATAATTAGTAAGCTTTATCTCATGCAGATTTTATGTATATTTATGGAGTATTTAGGTCCCTATACTTCATTGTTTTACTTCTGTATAGAGATGCCATCTATGTTGTATAACTCACTATTTCATTTCGATAATGCCATGTTAAATCTCATAGATCTGCAAAATAAAAAGTAATACTGTTATTGAATAAACAAAATTGTGCAATACAAAGTCTGGCTAGGCTTTAGTTTGGTTCTTTAGGTATATTTAAATTTTAAAAAGTACTTGGTTGCTTCTAAATAACAGAACCAGAAAACAAATTATGACATAAATGTTTCAGTTTGGTTTTTTAAGACACATTTAAATTTGTAAGTTTATCTATTTGCTCCTCTACATAAACACTGAGTAACACTTTGGTAAAATGCAGATAATTAAATGTATATGTGGCGGTAAATGTATATGTGGCGGTAAATAAACTCTATGTAACAATATTATAACTATAAACTTTCCAACTATTTATTTCTTCCTGAATATTTCTATGTTTAAGTTTTGCGAATTAATATACCCTATGGGCTACTCTGTTGCGCACAAATTCAGTGCAACTGCTAGTTATAGTACCGGGAGAACAAAGAAAAGCATAATTCGTCAGCCATAGTTTAAATGTTTTTGGTACAAGCAAGTGAGAAGATAGAAGCCGTTGTGATATCCTTTTAAGTAGGCCACCTACATAACTCCAAAATCCATGTGCCAACACAGCTGCACCGCCTTACACTTAAAACAACCGTGAAAATGACAGTTTTGAACTCAATATATGAGAATCTAAAACTATATTTAGGGGAAGTCTTGTTGAGATTAGCAACATTGTACAATTATCCACTCTTACCATGGTACCCTTTTCAAATTACAGTTTACTCACTATTTTTATACTGGGCGAAGAAAATGCTTACATACACCCGCTGTCAAGAAGCACATCCAAAAACATAACAAAGCTACAATTCAGGAAAGCAGTCCAGAAGGAACAGATCACAAAATAGACAAGGCAACCACAGTCCAAGAGAGGACAGCAACTAATAACATTCTGAAAGAGAACAAATTATGGTAATTCAGACTATGCTTCATTTATCCACTTGATGTAAGAAAGTTCAACCTCTAGATACTAAGTACATTGAAGGAGGGTTAAGTTATTTTAACTTCAGTAACTACATATTACTACTACTTTTTTAAATACAGTGAATACAAAATTTGACAAATTTGTACAGAGCATAAGGCAGAGGATGGGTTCAGTACAAGGTTGGGTGTAGAGCTGCCAACGTGGGGAGGGTAATACCTACCCTAGATCATGCTGACAAAGACTCCTAAAAGAGGGTCAGTGCCTGGTACTAGTTTGCTGGATATTGAAAGGTGAGTTGGCTAAGGACAAGCCAGGACCATGCACCCCTAGACAAAGTGTAACTGAGGCCATGGACTACATGATAGAGTACCCAATGAAATGGAGTATCGTAAGGCATATCCTGAAGTTGGAAGTAAAGAGTTTAATGAGAGTTATCATTATCTGTCATAACGTCATCTATGTCAACCTGCATGGGCCGTGCTTCTCTCTCTCATCTTTCTCATATAAAGCATTTTTGTTTTTGTTTTGACAGCATCTCCTCAAAAAGTCCATTGAGAAAGACAAATCTTCACAAGCAATTATTCAAGTAGGTTGAAGTAATCTACAAAAACAAAAAAGAGAGAAGTGGTTCTCAATGTGTTCAAGACCCAATACTATCTTCAAGGTATATGTGTCAATTATACAAACAACCAATAGCTTTTGTCGTCCATTGGGTTGTCTTTATAATATAGCATTTTATGTTTTTGGGTAGTTTGCAAAGAGGGAATAACTTATGAAAGTGTACTTTCAACTCATCCATCCATGGTCTCTGTATTATTTAATATATTTCCGAGAACAGGGAGTGCAATGGGTAAGCTGACATAAATCCTTAGAGGAAATGTTGTATCTTTGCATGTTTTGTTGGAACTCTTTTCATGGGCATTCTTCACCATTGCAAACTGCTTTGCCTAATTTCTACAAGTGTCTTCAAAATTTTGAACTCCTGGACTGAACTTGATTTGTCTTCATATAAATGTTTATTTCCCCTTTTTTTCAATTATTGTTTCTTAGAAAAGCTACCGTGGAAAGTGCTAAAGGGTAATAAAGTCCATGTACCATACGCTATCACAAGTAGCTTATCACTGTCATCGTTGATGTGAAAATTGAATTTGATTTTGGATTATTATTGCAGTCGTTATTCACGAGGCCATTTGCAATACCTTTACTCTTTATTTCTTAACCTTTCACTAGCATGCAAACTGTATCTCATCTTTAGATGCAATTTGGCAATGCTTGAGAGGTTGATGCCTTGACTTCTTTTAGAATATGATCTACAACACATCTGAAATGACCTAGATAATTTAGAACCACATATCTAGCCAAGGATAATATCCACGTGCTTCATGTTTATTTCTCATAGTTCACTGATTTGTAGACTGGTCCGAGATGGCATCTCAAACATTAAAGCACAGTATGATGCCAGATATCGTGTTAACTTCTTACTTTTTCCTTAAGCCACATTTGCATAATTTTGGTACATGTTATTGCTAAGTTTTTTATTGCCTAGTTAAGAGTTGAACCTAGGACCTTCTATTTGCTGCTGGAGTGCTCTACCAACTGATCTACTGGTTCTTTGTGCCCAGTTCATCGTCGGTCCGAGTGTGGCTTATTTCCAACACCCTCCCTTAAGCCACACTTGAGGTGTTTGGGGTTCCTACCCTGGCTCTGATACCATGTTAAATTTTTCATGGACTAGCTAGGAGTTGAACCTAGGACCTTCCATTTGCTGCTAGAGTGCTCTACCAACTAAGCTAATAGTCCTTTGTGGCTAGTCCATCATGGGTCCAAGAGTGGCTTATTTCCAACAATTATAACTAGTATAGTTAGAAGTAATTTGTAGTGCTTACCATCTAGGAGATGTACCTGCAATATCCCAGCTGCATGAATTGGCTCACTATAGTTTTTAAACAGAAAATGATGTAACCTAAATTAAGGAGAGGATAGTTCTGAGAACATCCTCCCTGAAAATTCTATATTATCAACTGTGTAGGTTTGTTTCTTATTGATACGAATCTTGATTGTACAATTGATACAGTCCAGTTGCCATGCCAGTATTATTTTAACTATAATAGCAAGTTAGGAATATAGAAAGAGAATACACCCTAGTAACAACATTAACCAGAACAGAGGTCATACCACATTTATATACCTCTACCTATTAAATTGGTTAGTATTGTTTATTAAATTTATCTCTCAAACTCATCTATACACATTTGCAATAAAGAGTCGAAGAAACCATATGCACTTTAGCTTCCAATAGTAGAGATTTCTTCTTTTTTCTTTTCACAGAGCAAAAACAACATGTAGTTCTAAGAAATACCGATTTCCCGGAATTATATGAATCGATCTAACATCCTCCATCCCAACATCAAGATGTGGAAAATTTCAGTGTTCTTTCAATTTGAATATCTAGGAAGAACCTGTATGATACCACCACATGATGTTTAGATTACTCAAGATGGTCATTGGGTTTGGGGGACATGAACATCGCAGCATAGAGACGAAGGCGGTCTTGGTCTGAGAGTGATCTGTTCACTGGATTGCTGATAATCAGTGGCACAAAGGCTGGTACAATATTATTTTCTGCAGAGAGTTCTGCCCTTGCCTTATGCTTTCTCCATGACAGTTGAATTGTGACGGCAGCCCAAGTTCTCCAACTAGAAGAGTAATAACGTGCAGTCCTTTTCAGTCTCTCATTTGCAAACTTGTATCTGAAATGCTCTGTAACATACTTGAGGTCTTGAGCATCAAGCCCAAATGCCTCTGTGGCTTCAAGGCTTGTGAATGTTGCAGAAGATGGGGGTAATCTTTCCAAGAATGGTTTTCTGAGACACCATGATAGTAGCTCATCTCCACAGAAATTTCCAGGGCCAAGCATGCATGTACTTACCAGGCCTTTGCTTAGCTGTTGGCTACTCTGCAAATGCCCTCTCACTATAAATAGCATTCTTTGCACGGGATCTCCTTCTCTCAGAATCTACCAAATTGAATGGCCCAAAAGTCATAATTCAGAACCAGACAAACCAAACAAAACACTTGTACCAAAAATTTTATTTCAATGAGATTGAGAAGTCATGAGAAGAGATTTAATATACCTTTTCTCCCTTTGTAAACAGCAAAGGTTTTACTCTATCACAGATATTGTCCAGAATTAGATCATCCATGTTATCGAATAATGGTACCTGAAAGTTCTCCAGAAGGATTTTCTCATAAATCATCCGAATGTTAAATCATTATCTATACTGAAAAGAGTTCCTTTATAAAAGGTAAACCTTTTTGAGAGCCCTAATAGGTTACTTACCTCCATAATTACATACATTACATGAAACTAAGTATCATACAAGCACTCCAAATTCAGCCTGATAAATACAAAAATAAGAGGTGTCTTTCTTGTTGAGTGATCTGGTAAATCATGTAACAAAGCTTTTTCTAATAATGGTTTGATACTCACAGACATCATTAAACTTAGATGATCTTTTTAGGGGTATTCATTCTACTTATTAGGCTTAGATGTTAGATCTGAGGGTATCATTTCTGCCAAAATGTCGGTGGATTTGCACTAGACCAAATTTCAAACTCATCAGTGAACCGAGGGCTACTGGACACCAAATGCTAATTTTATAGCATGTATGTCTACTGGACTCGTACTTTAGACTTGGATAACTTGGTCTTAAGTTTTGATGGTGGAAAAATGAGTACTGCAGTTTTTTCCTCCTCCACCAATTATTACCTGTCTGATAAGATCGATACAAAGGTGGCGCTTTATATCTCTTCTCAGACCTTCAGGCAGATCACTAATCATCTCTGTTTCATCTACTCCTCGGGTTGCAGCCCACCGCTGCCGCTCATAATGCCTTACTCTGTGTCTCAGTCTAGTAGGAAGTTGTCTTCTCCTCATCCACCATTCTAAATCTCTTATCTTCAGCTGCATCAGTCTTTTCTTTTGCATAACTGCATGAAGAAAAACCTACAAAATATAGAGAGATGAGTTCGAACCAGTTATTTATACAGTTTAGCAGCTTCTTCGCCTATTATTGTTTGTTTAATGTCGCTGCAAGTATAAATGAAAAAGAAAAATTAGATGATCATTTCCTCACACCAGGTTATGAAAGAGAATAATTATGAGATAAGGTTAGATATATTTACCTGAATGTTTCCTATCAGTAGTGTGAATAGAAGTAGGCCACTAAGAACTATAATGATGCTGAATACCACTTCCAACCAATGGCATGTTGGTTCCAAATCATTGCCAAATGTACTGCAGTGGATGTAATATCTAAGATTAGATATTGTCATTGTATTCAATTATTATTTTAGAAATTATGTAAGATCTTCTATATGCAGCGTTTCTTAAATTCCAACAATGGGGATATCCAATCAAGAAGCTCACAAAAGAAGAGAAATGACACACACCTTAAGGTCATAAGGCCCCAGAAAATTGGGTACAATATTTTTTCAGACCAGCTTGAGCTTGTTACTAAGGGTAGTGCCCACTTGTAAATGCCATAGTGGAATGCAGGACCATCTTGGTTAAAACAGACAGCATCTATAGTTTCATCTTTGCTCCAGTTGGAGTTCAATTCACTTGTAGTAGGCAACGGAAGGCTATATGAAATAGGCTTTGAGCATCCCAGCATTAGCAAGTCACAAGCACCACTTTGTTCACATCGAATTTTCAGACAGGTTGCCACTCTTTGGATTGCCAATACATACCAACAACCTCCAGCGACCTGAATATGTTTCAAAAAAATCATAAAACAGCAAGTTTTATGCAAGCATTAGATTTATAATGGATCCCCAATGTTAACAAGGGTCCAGTCTCTATTGATTCCTGCTTGCCCATATGCCCGATTGTAAACTAAACCACCCCTAATCCACGTTTGGTTTCCTTTTCTTCTTAAAATATAACAGTATTTTCATGAGCTTATAGTAGATTCATTCAGTAAAACAGATACTCATGGACATGAAAAAGACAGAAATTCCATAATTTCGTCCTGCTAACAGTAGAAACCAACTTACATGAGATGCAATAAAATATGCTATCAAATTCAGGCCAAAACCCCACCACACTGTACCGAAAATGTAGCCTGTCACTCGCTGCATTCTTCTCATAAGACATACAGAATGGTAAACCTTGGGTAGATATTGGAATAAGAATATTAGGAGTAGCACAGTCATGATCGGAGTGATTTGTCCTCTTTTTATGAGGTCTGGTATAACCAGCCAGAACACCATCTGCAGATTCATAAACAATCGAAACTATAAGAAAGCAATCTATATAAATATGATTTGAAGTTTGAACAAGAATGAATTTTCTTGAGAGCCCCGACTAATCTATGCAGACAGGCAAAAAGTTAGAACTGTTATAGGTGTAAAAAATCTATGCGAAGTTTATTCTACAGCTTAACTATTATCTACAAAATTCTCTACAGTTTTAAAAATGGTACAGACAGCTTAAGATGTTCTAATTAAGATTCTCTCAAGATGGACTTAATATTTTTTCCACAAATTTCCTTTTTATTGAATGGTACAGTATTAGATGTCTCTGAAAATGAAGACAGATTTTGATTTTTTCATAAATTTTCCAATATTATTGAATTTTACTGCACTTTATATGCATCTGAAAATGAAGATGGGTTTTGAATGTTTCCGTGAATTTTCCTGTTCTATTGAATGTTGCAGAATTAAATGCCTCTATGACATTAAAATGAAGATGGACTGTGAAGTTTCAACGTATGTGAACATACAAATTTACCTGTGGGACTGGCAGGATGACAAGGATATCAAACCAGAAGCCTCTGAGGGATCTCAGATAATGGAAGGCAATTGACCGAGCATCCCAGACTAATTTTCCACAGCCCACTACAAGGGATTCCTTTGACACATAAGCAAGCTTGAGCTGCAACCAAATATGGTACAAGTGCATGGCATCACTGGTAGAACGAAGAACAGCCACCATTACAGCAAACTTTCCATCTATGTAGAGACACATGGAGTCTTTGCTGATGGACAACACATAGAAAAACAGTGGATCAATGGCCAAGCCAATGGCAGATACAAGAAGAATTGTTCGATTCCATCTCTGTATCTCTTTGCTTCTTGGGTCCAATACATTTCCAAATATCCAACCGTCTCTCTTCTTGGATTGTGTGGGCTTATGCTGTTGGCACTGTGTTGGAAAAATGGATGACCCAGCATTGGCTTCCCACAGAAGATGGTTGTCTTCATCACAAGTGATGGAATGGAAGGCTGGAGTCTGTGCCTGAGTACAAGCAAAACATTCTTCTGAAGGATGTCCTGATCTTGACAAAGCTGGAGAAGTCACCACTTCCAGTGTTGAATCTTCACCTCCCACCTGAGTTAATTCTTCAGGATGTGTTAGACTTACAGTCCTTGAAGTTCTGGAAATCCATCTGCCATCTTATCCTAGTTAGTGCTTCAAATTCAATTAACAAATCTACTACGGCGGTGCACTTCTATTGTGTAAAGATTACATGAACATAAAAATTTAAAACTCACTTTGATGCCGCCTTGAAGATAAGGGAGTATATTGTCCTAACTGTCTCCATTGTTGCTAATGGCAATTGGCTTGGACATAGATCACTGCAGTGATCAGACAACTAGAAAACCAATATCTGTATTGGTGAATGTTAAATTTTCAAGGCCTTCCTTCAAGCTGACACTGAATTGAATAAGAAGCCATGCATTTTTCATCCCATCTTCAAAACAATCATAAGACTAATTAGTTATAAACCCAATACCGGATATCAAAACCTTGAATTGAATGCAATCATGAGATTAAGTCCAACACAATGAGTGATTAGGTAAAGATACACAACTATTTAAAGATGCTTACATTGTCTTAACAACGTTAGAGTTATAGGGACTATGGGCCTCTAGTCTCCTTTCTTTTAAAACACATAATGTTTTCTCCTCAAACTAGTAACAAGAATTCCATCATCCCTATAAGAAGATTGAGTCCATCCATGAAAGCACAGCAGTTCTTCTCCATAAACAAAAAAGGGTAGGAACTAAGAGTTCTAGCCATAGTTAAACTAGATCAATCAGTTGGTTTATGTCAACTGTAATTTTATCTCTGGTGGCATACCACAGGTTTTTGGTTTTTATACTGCAATCTGATGTGTTCATTGGAGAACCATACAAAGCTTGCACATAAGGCTAATTGAGTCAGATAGATAAAACAACAAAGAGTTCCTGCAAAAACAAACTCTATATCCAAGTGGGATTCCCAAGTATCTGAAAAATAAAAATCGATTTTATATACTTGTATATCCTATTGCCTGATGGCAGGAGTCCCCCATCAAACTACATGTGCAAATTATTACATTGAAGTAATATATATTTTTGTGGAACAGAGAACAACACAAGGAATTGGCACCGTCATAATTAAGTTCTGCTAAGTTTAGACACTTGATGAGGAACAGGGATTGAGATAACAATTAATTTACTTATTGTCGATTGTGTGGTAAGGGAGTGTTTGGTAAAACATCAGAACATCATCAAACTGGGGTTGTTATGCTTAGATCACTAATAAATCTCTTAAGAAAATGATAAGCCAAAGAGTTGGGTACGAATCAAAGCACAATAGGAGGTTACAATCATAATAAAATGCCATTTCCAAAGAATGTGACATAAATTATGAGAGACATGTGAGGATGTTCTTTACTTTTTTTTCTTAATTTTTTCTGTTCCTCTCTTTAATTAATAACCACCAAAACCTCATTATGTCAGTCTCATGTCATTCACTGTTCATGTTTTGTTCGTTTGTAGCTGGACATAGTACCACAGTGTACTATAATTGAAATGTTTTTCAGAAATACATTTCTGAATAGATTTTGACCCACTCCAACTGTTAGCTAATCTGTTATATAATACTTTGAGGGTTGAAGTAAAACATGTAGGTCAACTGAATTACCAAGATGTAAGGAATCACAAGTTTCTCAATTGAGAAAGCTCAACCTGGTTTAGTTCTAAAGCATCGCTAGCTGTCACATGGCAATAGATCAATCTCAAATTGGGCTTAGTTCAAACAAACTTCAAAGCATCATTAGTCACATCCAAATTGGTCAATTTTAAATGGAACGGAGTTAAAATATTGGTTTCACTTAGATTGAGCCTAGAGTTTCTTCAAGCTTGATTTTGAGAAAGTATACGGATTGAGTGGCCTCCTACCTTGGACATGTTTAAAGCTCTCATACTGGGGAAGGAAGTTATTTCTGGATGTTTCAGTATGCCTTTTCATTAATGAGAAAATATCTAGTAGCTTTCATAGTTTATTGCTGGGCTTATTTATTTATTATGTTTGTTTTTTCTGCTGTTTTGTTTCTAGATTTTTGTTATGGTTCTGAACTCTTTTATTATATAAGGGACTCATGACTCTTTTCCCAGTTTATCTTATCAAAAACAAAGTTATGAAATATTTTTTTCAATAATAATATTATAAAGAGTTGCAGTCATATTGGTGAAATTAAATGCAAATAGATAATTAACATAAATATATCAATTATATTCATTTAATTTGACAGTTATTTTAATTTAATATATTTTATTAATATCTTATAATAGTATATTTTATAAATATCTTGTTTTTGGTGTTCATTTTCAATTTTTTTAGTTAAGAGAAGGTATTTTTAAGTTTGAGAAATCTTTGTACTGATATTTATATATTGTCACAGCTAGAACTAAATGATAAATGACATGGTAAGTTTTTTTTTAATTGTTTTGAGTTTTACACTTATAACTCATAACACTCCATTTTATATGGAAATTGAAAATTAGGTTGATAAATTTGTTTTTTGTAGTTACATTCTATTTTTTTTATTATGATAAGTTCTTTTTTATATACTAATAGAAAATCATGAGCATTGGATTTTGGTTTTTAATTATTTATAATTTTGTTTATATCAATTTGGTCAAGTTAAATTTTTGAGCATTTTGAAATGAAATTTTAAACATCATAGGTATTTTGGGTATAGAGCCTATCATTTGAAATTGTCAAAAGAAATGTTTTAAGTTTAAAAGTTACTTGTTGGGAAATTTAGGTGTCCATGCACATTTGCACTTCGTGTAAAGGTGCAAGGGTCCCTTGACAATAAGGAGAAGTCACAAATCATATTAGAGAATCAAGTTTTGCTTGCACATTTGCACTTTGTCAATTGAATCATGTTTGTAAAGTTCTAAAGTCAAGTCTCTGTTTTGGGCAATTATTGGTAACAATTTGTATGTCAAAGAGTTTGTGGTCTTAGATTACTTGGTGCAAATTTGGTCCTCAAAAATTAGAAAAAAAAAATCTAAGACAATACTAAAATTAATGTAATTATAGATTTCAAAGTTTCCATGTAGTTGTACATAGCTTTGTGCAAAACTACATGTGAGTCCCAAAACCCCACTTTGCTCTATATTGTTAGAGGTTCAAAAATTTTATGTAGTTTCATTGTTGCTATGCAAGTACATTAAATCCCCAAAAGCCCCACAAACTCTTTTTCAGTAGGACTCCAAAAATTTTGATCAATCTTGTAGTTTTGCAAGGCTACACCCAAAGCCCAAAAGTCCATCAAGTTATAAAAAGTGGGGAACTATTAGAACACACTGATATACTAAGAGGGGGGGTGAATCAGTATATGCCAAAACTTAATCCAATTCAACTTTTAACAACAAAAACCATCTACTACATTAAACAGATAATAAAGCAATTTAGAGCACAAGCATTCATCACACAACCATAACACCGGATTTACATGGAAAATCCTAGAAGGGAAAAACCATGGTGAGCAAGCTGCTTGGATCTACTGTCCAAATCTAGCCTCACAAATAATAAAATAGATTTACAACAAGTTTTATAGGCTACAACCCGAAGGAAGCTACAACTCCCTGAATAACAGTTTTTATAGCTTCAACCAAAGGAAGCTACAACTCCCTACAGTGCTACAATGCTTACATAATGAGGCTACAACCTCTGTACATAACACTTGACAAATTCCACTTGATCAAACACCTCCATAGCATCAACACTCTTCACACTGTCATGAACATCAACACCTCTACTCAACACACTTTGCTACCCTCAACACACTTCCACATACACACACACAAACATCCACACTCACACATACATCCTCACACACTCTCACACCCTCATACTTTCACACCAAACAAGATCTACAAGATTCAAAATCTTTCTCCTTTGTTGGCCAAGATGAAACATGTAGCATGACATGCAACGACCACAACAAGTCAGCACCAAAATAATGTAGAAATCCAATGTGGTTCAAACCACGATGATAATCAGGACCTATTTTATCTTAGCATACATCTCCACGTTGGCGCACACTTCTAAGCACATGGCGCAATCACCAAAGCACACAAAGTCAGCCCAGCATACTTTATCCTTCCTTTCATTAGCTCCAAACCTAAAGCGGTACCAGAGAAACCAAGTAACATCATGTGGATCACTTCACAAACATTATATGACTTGCAAACACATTCTCGAACATTCCCTTCTCTGATTTATGAATTTTTTTCTAGCACAAATGAACAAACACTGAACCCAGTATCTCTTGCAGACTCTAAACACACAAGATCATGAAATAGAACTTTGAAAAATAGACTTGTAGTATACTTCAACACCTGAACCTTGGAATGAACAAACATATAGACCATCTAAACTCAACTTCCAAATAGCATAGACAAATAATGAAATGCAGTGGCTTTCACATTCTCCTAGAAAGGTCTAACAAAGACATATCATGTTTCTAATTATAAGTTAGAGAAAATTCTCTAGGCTAACTATGTTTCAAATAAAAAACTTTAGAATAGCAGCCATGCCTGATGAAATTTTAGATGATGGAAAGGTCTTAACTAAATTGTATGATAGGAATGGTATCTACAATAACTACCTATTCCTCATGTGGATGAGACCCAAGAAGAAGAAACTTTGCTTGGGTATCTTAGAAAACAAGTCATTGAATCCAATCTCGAATGTCTTGATGAAAGGGTAAAAGAATTGAAAACTCTTGGCAATAAGGTGACAAAGAAATGTCAAACTTCCACTTCCAAAGAAAGTCAATCTGCAAGAAGGAGAAGAAGGAACCAAAGAAGCAAAAGAAAAATTAGAGGAAAGTAAAAAAGAAAGAAGTGATATAAGAAGAGGAGTCCCCTTTGAAAAGGAAGCCAAAGGTCACCATTAAGTTCCAGGACACTTCCAAGAACACTCGAGATGTTGCAGCTACTCTGAGAACCCAAGCTCCCACTTCACAAGATCAAGCTCCAAGTTAGGTGGCTATTTTTCCCCTTTAAATCCCCATCTCTACTTAGGTTTCAAAAGTTCCATTGCAAGTCATTGTACAAGTACCCCTTCCACTTGTTGTACAAACACTAGCCCAATCTTTTAGATCCATTGTTCCCCTTGCCATAAATAATCCCTCTCCACCTATTCAAATAATTTATCAAAATGTCATCCATGATAAAGTTCCTTCTCCTCATGATTCACTTGTCAAGGAGCTTGTTGTTGAGGATAATTCATGAAAGAAACCACCTCCCATTCCATCTCTAGAAAGAACCTCTTATCTTTCTCTACCTAACTCTCCTCATCCCTTGCCAAACATAGAAAGGGTAGCCCACCAAATAGAAGAGAAATTAGCCTAATCTAGGGAGGATGTGGTCCAATCTAAGAAGGATGCAACCTAATATACCTAGGGGAAACACATGAAGGAGCAAGTTGAAGAAGAAATTGTAGCAAAAGGAGAGGAAGAAATGAAATTGGAGGAGGGCTAGAAAGGCTTGAGCAAGCTCCCAAGAATGAGGAAGAGAAAATTCAAGGAAAAGATGAGGAAGTAGAGAGAGTGAGAGATACAGAGAGAAGAATCAAGGAAAGACTAAAGAAAAAGAAGTAGTAGTAGATTTAAGGATAACTTCTTGAAGGAAGAGACTGAGTAGATTATGGATGATCTTGAATGAAATTTGGAATAAGAAAAGATAAATGAACAAAAAGAATAGTTAGATACTAAAAAATTGGTTCAAGTTGAAATGAGTTAGCTATAGGCTCATTGATGGGATGACTCAAATATGCTAGTTGTCCCCACATGTCTAGACATAAATATTCAAAAGAGAAAGAAGATTGTGAAGCCTATTTCGACAAATTTCTATACCATTTTTGGCCATGTTGGACATGCCATCATCAAACAAAAAGCCCAAAACATTGTCTATCATATTCACAAATGCCTACAAATCAAGAATTGTAGAAGTTACATCACCATTGATGGATAAGGATGGAAAAGAGCTAATTCCTTCAAATTACCAAGTTTCTAGAGTTATCTTGGGTAAGCAGACTAGAGAATTTGATATCCAAGGCATGCATATTATTTTCTCTATTGTTGTTTCTAGAATGGACAAGGACCAAAAATGAAACATGAACTAAATGAGCAAGTCCACCAATTGACCTCTTTCATAAATCAATTGGTAAGTCCTCTACAGTTGCTGGATGGAACTCATACTACTCCAATGGTGATTTCATAATAGGAAACACCTACCCTTGATGAAATGAAGTGTATTGCATCTTCTAAGAAATAATGGATGGATGATCTATTTGCATATGGTTCCAAAGTCATTGATGGGGCCATGACTACACATGACAAAGCCAAAGTAGATGGTGATAGGTTAGTAAAATCTTTGATAAATGAATTCAAAGATGAATTGGATAGTAAAATCTTTACTAAATGAATTCAAAGATGAATTGGACACCCATGCCCAAAATATTTCATTCCCTAGCATGATATCAAAAATGATTTTTTATGTATTAGTAAAAGAAGGCATGTTGGATAGGACAAATGCCTCACTATTAGATGAATGGATGGAGATCATTAATTTGAGGGTAGATTTGATAGAGGAAGGAATGAATAAGCTCAAGGATACTCACAATGATGTAGTTGATATCATAATGGATGTGTGATAAAATATTAGGGAATTTTTATACGGATGAAAAGGAAATAAATGCAAAATCATCTAAAGGAGGTGATATACCAAGACCTTGGCCAGCCAATATGTTTTGATCCAACATCTTTTGATAAGTTGGTGTCACTAAAGTTTTTGTTCAAAGAATTTAAGAAGAAGATACCAATGAGGCATACAAAGCAATACCATATTTCAAACACCTACATCACCTATCCAACTCCATCAATGGACTAGATATAGAAGTAATGAATGAGTCCTTAATTACATTCATGAAGTATAGAGTAAGAAAAGAAGATGCCTTGGATAATAGAGTAGTTATTAAAGATGTCAATGATGGAGAAGGGATTGGCTAGGGAAAGAAAATATGATATTTAAATCTAGCATTTAACTTTGTATGTGATGTTTAAATTTATTCTTGTAATGAAAAACTTATGTTCCCAAGGATAAACTTAATTTTATTCTAGGATTAATTATTTTTAATTGATCATAAGGTAATATCTTTTGGAGAAGGTTGGCATGAAAAGTCAAATTGATTTGGAACTTGTGTAATATGTTGGTGATTTTAGATGGATAGGTAGTTAGGATTTAAGGATTGAGATCCACTTGCCACCAAACTTTAATGTTCATGGATTTGTGGCTATAAGATCAAATCAATTCTGGTAATTGATCCCATTAATCCTACCATGTTGTACCACCAATTTTCAACTACTCAAAGGGAGACCAATGAACCTATGAGTGTATTTAATACTAAGTTCCATAATCTTTGCATCCACCTTAAAGATCCATATACATTGAATGAGGCACCATCCATTCAAATGTATCTAGTAGCCCTTGATTTGTTGACCTACATGTTTGTCAAGAGAACCCCTACCACTCTCACTTCTTTATCAATAGAATATGTTGAGGCCATTAAGGTTGAACTTGAAATGAGACCCCAACATTATGGTGGATGACCTTTACTCTAATTGGGATAGCCTAATATATAAAATCAAATCTTTATGATCAATTAGGAATTAATTTAGAATACACCTTTGCTTAATCATATTCCAAGTGTAAGATATCCTATGTTCAATCAGTTGGTATTTGATTGTCATTGATGTATGTTGGCAGGAGACACTACTTTGATGAATGATGAATGTTGTCATTGATGGCAACAAGGCTAAGAGTTTCTACCGGCATAGCAAAGAGACTTTACTCTGAAAGAATAAATGACTAAGTATGCGTAGTTTACAATATACCAAATAAGTGACAGTGTTTGAGATGGTATGCCTCCACAGATAAAGACATTTGTATGCAGTTCAAGTATGTTGTTCATAGCTACTTAGTGATCACATGCTCCAGTGTTTAGGTCCTGACCTCTTCTAGAAGTCATATGATAAAATATCTAAGTGCGGGTGAACAAAGTCAAGTCAGGAACAATGCACAATACTAGAGTAAAAGGGTCTACATTCCTCCGTTGTGGCATATTTTGTCTTGTGGTTCTGAGGTAGATAAGATACACATCATGACTACCTAAATCTAGATTTATACCTTTTGAAGTTCCTTTGATCACATTCTACAAGTTGTTCTTTATCAACTTCCAGTTTGACAATATTTCACTGTGACAGAGCAACAATTCCAAGATCTACATTTTTCTATAAAGGACTATTATGTCCTGCAGATCTGAAGGTATGTTAAAAGGTCAATGATAAATATTAGATATGATTTATAGAGTCTCATTTGGTCTGTCGTGGAAATCATGATGTGATAGTTCATTTGGTCAAGTGTGTGCTTAAGGGATAGGCTGACAGGCAAGCTAGATCTATTTGCAGAGAAGATACATTGTTTGAAGAATTAATTCAAGTAGTTGAATGATTGATGTTGACCTATATGAAGACTATTGTATGTTTGGTTGGGTCCGCATTCCTTTTTGAGCACAAGATCAATTCAACAAGGTAAAACACTTGTGTACACGTTTTATGTCTGGGTTGCCGACCTTATTGTGAGATGAATCTCATTGCGGATATATATTCAATGGATTTGGATCTTGGAGTGATGGACAGATAAGGAGGATGTGGAAATTTGATATATGTATAACCTAAGGTAGTTTGTAGAGCAGAAAAGAATAATAAGAGCAAAAAATAGGAATATATACAAAGCAAAGCAGAAAAGTAGGGCAGACAGTGTGAAGTCATTTGAATCTGTATACTAAGCATATTGGTATTGCATTTCAACATTTTGTAGATGCACCTGTAGCAGTTCTCCTTTGGCAGTGAGCCAATCCTTCTTCCATCTTCTCTTCTATCTTTCTAGCAGTGAGCCTTTTGCAGTGAGCATTCATGTAATTCGGTATTGCTATCATAATATATTGTGAGCTAACACTCACCATGGTTTTTTCCATTTTGGGTTTTCCACGTAAAATACTGGTGTCTATGTGTTATGAATTTATGGTTGCTTTTCTCATGTTTACTTTGCTTTCATGTTATTGAATTTGGTAAGTGGATTAATGAAAAGGTTTTAAGAATACCGATTCACCCCCCTCTCAATATTCTTTGCATTCAAAAATGTCAACAATGGTTGGAGAATGCATTTGGTTGTCATTGATATCAACTATGTTTATTATATGGATGTCATGCACAAGAAGAAGTATTGCCTTTAGACACAAGTATTATACAGATGTTGCTAAACAAGTATTCTACAGATGTTGCTGAAGAAGACTATTATATATTCTCTCCTTTGCACTCTCAAGTCATTAGGACATGACCCAGTATACTTCAAAATACATACTTAGTGTATTTTTATAAGAGGTTTTTGGTCACTCCGAATCAAAATTCTACTCCACACTTTACCGCTATTGAAGATATGACCTTGCATAATTGAGGACATGAAGATAATGGTTCTTTGCATATATGTTTCAAATTTCACATCATTTGGACTTGCGAAAGAGTATCTTTGGTTTAGCAATTTGGAAAACAAGGCCTTGGTGCTTAAACAATCATAAAAGAGAACATATTTTGCTCTGCATTCTGCCGAAGTGATAAATATAGATGTATAGATTTGGGGATATGTTCTAAATGGTGTATAGGTGCATCCATATGTGTTTTAGACATTTTGGTGTACCGCAATACAATATCCTGAGTTGTGGAATATCACAGTTAGTCTGGAATGCTCTATTTTTAGCAGTTCAACATGTTTCTTATTTTGTGGATGTATAGATGATTTGATACTTCAGTAGAAAGGTATATGGATGATGTTAAGAAGGTACATTGTTGAAATCTTGGTTCGCACGATGTTTTTGGCTTCTCACGGTGATGTGAAGATGAGCAAGTAGTAGTGTTTGTGCAGTTTGAGCCAACAGTCTAGTTTTTGTCATGTGTAGTGGATATTGATTTAACATTAAAAGGTGTGTAGTGATGTTCTTTGAATTCTATCATGATATGTTGAGGTCCGCAACTTGTTTCTTTGACATATTATATGTGTTGAAGTCGATCATTGAAGAATTACACATTTCATCTAAAGGTGTTGATGCAGGGACTTCCGGAGGTCATAACTTTTGACTCGGATGTGGGTTTTCTACGAAATTTTATAGGTGGATGCGTTATGAGGTGGCCAGTGGTTTCTCAACCACCCTCGTCAGTTGGACCTTGTCTTGGCACTTTTTTGGGGCTTCAAACTTTCGTCTTGGCCCTCAAAATGGCAAATTAGTGTTTTTTTCTAGTTTTTTAAAAGTTGCTTTTTTTAATAACTCGAAACTCATGTTTCGAATTTAGGATGTTAGTTAGTTTTTCGTCCTACCTTAGCTTTGTGAGCTTTTTGGGAAAAAATTGGATTCTCAAGATATGATTGTAAAATTACCTAAAATGGCAAAATCTGACAATTGTTGAAAGCTACCAAAAAAGGTAATTTTTTGTTTTTTTTGTTTTCTTAGATATAAGAGAGTTTTCTCTCATTGTAGCGGCAGAGTTGAGGAATAGAAATTTTGGTTATGTTTCAGCTTCCAAATTTTTGTCTCTCATGTTTAATGGCACAATTCTGTTGAGTGTATGTTGTGTGCTGCATCAGGTGTTTATGATGTCAACCTAATAAATGTTTTGAAGTGTTGCGAAGGGTGTTTATAGGAGATCGAAGTCCTTTGTGAAAGTGATTAGTGTGACATATTGGTGTGTAAAGTATGAAGTGTGTAAATTCAATTTGATGACATAAGTTGAGAAAGAAAAGAGGACTGCAATATCAACATAAGTCAAATGTTTTCCATATAGCAATTCATGCAATTTTTATCTCTGTAATTCTTACATCAGACAGTGAGTCTACTGGGGAGTTGTAGCTTCCTTGGGAGTGACCCTAAAACTATATTAAGGGAATAGTAGCTTCCTTGGGTTGTAGCCCTGAAACAAAGTTGTACATCTTTATAACAGTGAGCATTATATATTGTGAGCTAACACTCACTGTGGTTTTTCCCATTTTGGTTTTTCCATGTAAAAATCCTGGTGTCATTGTGTTATTTGATATGATACATGCTTTACTTTCTTGATATTAATCTAAAATGAAGTAGTTAAATTTTGTATAGACTAATTCACCCCCCCTCTCAATCTTCGGATGTGTTCAACAATTAGTATCAAAGCTAAGTTCCTTTAAGAAGCTTAGCAGTTGAGGTAGATCCTGCATTTGAACACATGGAACTTGAAGCAGTGCCTAATGATATATTCACTCTAGAACCAGATCTAGAGTCTATGGAACCTGAAGGCTGGGACTTAGATCTAGATGAGGTAGACCTTGAAGGAGAACTCTGGTCAACTCTTAATGATTTGGATGAAGCAAGAGAACTGAATATGAAATATGAGGTTATGCTTGAAAAAATGGAGGAGAAAATTAACAAACTAAAGACACAAGCAAGAAAATTAAAGGAGAAAATTAGCAAACTAAATGCTTAGATAGAAGAAGAAAAAGAATGTGGAGTTAACCTCAAAAAGGTAGAAGAAATAATCTCTTATTTGAAAGTCAAAATTGAAGAAGACAAGAGGATTGAAGATCGTTTGAATACCAAGCTCACTGAGAAAGCAAATGAATGTTCAAAACTTGAGGAAGAAGTTGTCACATTGAGAAAATAAATTGAAAAAGCAAAAGAACAAATTGACAAGGGGTTAAAACTAAAAGGGGGTTCTATAATTCTTGATGAATTGATTAACTCTCAAAATCCATCAAAAGAAAAATCTAGTCTTGGCTTTGAAAAGGGGAAAATTCCTATAACTAGTACATCTACAAACTTATATGATAATTTCAACGAAGAATGGAAATCTCAAATAGAGGAAGAAAAAACTTGCACTATAGATCCTAAGAAGAATGCATCCGGAGATGCAAAAGAAAATGGATTTGTCCGGAGACAAAGAATATTCAGAAGTCCTCCACCTGCAAGACAACCTAACCCTATTAGGTACTCTCAAGCTTTTAGTGGTAATTTATTTGCTTGTAGTAAGGTTGGTCATGTTATGTCATAAAATGCCCCCCTAGGACTTTTTACCACCTAGTTTAGCTCCTAGGTCCCCTTAATTTAATCATGCATGTGTAAAACTTATCCCATAGCAATTTCCCCTGAAACCCATGTCAAATGGGACTTAGGGGTCCACTTTAATGCTTAATCATGAGTCAAAATGTACCCCTGGACTTGGGCATCCATGCCCTAGTCTAGGCCTATTTTGTCAAGACCTAAATTTAAATGTGTCAGTTTATGACCATTAAAAGGTTTCCCTTTGTCGACCTTTTCAATTTGAATTAGGAATGTTAGTGGGAATGCATATTTAAACATGTTTAGGACTTCATTTTAAACCTATATGGATAATGTGAACTTGTGATATTGAGCTAAGGGATTTCAAGGTATTCATTATATTGCAGAGTAGACTTGTGTTGTTATGGTGTTTGTTTGTTGCAAATTTGGCTTCATCAATCCATCTTCTCATGGTGTGAAAGATCTTCATTCTTTCATGGGGGGTTCACCTCTAAGGTGACATCTATTTATGTTTCAATCAATCTATCTTATCATTTGAGTTTGCCTCTGTCCACCAAGGACACACACTCTATCTAACAACGGTGTTGGAAGGCTTGAATACCATTCCAGGACTTGACCAAGGCAAGCTCCTAAACACCACAACCCCCAAACCCCTCTCTTGTGATTGTAGGTTATAGGTGTAGGATCTTGTGAAGTGGAGTTGTAGAAGATTAGAGAACATCATATAGATTTTGGATCTGAGCAAAAAGTAGGGAAAATCAAACCTACTAGACTAGGGTGCCCACCCCGTAGTCCTCCTGATTGTCATTTCTGAAAACTCTAAAGCAAGTTGCAGTCCTCATCACCTCACTATTCTAGATCTATAGAAAAAGTGTCTTGTTGGACTAGGGTGCCCTCCCCAGTGTCCTTGAAGTTTCTACCTTCGGAAATTTAAATCCTAGTATGTTTCTAATTTTCATTTAGTGCCTTCTTGTGTGATCATTTGTCATATCTTGTTCGTCTATATCTAGAATCATATAATTAGGGTTTAAGGCTTAATCAAACTATGGTTTGACATATCTAACAATCTAATCTATCTTTACATATCATTCCTAAGTGGCATCAAACTATAGCTAATTCCTCTCCATCTATGGTGACTCGGCTCAATTGTTGTCCTTGAGTGTTATTGTGAAAGGAGGGTTTGATTGAATCTTCCTTAACCACACTTTCAACCTATCTCCTTTTAATATATAACATTTTGGTGAACCTGTGTTTTTACTGAAATTGCATCTTACTAACTGTTGTAATCAATTTTGCATTCATTCATATTATATTCATCATCATACATTCAAAAATCTTGCATAAATTTAAAATTTTGAAAAAAAAAAGCATTCTAGGCTTGTATTAAGGCATAGTTTACACTATTCTCCTTACATATCATTGAAAACATTTAATTTTATGATATTTACATCAGATCTGAGATAAATTACAGCATTTCATCATTTTATGATCATTTACCTTGCATTTGCATATCTCATTTGCTAGGGTTTTACTTGAAATTTGTATTTTTCATATAACCTAGTAATTTCAAAAGCTAGGGTTTGTAGTTAAAATCTTGTTTTAGATTTTACTACTCATTAAAACACTCTTTCAATCTGATTTTGGATTGTAGTGTTGCTGCATTGTGTGTTTTTGCATTTACATTTGCATCTTTAGCACATTTAAATTGAAAAAAGTGAAAAATTTGAGTATTTTAGGTTCATAAAAAAGCATAGTTTTGAATTGTTTCCTTGCATATGTGATAAACATATTTTAAATAAAAAATTTCATTCATATTAGGCATATATTCATTACTCATTTTAAAATTTTGCATCATTTTACACCCTTTCTTGAAAATTTGCATGTTTTAATTACACATTATGTATTTCAATACTAAGGGTCGTATACACTTTCTTCAAACTTCTTTAAGAAAACTTTCAAACCATTCATCTTGCCTTGTTTTGTAGCACTATTTCCATCTTATTCACTTGATTTGTTGTGAAATTCATGTGTTTTGCTTTTAAAAACTTGATTTCCTCAAGCAAGTGCTTCGGTGTGAAATAATCTCACATACATGGCTCTTCTCATCACAAAAACACTATGTTCCTTCCTAGGGTTTATATGAAGAGGAAACTTCCTGAACTTGAATTATTCTTTACACCACATCATAGAACAATTGGAAGTATTGAAGGACATCTTTGCATTGTTGTATAAGTAATGAACAAACCTACAAGGGGAGCCCTTATTGATCCTAACTGTATGACTAATGCGGCTACTAAGGAGTTCCTTTATTCATTTGATTTGATGCAAGAATCCTATGAACCTATCGACATGATGATTAAAACAAATACTGGAGCTTTCCTCCTAGCTATAGGGAATATTACTTTATTGATCAAAGTATTTGATAAAGCTTTGGAACAATCATTTGATATCATACCTACATCTACATCTTCCGTATAAAATTAGGCCATCCATGGCTCAAGGCCATGAAAGCTGCCCCCTCAACAATTCACAAATGTGTAAAATTTCATCTCAATGGAAGCATGCATACTATTCATCATAGAAAGTGGTGACCTATGGTTACTTGAAAGAACTTCAATCTTGATTACTTTTGGCCACAACCTATTGAACCTCCTGAACCATGACAAGATCAAATCTTCTTGGGATACCAATGATATAAAGCAAAATTGATAACAAAATTGCCTAGACCTCCTCTCGAACAAATCATAAGTGAAGAGCCACCTGAATTGATAGAACCCCGTAGACCGAAAGGTAAAGGAGTCTATGATGAGGTTCCTCCTCCGTTATCCTTACAAGGATCAGGAGACACCCGCAAAGAACAAAACAATTCATCACAAAAGGTTAATCTGGCACAAACTTCCTCCTCTGAAATGTTGAAGACTAAGGAAAATCATGACAATACTTTTGCAAACATTACTAAGAAAACAATAAGGAATAGACAAGCAAGAGAATAGAGGAAGAGATGACAAGCTTTAGCTCAAAAACCAACACCTCAATAAGAAAACATTCCACCACCTGACACTGAACAAACTAAAGAAGATTTTAATGTCGAAGAGCTAAAGGATGACGATGATCTTGTAGACACTTAAAGTTGTTCATGTCTTGCAACATCACCTTGTTGACACATTACCAGAGACATCATATGACATTTTGTCCTAATCCAACTCCTAATCCCATTTATCCCACTAGCCAATTAATAAAATAAATCCTATTTATTCAATTAATTTCCCTTTTCCCATTTTCCAACTAATTCAAATAAAATATTTGAATTTGTCCTCACCTTTCACCTCATTGTAACACATGTCACATACTATATTTTCTATTTAATGCCTTCACATGTCTAACTAATTTAAATAATCTTTTATTTAAATTAGGTCAGCCCTATTCCTATCCGCACACTTGTCACATGACTACAATTCCTCATAGAGTGGGAAACCCTATCCAATCTCAACCATCCACATTGTTCAAATCAACTTTCAATCATAGCCCTTCATTCAAATCAATCCTTTCCTATAAATCAACTCTCACTAAAGCCATTTGAGGGATCCAATCTTGAAGTAGCCTCATGCTATCAAATTTCCTCTAGAATCATCCATCATTCCTCTTTTATTCCATTGTTATGATGTTGAAATAGTGAGCAATCAGCATTCGTCCTTCGATATTTTGCATTCCTATGCAAGATTGAGAACATCAATGTTGGAGAGCCAAGCTTATCATAGAGATTTGTTTTCATTTGCTTTCATGCTTTGATTTTTATGTTATCTTGTACTCCATTGTGATGTTAGGGTTTAATGATTGTTGTTTGTGATTCATAGCTCTATTTTTTTCCTTAACACATTTGGTGAACCCACAACAAGAACATACAAGCCTACGTCACCCCTTGCAACAAGATAAAGTTCCTTTAATTCCTTATGCCACCTTTGACAAGGGGAACACCACTCTAGCTTGTGGGACCTATAGGTACATTCTATCACCATCTAATCGAATGCCTATCCTAAAGCCTACTAGTCCTATACCAACACCACCATATTCTCCTAGTCCTAATCCATTGGTCCCTCCACCTTCTACTCCATCAAACCCTTCATTACCCTCACCATCATCTAATCCTCCATCAATTCCACGCCCTAAATTTAAACATTACAAAAGTAAACCTATGGAGTTGTCCAAATCCACCCATACACCTACAAAGGATGTGATCCAAGGACTATCGGCAAGAAGTCAACCATGTCACCAAATTCCTATCCTTGAGCCTATAAAAGAGACTTCAAACACCATGTTTAATCCTACAACCCCATCATATAGTCCACAACCCCTTGAGCCTATTGAAGAGTCTCCCCCCATGAGTTCAAGTCAACCTCCATCATGCCCTCTTGCAGTTGACCATCAAGAGCATATCAACCCTCCCCAAGAGCCTTCTACTTCCATTCAAGAAAGTCAAGAGTTATGTCAAGGGTCTAGTCCTAAGCATGTGGAAACATCAAGCCCTCATTCTAATCAAGATCAAATCACTTTCATACAACCCATCCATAACATTTATCATTTCTATGATCAAGATATTATTCATGATGAAGAACGTATCCATGAGCAACTTGATCTTATTCATACCCCCACAACCATTCATGAGCAAGATAGCCAAGACCTACATACTCAATCTAATGAAAGTCTTGTTGACTTACTTGAGAACTCACCCCGCTTCATGGCCTTCCTTCAAAGAAATGAAACTTCTCCTCCATCTAGCCCTACCCATGATGTGCAAACATCCACTTGTCATGATGAGACACATGTCTCCCAAGAAAACATAGAAGATCAAACCAATACCTTAGATCTTAGTGAACATAATGAACATAATCAAGATCCTAGTGATCCTTTATCATCCACTATCGACCCCATTTCAAAGCCATCATATCCTATTGGTCTATCCACCTTCATCCATGAATGTTCTTCTTTAGGACAACAACAACCTCTATCCACTTTCCCCTCTTCATCAAATCATGAGCTCATGTCTAGTGTCCAAAACACCCCTACTCCCATTGTCCATCGCATACTCCAAAAAATGAACTACCAAGGTAAAGGGGCCTTCATGAACAAGGTATTTTTGGAGCCCATCGATGTCAAAGTCCCTCCACACTCATATGGCCTTGGATATACACCCCTAGGAAAACAATCTCAAGATGTTGGTACTTCCTCCATACTTTCGAAGTCCACCATGTTTCCTCACAAATCCTATCATATACCCAAAACATATGTTGTCATTCCACCTCCATTATCATGCAAGTGTCAAAAGCATGTGACCACACACCTTCCACCATCCACTTTACCTCCACTACTTCCAACTCCTAATATCCCTATCATCTAATCCCCTCATCCATTTATCCATAAATCCACTTTTTATCCATCCATCCATAAATCCCATCACATTCCTAATCATGACCAATCAATGCACACATCATCTAAACAAGAAGCTTCCACTAACCCCAAGGGATTCAAAAATAAAAATTCAAATGCCTCTACCTATAAAGCTAAAAATCATAAGGACCCTCATGCCTTAGAGCACAAATGCAAAGAATCAAATCAAAATCCATCCAAAAGGCTATCCAAGCCCATACCTCCAAAACAAAAGTCAAAAACTAAAATGGTTTGGCTCCCTAAGCAAAAGGAAAGAAAGTCAAATGAAGCATCCACATCTGAAATATCCCAACAATCCTCTTACATCCAAAAATCCCATTCCATTCAAAAGTCTCAAATTCCTTCATCCCACAAGCAAATAAAAAATTATAAAAATCATAAGTCTATGTGGGTACCTAGGTCACTAAATCAACCATCTCCTAAGCAAACATCCCCATTGCTTCCTACACCTCCTCCAAATCAAAGTCTTCAATGTTTATCATGGTGTGTGCAACCGTTGGTCATGATTCCTTTCCATTCCACAAAATTCCCACATACCTCCATCTCCCTAATCCATCTTCCCTATCACCTCCCTATGGTCCATGATTTTGCATAAGCCTTTCATCCATCGTCTTGCATAAGTCCTACATAATCCACTATCTTTCCATACATAATCCACATCATAATCCATCCGTGTATAAAACCTTCCATAATCCACTATCTACCGAATCCATTTCCCACTCATGCAATCCCTTACCAACATCTATGAGCATAATGGCACTTAACATGGTCCATGCGATGACATCCATCTCTAATGGGACTATCACCTTTCATGGAACTAGACACTTAAGTCCCTCCTATCCATATTCCACCTATCCTATCCAAATATTCAAAAAAAGTAAAAAAAATCAAAAAAGTCAAAAAAAAAATAAAAGTAGTACAAAGAGAAATCCCTTCGTCCAATGATGAAAACCACCCTGGTGGCGCCTTGAATAAGTACCATGATGAAAACTTGGCAAATAAGCATCATGTGTAGGTTGATCTTCTATGTCACTTACACTTGGGGGCACATTGTCTCATCCATACCACAATATCATTTCCATCATACCATTTCCTATCCTATCCTACCATCCTTATCCGTTAGACCACATTCCTATCATATTGAGTCCAATCATCCTTCTTTCCTCCTTTTGATCTTGATAAAGATATGGGAGCAAAATGTTCACAAATGTTTTGGATATCTCTTGATATATATCATTCCTTTCCAATCAATCATATCACCATCCTAGTGTCATAATATTTGTCTTGTAAAATTCTAAGCATTCCACCTAGAATGGGGCATGTTATTCCTATGCGACATAGTCTTTGGATATCACATCCTAGCTTCTTTATGATGCACCCATCCATCCCATACACTATAGCTCATCCTTCTATCCATCCATCCCACCTACCTCCTTACACCTAGACTTGGTTTTCCCTTGTCATTGGTATCTAGCACAAAGGCAATTCAAATTGTAATCCATTGACATCTCAAAACATTCAAAAAATTCAAAAAAAATAAATATTCAAAAAAATACAAAAAAAATCAAAACATTTCAAAAATCCCAAAAAAAATCAAAACATTTCAAAAATTCAAAAAAATAAAAAAATGTCAAAAATCCAAAAAAATCAAAACATTTCATAGAATAAAAAATTTCTGCGATTATGATACATGCCCCAGTTTGCCCCTGGTACAGGTTTATGATGTTAGGATGCCCCCTTAGGAGATTGGATGGGAAGAGGCGACAACAAGATGACAGATAATCTCACAATTGGATAGGTTGAATGACAAATTGATTGAATAGACGGGTGAAGAAATTGGTTGACGCGGAAGAAAAACCAGGTAAAAATTATGCCCCGGGATGGACAAGGTCAAGAACCTTCCATTAGGGTTCCATGCGCTATATATAGAAATGTATTTGAGAGAGAAATTTTAGGAGATCAGAGCCTTTGGAGCACAAAGAAACCAGCAAAGATGCAGCAGTTTCCTATTGAGCTTCATCAAGTCAAGTCGATCCGACGGTTCAACCATCCAGCAGCCTATGGGCTGCCAATAAGTATCTCTTCATTTCTAGGCTAGGTACATTTATGATAGCATTAAATGTAGGGCAAAGTTTTGCGTTTTGAATGCACTAAAATCTAGAACCGCGCATATGACGCACGAGACCGCGCATATGTTGCGATTACGCGCATATGACGCCAGAATTGGTGCATATGCATAATTTTTGCATTTAAAGTTTACTACTATGCAAATGAAATTTTGCAATGCAAATGAAGAGGGATGATGCACATGTAAGGTTTTTCGATGCATTTGAGACATAGAGCTGCGCATTTGACTCATTATCCTACACTTTCTAAGTTCCACATACAAAATAGAGGCATATTCCATATAGTTTGGGATAAAAACATTACCAGTTTTAGGTACCCTTTTTGCTATAGTTTCACCCTGAAAAATTAGTTATACCATGCAAACACCTTTCCATATCATTTTCACAAACATCTTCTTTTTACATCATTGCCTTGCTATCAAAACACCTCAAAATCAAACCACAACTTTCTTCTAAGAACTAGTTGATACTCTACCAACCCAAACAAGAGCTAGTTAGTTTTATAACAGGATTTCAAATCATCCTTCTCAACAAAACGATACTAGTGTGATCTTGACAAGAAAATAGTCCTCATCAAATAGCGGTGTCAATCTATCCCTATTTGGACTACCACTTGTATCAACACTACGATATCTATTAGACATTGTAGCTAAAGATTTACCTTGTTTGAGACAAACATAGAATCAACAAAAACCTTAGCAAAATCTATTCCAATCAAACTCACCTTCTACCACATCACACCTCCAATAAAAAAAAAGCAAAATCCAACAAATCTCATTTCATCCCATCCCAAAATCTTGCATGGTACAAACTAGATCTCAATCAAAACAAAAGCAAAACATGGACAACCTTAACAATAATATACCCGATCCGGATGATGAGGAAGTCACTCAAGAGGAAATTCTCCAACAACTACAAGATCCTATGTTTCAAAAGATAATGGATAGAGTTGTTTCTACCGATCCCCAAAAGTATTTCCTCATGCTTGCTCAACAAGGAACAAAGCTACCTGTAAACTTGATATCTCTAATCTACAGGAGAATAATGCCTCAAATGAAGATGAGTCATCAAAAGATGGCTCTAAAACTGAAAAAGAGACTCCAAAAATAGAAAAGGCTAATGATACACTTAATCCATTGGATGCATTGACAACCCAAATCCAAGCCTTACAACAACAATTGGTATATATCCAAAGTGGAACCACAACAAAACATTATTTGCTTGAAGATATCTCACCTTACCCATTTGACAAATCCTTGAACATGATACCTTTTCCTATAAGATTTGAAGTGCCAAAATTTGACGAGTATAGAGGAAAAGGAGATCCTAGAAATCATATCAGGGAATTTGGTCCCGCTTGTCTTGAAGTCATCCACAATGAAACTTATCTAATGCGACTATTCCCTAGAAGCCTAGGAGGAAAAGCTATGGAATGGTTTTCACGTCTACCTCCCAGCATCCATACCTTTAATGAATTAGTGGACAAGTTCCTCACACATTTCTCTTATAACATAGAACATGAAATCTCCATGCTAGACCTTTGCAATAATAAAAAAATGAGAATCATTTGCATCTTTCCTACAAAGGTGGAGGTAGCTTGCGAGCAAGTGTCCCTATCACATACTTGAAAACAAATGATAGAAATGTTCGTGCATAATTTGTCCACTGAGCTAAGCTATCAAATACAAATTCAATGTCCATCAACTTTTAGTAAGGTCATTGAGATGGGGATTCTCATTGAGAAAGCCTTGATAGCAAAGGGACAAGTAAAGATATACAAAGACACCCCAAGCTCTAACAACAATGTGGATAAGTCATGGTTTTGGACTAAAAACAAACCCATAGTGAATGATGGTGTGGTAGATGAAAAACATGCAGCACCAAAGCAACCTATTTTCAACCTATCCAATCCATAGAACAATGCACCATCTACCAAGCCTCAAGGCACTGAACAAAAACAAAACAACTTCCCTCCAAGAAGAAAGTTCATGCAACTTGGTGAATCACTTGAATCCACACCTAGAAAGTTAATTGGGGGCAACCTCATCACACTCCCACCAGTGCGCAAATACGAACCCAAGTTCAAATCTCCTTGGTGGAATGCAAATGATTTTTATGAATACCATAGGAGCAAAGGTCATAAAACCAATGATTGTATGAAACTCAAGCATGTCATTCAAGACCTCATTGACCAAAAACATATACCATTAATGAAGGACATACTACCAACGATGAACATATAGCATTCAAGAATCCTCTACCTCATTACGAGAAAGGAGGTTCTTCAAACCAAAATAACAAAGGGGCTAACAAAGTAATCTATAACAACGCTTCTTTTGATTACACCATCAATCATATCTCCCAATGTGATTCACACATCAATGTGATCACCATCAATGATCAACTTGATTGTAATGTGACCATGCATCATGGAAACATAACTCTACAAGGAACTCAATCGAGGCCATCTTCCACATCCAAGTCACCCTCTACATCAAATCAGTACAGCATTATCGACCAACTTCACAAAACACCTGCACATATTTCCATCTTGGAGTTATTGTATTTATCACCATCCCACAAAGCCATTTTAGAAAAATCTCTCTTGGAGACAACGGTTCCTACGAACCTTGCCCAAGATCAATTCCAGGCTATGGTAGGCCATCTCACCACACCACATTTCATATCCTTCACTAAGAAGGATGACATGTCAATAAATCAACCACACAATGCATCCCTACACATTGAGGCCCAAATACATAAGCACAGAATAAAAAGGGTCCTAATAGATGGAGGGGCTGGTTTGAACATTTGTACACTAAAGTCAATCCTTTCATTGGGGTTCTCTGAAAATACCATTGACCCCAAAAAGAAGATAACCTTCAAGGCATATGATGAGGAAGAACCTCCAAAGGAATGGTGGTTTTGCCAATACGAGTGGGACTAGTAGAAAGAGATGTAGTGTGCCAAGTTCTAGACATGGACCTAGCATATAACATTCTTCTAGGTAGACCTTGGATCCATGGGATGAAGGCTATCCCATCAACATACCACCAATGTATCAAGTTCCCACACAATGGCTAATAAATTACCATACAAGGGGACCCTGATCCATTCCAGTATTGCAACAACATCCAATCAAAACCAGAAGTTGTAATCCCCACCAACCATGCAACTTCACCCTCTGCAACCAATGTTGACCCAAGCTCAATACCTTCTACATCAAAATCCGCAAAAACAAAAATTCAAGATCAACAATAAAGGTGTAGGAGAATATTCCATTGAGCAAACCTTTTGTCTCACACCATTACCTCTTTCACCCAAATCCACCCATCCATTAAATCCTTAATCGACCCATGCACCTACAAAGGATGTGATCCAAAGGATACTAGTAAGGAGTCAACCATGTCACCAAATTTCTATCCTTGAACCTACAAGAAACTCTTCCAGTGCCATGTCCAATCCTACAATCCCACCATATAGTCCACAACCCCTTGAGCCTATTGAACAATTTCCCCCAATGAATCCAAGTCAAGATCCATCATCCCCTCATGATGATAACCCTCAAGTGCATGTCAAGCCTATCTAATATCCTTCCACTTCTATTCAAACAACCCATGAGGCATGTCAAGAACCTAATCCCAAGCATGTGGAAACAACAAACCTCCATCCTAATCAAGATCAAATTACTTTCATTCCACCCATCCATAACATTTATCTTTTCCATGATCAAGATATTACCTATGAAGAAGCTATCCATGAGAAACTTGATCCTTTACCTATCTATGAGAAAGAAATCCAAATCCAACCCATCCATAACATATATATCTTTTCCATGATCAAGATGATAGCCATGATGAAGACTTATCCATGAAAAACTTGATCCTGTTCATACCCCCACAACCATCCATAAACAAGATACCCAAGACCTACATACTCCATGTAGTAAATATCTTATTGACCTACTTGAGAATTCACCCCACTTTATGGCCTTCCTTCAAAGCAAAGAGAATTCTTCTTCATCCAACCCTACCCATGATCCGCAAACATTCATTTTCCTTGATGAGACACTTGCCTCCCATGTGCACATAGATGATCAAACCAATAACTTGGATCTTAGTGAACATAATGCTAATTAAGATCATAATGATCCTCCACCATCCATTATCGACCATGTTGCAAATCCATCCTATCCCCTTGGTCTCACTACCTTCATCCATGAATGTTCTTCCTTCAGAGAGCAACAACCATTATCTACCACTTCACCTTCCCCATCAAATATTGAGGTCACATCTAGTTTCCAAGTCACCCATAATCCCATTGTCCACCACATACTCCAAAATATGAACTATCAAGGTAAAGGCTTAGGCCTTCATGAACAAGGTATTTTGGAGCCTATCCATGTCAAAGTCCCTCCACCCTCTTATGGCCTTGGTTATACTCCCCAAGAAAAGAAATCTCATGATGTTGGTACTTCCTCCATGCCTTCTAAATCCACTCATTCCCATCACACATCCTACCATATCCCCAAAACATATGTTGTCATTCCACCTCCCTTATCATACAAATCCCAAAAGCATGTGACCATACACCTTCCACCCTCTAATTTGCCTCCACTTCTTCCAACTCCTAGTATCCATCCATACACTTTACCTTAATTGCTTCCAACACCTAACACTCCTATCATTCATAAATACCCTTACATTCCTAATAATGCCAACAAATGCACATAGCATGTACACATGAAGCTTCCACTCATTCCACCCACCACATGGGATTCAAAAATAAACATTTGGATGCTTCCTTTCATAAAGTCAAAAATCCTACGGGTCCTAATACCTTAGGAAATCAATTCAAAAATTCAAAGCAAGCTACATTCAAAGATCCATCCAAACCCATACCTCCACAAGAAAAGTCCAAAACCAAAATGGTATGGGTACCTAAACAAAAATCAAACAAGTTAGATGAGACATTCACCTCTCATAAATCCCAACCATCCTCTTCCATCCATTTCACCCCAAAATATCAAATTCCTTCATCCCACATCAAAAGTAAAAATCATAAAAATACTAAATCCATGTGGGTCCCTAAATTACTCCATCAACCATCCACCAAGCAAACATCGCCATTGCTTCCTACACCACCTCCAAATCAAAAGGTTCAATGTTTATCACTATGTGTGCAACCATTGGTCATGATTCCTTTTCACACCTCTATCACCCCATCATTCAACCATTATCCTACTTATCTACCCTATCACCATCATATAGTCCATGCTTTTGCATAAATATTTCATCCATCCTTGTGCATGATTCCTACATAATCTACATCATAATCCACCATCTTCCCTACATAATCTACATCATAATCCACCATCTTCCATACATAATTCACATCATAATCCACTATCATTCCCTCCACAATCCACTATCTACCTATTCCATCTCGCTTTCATGCATCTCCCTACCAACATCTAGGGGCATAATGACATTTGACATGGTCCATGTGACGACATTCCATCTCTAATGGGACTATCACCTTTCATAGCACTAGACACTTGAATCCCTCTCGTCCATATTCCACCTATCATATCCAAAAAAAAAACAAAAAGTAAAGAAAAATCCCTTCATCCAACGGTGAAAGCCACCCTTGGTGGTGCCAAGGATAAGTACCATGATGAAAATCGGGCAAACATGCGTCATGTGTAGATTGATCTTCTATGTCACTTACCCTTAGGAGCACATTGTCTCATCAACCCTATCACTTTACA
This sequence comes from Cunninghamia lanceolata, assembly GCA_027924645.1. Classification (NCBI taxonomy): domain Eukaryota; kingdom Viridiplantae; phylum Streptophyta; class Pinopsida; order Cupressales; family Cupressaceae; genus Cunninghamia; species Cunninghamia lanceolata. The sequence goes on from BSBN01000385.1 coordinate 1,471,157, forward strand.
TCCTATCATCCTTATCCTGCATATATCTATCATATTATTATCCTTTCATCCTCTCTTCCTCCTTTTGATCTTGATAAAGATCAAGGGCACAATGTTGACAATTCTTTGGAAATGTCTTGACATACCTCATCCCTTTCAATCCAATCCTATCATCCTCCTTTGTCATAAGCATTGTCATGTCAAATCCTGAATTATTCCTACGTGACATAGTCCTTAGAGATCACATCCTTGTTTTCTTCTGCATGCATCCATTCTATCCCTTATCACCCATTCTTTTATCCAATCATCAATCCTACAAACTCCAATGAAAGGGAATCAAAAACAATATCAGTAATAAACCGCTTCGTCCATCTTTTAGAAATCCCACTTTCATTCAAATTTCTTGCCATATCCATCAAATAACTACATCCATTCGTAACCATCTAACGGTAACCTATCATAGCTCGGTGCTCTGTCACCCCTATCACCTTATCCAGTAGGGTCATCCCATCACATTATCCTATCATTTATCTGAGTCTGTTGTCAATATCAGTCATCTTCCAACTACGTCACCTTTGAGTTATCATGTAGGCAAGACCATCATTGATGCGCCCCCGAGGCTCCTTTTCCATCCATTCCATCCCATGTCATTCAACATTTGGTCCAGTTCAGTCTGCACCATTTCTCATCACCTAGGTCTTTAGGTCCACGTAAGTCCACCCCGAACTATGTTGCCTCTACGTCGTCACGTAGGCAAGGCCATTTAGCAATTCGCCCCTGAGGCACTAGGTTAGTCCCTTAGGGCCCATCACATTTTTCATTGTCAGTTTATCCATAATAAATAAATCCTCTACTTGACTGGGGGCAAATCCTAAACCTAGCCAGGGAATAGGACTCTTGAATGCTATAAATTCATAGGGTAAACAATCAGATCACAGTTTTATCACTATAAAATAAACAACACAGCAAGCAAGCTTTAAAACATCATCTTAGCAAAAAGACATTTAAACTGCACCTAACAAATCCCAACCTGCCTAAGACATCAAACTGATTCTATCAAGTTATTGCAAGAAAACATGTTTTGGGCAAGAAATGTTTTTAATGATTGTTTTAAAAGTCTTATATCATTATTTTTGTTATTATATCTTTCTACACTACTCAAGGATGTCTCAAACTAGAGAAGCTATGATAGGGGCATAATCATTTTTTTTGTTTTCTATTTGTGGGTTTATCTTTAGTAATGTGAAAGCCTTGTCTAATGACATGATCAACAAAATGATCATCAAGGACATCAAAGGTCTAAATATGAAATAGGTTTAATCCTTGTCTATTGATACACAAGCAATACTCAGGTCATCTTGGTTCAATTATACTTAGATGCTTGTATTAACTTGCTAAATCAAAATCCATGTAAGAGATACTCAGGTCATCAAGGTTTAATTATACCTAGATGCTTATATTTTCTTACAACATTTTAAAAGCTCAATGATGAAGCAAAGTACTTCAAAAACTTGCACAATCGAAGATGACAAGAATCAATATCCATACTTATCCCATTGCATTCCATTTCATTATAAGCATTTCATCATTATCAAAATTCCAAGTGTCTCAGGAACTAAGTTATCCATTTATTCATTTATCCAAATCATTTCATCAATCCTTCAAATCAAATCTTTAATCACTTATTCAATCATCAAATTAATTTAATCAAATCAAGCAATGATCCTAGTACAAGTCCATCCTTCATCCATATCGATCAAGTCAATCAATCTTGTCAAATTTTCCAATCGCAATCAATGGTCTTGATCCTAATCTCGTCGTAAACTAAATCAATCAATCATCATCATCAGTGGGATATATCTTTCCCGCATCTTTGTGTTGATCTAGGGATATATCTTTCCTGCATCTTTGTGTTGATCTAGGGATATATCGTTCCCCACAATGACAACCGCATCTTTGTGTTGATCTAGGGATATATCGTTCCCTGTTATGAAAAACATTATCATCATCAATCATTATCGATTAAGAATTGGTTTATAGCTTGACAGGGGCAATACCTTGTTTGTTCTTGTATCACTTGTGCATACTTGCTTGCTTGCTTGCGTGTGTTATCATTTTATCTTGCATAGCATATCATTTAGCTCTTTCATTCCATCCTTTATCTTGCATCCTCCATTTTCTTAACCTGTCATTCAACCTATCTCATCATGAGATCATTCGTCATCCTATCGTCACATTCTTCCTGTCCAATCTCTCAAGGGGACATCCTAGTGTCATAAACCTAAACCAAGGGCAAACTGGGGCATGTATCATAATCAAAAAAAAATTATTGTTTGAAACAACGTGCTAAAAACACATTGTCTCAAAGAGGGGCAAAATGTATACACCTAAAAATGGCAAAGACAAATTAAATAATTTTTTATTATTTATTTAATTCCCATTCTTCTATCATTTAATAAATTCATCAATTTATCTATTTGATTCACATTCATCATTAATAATCCAAATATTAAATAAATATTAATTTATTTAATTAAACCTATTCTTCTAATGTCATCTCTTAATTAAATAATAATCAAATTATTTAACCCCAAATCATCATTTTCCAAAGTCTTCATTCATAATTTCATGTCACACATCCACCTCATCATCTTGCACATGTAATTAAAAAATTTTAATATTTAATTAATCCATTTTCCCTCACCGACATGGCCTATTATCTCTCCAACCATCCCTATTCCAAAGGGCATGGTCTCTCCATGTCACCATAGTCAAAGGAGCATTTTGTGACACTTGTTCCATAGTCCCTAGAATCTTTCCAATCTCCCTACAAACATGGTCTCCTATTTTGACCTTCTCTCTTGGGTCATGGTGAGTCTTGTGACATGTGGACTCATGTCACACCTTTCTCTCCTCCATGTCAAGGTGAGAGGAACATCTTCCCTCGTTCTCTCCCTCATCTCAACCAATTCAATCCTCACCATACACCTCACAAGACCAAGTCTTAGCCATTGGGATCTTGACACATGGATTTGCCCCCTCCTTGGCCTATAAAAGGAAGCTCATTCCCTCATTCTATCATCCACAAGCTATAGCAAAGTTACTCTACAGAAATTCCAATGTGCCTTTGGCAAAGCATCCAATATTGCTCATTGCATTTTATATCCATTATATTCATATCCATACAACCATGGATTCAATCATCTATCCCTCATCCTCACAATAGTTACATTGTAGGTAATCTTCATTGCATTTTATCCAACATATAGCCATTCAAGTATTGTCATCTTCAAATAGTGAGGAAGCACACTTCTGAGAGCTCTATTCATCAACAAGATCAATACAAGATAGGCGTGTTGCAAGTATGGGCCTAACCGGTGTTGTCATTGATGTCATCATACTCCTGTTGCATTAATGATAAGGATTGCATGAACTATTTGCTGAAGATATTGAGAAAATTGATCATATCAGGGACAAAGAAGAACAGTGAAGACAGTAAGCTAAAGATCCAAGATAAGATGAGGATCAGAGGATGTGGTTCAAAGGGTTTGCAGATATGTGTATTAAGGTGAAACAGTAAATATTTCAGAGATTCACATGATGATCTAAAGAAGTTGTGGCTTCTCAAGTAAAACTAATTCCGGCAGGTGTTTAGAGGTGACAGAGTGACACAGATAGGTCCGATGAGATCCAGAAATGCATTATGCTCTTCTGCAAATTTGGTGAAGTATTTAGGAAGTCCACGTGAAGTGACAACTCAAATGGTTCATGATCTAAAGGTCTGCAAGCATCTATTCCATTGTGACAGTGATGACAGATTGTGTTCTTAAGGTTCCAGATGAAGGAGAGAAGGATTTCAGTAAGTAGATGTAGTGTGGAAGTTATTGGTGATTCAGGCTAGCTTGTGGAGGTCTTTGGATCATGTCCAGCTCGTGTCGGTGGTTCGCATTGGAGTTTGAGCTCACAATTGAAGAATTACTTCCAGATGATGGTGTCCTTCCTAAGTTTGGCTGACTGGATGAGTTACACATCCTACGGATGATCTTGAAGATGTTGTATGAAGTTTGGCGTGTTCCTAGAAGAAGATTGAAGTCTCAGATCTGTGTGCTCGGCAGTGTGTTGATCCGCATGAAGTCTTTTGTAATTAGTCATGTTGTATTTATGTATTTGCTATGTAATGTTTGTTGACTTAGATGATCATTCCTAAGTTGATGTCTTGTATAAATAAGGAATTGTAAAGTCATTCCAAAGGGTATCTTGTGGAGATGAGAGTGTGGTAGTGAGGAGGAGACCGAAAGGCAGAGCAGAAGTTTTGGGCTTAAATGGAACTAACTCAAGCATGGTGAAGATGATATTCTTCAGTTCAAGTATGTGATACTTATTCTTTTGTAGACAGTGTGTCTCTTGTAGGTAGTGAGCATCTTGTGAGCAGTGTGCTCAGGTAGTGAGCCCTGTTTGGCATGTGTCATTTTGTTCTTTCTCTTCTTCTAACAGAGAATACAATCTTGGGTTAGTCACACTGTGGTTTTTCCCTTAACCAGGTTTTCCACGTCAAAATTTTAGTGTCTAATGTGTTAATGTGTTTCTGATCTTGAGTTAATGCATTGTGTTTCCATGATTGATTTATTATTATGTTGCTGAATTACAAAGTGGATTTAATTGTTTAATTGGAAGAAAGTTTTGGACAATTGATTCACCCCCCTCTCAGTTGTCTATCCTAAATCTAACAATTGGTATCAAAGCTAAGTTCCTCTAAAAAGGCTTAACCACTTGAGGAGATCCAGGATGTCGTCCTACAAGAAGGATAGTCCAAAGTTTGATGCAACCAATTTTAATCTTTGGAAAAGTCGCATGCAATGTCACTTGCAATGTATGGGAATTCAGTACTGGACCATAGCTACAATGAAGTATACTCCTCCATAGAATGGCCTAAAAACCACAACTAAAATCACAGATGCTGAAAATAATCTGCAAACTAAAGAAGCTCTTCTAAGTGCCTTGTCTAATTCAGAGCTGACAAATGTTGTTAACCTACAAACTGATTTTGAGATTTGGGAAAAACTAGAACTTCTGCATGAAGGAGATAAGTATGTTAAATGTGCAAGGTTACAAAGTCTGAAAGGAAAATTTGAAAATCTAAAGATGAGAGAAGATGAAAATATCACTACTTTTATGCCAAGAGTAAATGAGCTTATTTGTGGCATTAGATGTGTTGGTGGAGTCTTGGATGAAGATGAGATTATTGGCAAAGTTCTCAGATCCCTTCTTGCTTCTTACAAAATCAAGGTTGTTACCATTGAAGAATTTAGAGCCCATTCAAGTGTCACAAGAGATCAATTGGTTGGTAAATTGGCTGCATTTGAGTTGACCAAATTTGGAGATGCCCCCCCCAAGATTGAATTTGCATTCAAAGCCCTTTGTAAAAGGTAAACAAAGGTTTGATCCAGGGGAGAACTCTTTAAGGAAATTATCATGGTATGAGAAAGCAAGAAAAGACTTGGAAGAAGAAGAAGCTGAAACTGCTCAACTTGAAGCCCTTATTGCAAAAAGACCGCCAAGAGGATCCAGTAAGTATGAAGGGAAATTGCCTTTTAAGTGTTTTAACTGCGATAAGATTGGTCATTTTGCCTCAAGGTTTCTGGAAAGATTTTCAATGCCAAATCCTAACAAATCAAGGTTCCAAAAGAATTGTTACTATGTTCATGAAGATGATGATAATGAAGGAGTAACAGATGATGAATCAGAGATAGGAAACAAATCTGGAAGTGACTGGGTGTTTATTGCCATCAAGGAAGAAGATCCAATGCCCTCTGAATCTGTCAATCATAAAGTTGTAGAAAGAGCTCTGGCTGCCCAAGTTGAATAAAAGGATGATTGGGTCATTGATAATGGTCTCACCACACAACAAGTGACAAAAGTAAGTTTATAGATTTGGAAAGGTATGAAGGAGGAGTGGTAAAGTTTGGTGATAATTCTGTTGGTAGAATCAGAGGTAGAGGAACTATTTCTTTTGATGGAAGGAACAAAACTGGTAATGTACTGTATGTTGAAGGATTGAAGCACAATCTTCTCAGTGTTGGATAGTTGGTGGACAAAGGCTATGATCTCTGATTCAAGAATGGAAAATGCAAGATCTTTGAAAGCTCTGGAATAGAGATTGCATCTGGTACTCAAACAAAAGGTAATATCTTCCATTTGGTTGGTACTGGTAAAAGTTGTCTGTTTGTTTAAATTGATCAGAGTTGGTTATGGCATTGGAGAATGTGTCATGTGAATTTTGATAACATCATCAAGATAAGCAACACTCAGGCTGTAAGAGATCTTCCAAAATTGGTGAAACCTACAAACAGTTTGTGCAAAGAATGTCAGTTGGGTAAACAAAGCAGAGTCTCATTCAAAAGCAAGGAACAATCTTTTACTGGATCATTAGACTTAGTTCATACTGATTTATGTGGTCCGGCAAGAATCAGGAGTGTGCAAGGTGATAGATACTTCATATTATTAATTGACGACTACTCTCGGATGATGTGGGTAACTTTTCTGAAAGAGAAATCAGAAGCTCTTGAGAAATTCAAAATATTCAAGGCTATGGTAGAGAATGAAACTAAATTAAAACTAAAATGTCTGAGGTCTGATAGAGGTGGAGAATTCACATCCAGTGATTTCATAGAATTCTATGAGAAACATGGAATAAAGAGGCAGTTGTCTGCTCCTAGGACTCCACAGTAGAATGGAGTAGTGGAGAGAAAGAACCAGACCATCTAGGAAGCATCTCAAACCATGATGATGGAAGCAAATGTTCCTCAGATCTATTGGAGAGAAGCTGTAAGCACTAGAGTCTATACTCTCAATCGGGTACAAATCAGAAGCAATACCAGTAAGACTCCTTATGAACTTTGGTTTGGCATCACTCCTACTGTGAAATATTTCAGAGTTTTTGGTAGCAAATGTTACATCAAGAGAGATGAAGATTTAGGCAAATTTGATGCTAGAAGTGATGAAGGAATTTTCTTGGGTTATTCTACTCAAAGCAAAGCATACGTGTGTTATAACAAGAGACTAAGGAAGATTATAGAAAGTACAAATGTGAAGGTTGATGAAGGAATTGAAAAACCCTCAAGGTTCTATAAATATGATGAAGATGATCAGAATAATGTTTTGATTCAAGGAGCCCAAGCCCCTTCTAAAATTTAGATTCAAACTGATCCGGTAAATCAGGTAGAAGAGATGAGTTTTAATGAGCCTGATCAAGAATTAGAAGTGCAAGAAACTCCAAAAATTCCCAGGTATACTGAACTGCTCTGAAGATTAGATCATAGGTGATAAAAGCAAAGGTGTACAAACAAGAAGGAGGATTGCTCAAGATTCAGAAGAGTATTGTCTGATTTCAAAGATTGAACCTAAGACAGTGAATGAAGCTTGCAATGATGAAAACTAGACTAAAGCAATGGAGGAAGAGCTGATGCAAATTGAGAAAAATCACACTTGGGATCTTGTTCCCAGACCTAGAAACAAGAATGTGAATGGAACCAAATGGGTCTTCTAGAACAAACTGAATAAAGTTGGTGAAGTAATCAGAAATAAAGCCAAATTGGTCTGCAAGGGTTACTCTCAAATAGAAGGAGTTGATTTTGAAGAAACTTTTGCTCCGGTGGCAAGAATTGAAGCAGTCATATTGTTTCTTGCCTTTGCTGCTTTCAAGGACTTCAAGGTATATCAGATGGATGTCAAGTCTGCCTTTTTGAATGGAGACTTGGAAGAAGTGTACATTGAGCAACTGGATGGATTTCAATTGTTTGATCATGGTGATATGGTTTGCAAGTTGAAGAAAGCACTGTATGGATTGAAGCAAGCCCCAAGAGCCTGGTATGAAAGATTGGATAAGCATCTTTTGAAGATTGGTTTCAACAAAGGTACTGCTGACAGTAATTTGTACTTCAAAATTGATCATGAAAATATCTTGATTGTTGAAGTGTTTGTTGATGATATCATTTTTGGAGGAAGAGATAGTATGTGTAAAACTTTTGCAAATCAGATGAAAAGTGAATTTGAGATGTCTATGCTTGGGGAAATGAATTTCTTCTTGGGTCTACAAATCACTCAAACAAAGAAAGCAATCTTCATTTCTCAGACCAAATATGTGAAAGAATTGTTGAAGAAATTTGGGATGGAAGACTCAAAACCAATGAGTACTCCCATGGCAACTAGATGTAAATTGAGCAAAGATGATGACTCTCCTAAGGTTGATCAGAAAAAGTACAGGTCAATGATTAGAGGATTTTTGTATCTCACTCAAACTAGACCTGATATTATGAATGTTGTTGGTCTTGTTGCTAGATTCCAAGTTGATCCTAGAGAATCTCATGTCATGGCAATAAAGAAGATTTTTAGATATATAAAAGGGATAGTTGAATATGGATTGTGGTATCCCAGAGATCATGATTTTTCTCTTCATGCATATACAAATGCAGATTGGGCAGGAGATGTGGATGACCGAAAGAGTACCAGTGGTGGAGCATTCTTTTTAGGGAAGAGATTGGTTTCTTGGCTAAGCAAGAAACAAGAGGCAATATCTCTGTCCACAAGTGAAGTAGAATATATTGCAGCAGCAAGTAGTTGCACTCAAGTTTTATGGATGAAGCAGATGCTAAAAGACATCAGAGTGGAGTATGAGGAGCCTATCACAATCTTCTGTGATAATTCAAGTGCAATAAATATATCTAAGAATCCGATGTTGCATTCAAAGACTAAACATATATCCATCAAGTTTCACTTTTTGAGAGAGCAAGTTAACAAGAATGAAGTCAAATTGGAGTTTGTGCCTTCCAAGGATCAGATTGCAGATATCTTTACTAAACCTCTACCTAAGGACTCTTTTGAGTATCTCAAGGAGAAGTTAGGGGTTATTGCCCCTCTGATGATGAACTAAGGTTCACTAATGTGCATCAGTCTGGTGGATATCACAGTCATATCTTGTGGTCCAGACTAATGATGGAGAGCTGCTACTCAGGGGGAGCAGCTGGTATAATTCTGAAGTAGTGGAGTTGCAAGTATGTGCCCTTTGCCATCGATGTCAAAGGGGGAGAGAAGACATGTGAAAAACAAGTAGTTTCTGATCAAAGGGGGAGCAGTAAAGGGAGAGAAGACATGTGAATGGTTGTTGCTGATAGGGGGAGTTGTGTTAGTGAGGAGAAGTTCTTGTCTTGATGGTTAAAATAGTTTTTCACATCATATGTTGCCATCAATGACAAAGGGGGAGATTTTTGCAAGTATGGGCCTAACCGGTGTTGTCATTGATGTCAACATACTCCTGTTGCATTAATGATAAGGATTGGATGAACTATTTGCTGAAGATATTGAGAAAATTAATCATATCAAGAACAGAGAAGAACTGTGGAGATAGTAAGCTAAAGAGCCAAGATAAGATGAGGATCAGAGTATGCGGTTCAAAGTGTTTGTAGATATGTGTCTTAAAGTGATCCAGTAAAGATTTTATAGGTCCACATGATGATCTGAAGAAGTTGTGGCCACTCAAGTAAAACCAATTCTGGTAGGTGTTCAGAGGTGACAGAGTGACACAGATAGGTCCGGTGAGATCCAAAAATGCATTATGCTCTTCTATGGATTTGGTGAAGTGTTTAGGAAGTCCATGTAGAGTGAAAACTCAAATGGTTTGTGATCTGGAGGTCCGCAAGCATCTATTCCATTGTGACAGTGATGAAAGACTGTGTTCTTGAGGTTCTGGATGAAGGAGAGAAGGATTTCAATAAGTAGATGTAGTGTGGATGTTATTGGTGATTCAAGCTAGCTTGTGGAGGTCTTTGGATCGTGTCCAGCTCATGTTGGTGGTCCACATTAGAGTTTGAGCTCGCAATTGAAGAATTACTTCTGAACGATGGTGTTCTTCCTAAGTTTGGCTGACCGGATGAGTTACACATCATGTGGATGATCTTGAAGATGTTGTGTGAAGTTTGGCGTTTTCCTAGAAGAATATTAAAGTCTCAAATCTATGTGGCCAACAATGTGTTGATCTGCGTGAAGTCTTTTGTAATTAGTCATGTTGTATTTATGTATTTGCTCTATAATGTTTGCCGACTCAGATGATCATTCCTAAGTCGATGTCTTGTATAAATAACAAATTGTAAAGTCATTCCAAAGGGTATCTTGTGGAGATGAGAGTGTGATAGCGAGGAGGAGACTGAAAGGCAGAGCAGAAGTTTTTGGCTTAAATGGAACTGACTCAAGCATGGTGAAGATGCTATTCTTCAGTTCAAGTATGTGATACTTATTCTTTTGTAGACAGTGTGTCTCTTGTAGGCAGTGAGCCTCTTATGAGCAGTGTGCTCAGGCAATGAGCCCTAATTGGCATGTGCCATTTTGTTCTTTCTATTCTTCTAACAGAGAATACAATCTTAGGTTAGTCACCCCGTGGTTTTTCCCTTAACTGAGTTTTCCACGTCAAAATCTCAGTGTCTCATGTGTTAATGTGTTTCTACTCTTGAGTTAATGCATTGTGTTTCCATGATTGATTTAATATTATGCTGTTGAATTACAAAGTGGATTTAATTGTTTAATTGGAAGAAAGTTTTGGACAACTGATTCACCCCCCTCTCAGTTGTTTGTCCTGAATCTAACAAGGTGAACAATGGAAGGTTCGAGGTAAATCAGTCTTCAAGGTAATATTGCTTTGTTTATTTGATTTGCATCATATTTCATTGAGATTATTGGATTATTAGTAGTTTAAAACTATTGACAATATTTCCATTAACATTCCCAAAAATGCAAAAAAATCAAATATCTAACATAAATTCAAGCAATAAAATTAATTCATCATCAATTCAATTCTCCAAATTCAATCATCAAATCAATCCATCAAGTGATCAAAGTCAAATCATCAAATCAATTCTTCAACTCATTCCAATCAATCAATTCTTCCAAATCCATTCATCAAATCATCTTTCAATCAATCAGTCCATCAAATTCAATTCATCCAATCAAATCAATTCATCAAATCCAATCAAATCAATTCCTCACATCAATCAAAATCAAATCAAGTCAATCCAAGCAATGATCCAAATACAATTCATGCTCAATCCATACCAATCAAGCTAATCAATCTTGTCAAATTATCCAATCATGTCAAGGGTCTTGATCATAGCCTTGTTGTAAACCAAATCAATTAATCAATCAATCATTAATCAAATCCTAGTGTTGATTTGCATGGCCAACAACACTAGTGTTAATCATCAATCAATTATCTTATATAGGATGTTGCATTGTCGAAACCAGACCAAGCATCTTATATGACATGTTTCATTTCCTGAGACCAGACACAATTATCATCAATCAATCATTGGTTTACATCTTGAGAAGGGCAATACCTTGTTTGTTTTTGAATCATTTGTGCATGCTTTCTTTCTTGCTTGTGTGTGTTATCATTTTATCTTGTATTTGAATCACATCCATATCATTCCAGCTAATATTCATATCTTGTTTATGTTGGAATAGATTTTTACATTATCCTTTGCATCTAAGGACATAGCATACCTTTTGTGCATTAGGACTTTAATGCTCTACGTTTACTTCCTCATATGTCTAGAAAATATTGTATTATGTTGGGTGCACAAGACACATCGTCACCTTGGTCCTTATACCTTGGTGCATAATGTCTAGTGCTACATCAAACTGTTGATAACTAAGAGGGGGGGTGAATCAGTTATCTTAATTATTTCAGCTTTCTGAATTTCCTTAATAATTAGTGTAGCATTAAATCAAATAAGCAAACATAACCATAAAATGGAAATAGCATCAATACACATGACACAATGATTTTGACATGGAAAACCTTGTTAGGAGAAAAACCACGAGGTGATTAACCCAAGATTGTATTCTTTGTTAAAAGAATAAGATAGTACAAAATGGCACTTGCCAATTAGGGCTTACTGCCCGGGCACACTGCCCACAAGAGGCTCACTGCCTACAATAGTTTATACAAGGAAACTAGATACTTGAACTGATGAGAAGCATCCACATATGCTAAGGTTTAGTTCTGTTTAAGCCCAATATACTGATCTGTTGCACTTCATTCTTACTCTCCTTAGGTGCTGTTGTCCTGTTAAATTATGGACCTATCTTACTGCCTTCACACTGCTCTTCTGCTTTTCTTCGCACCACACAAAAATACACCACACCTATTCTCATCTAAATCCTTCTAATATATATATCCGCACAAAAGATTTCAATATTTTTCTAGTCGGCATCCAGAATACTCAATATTTTCCCAACCTCTGGTCTGTCGGCTGAATCCTTGCTTACCAAGTGATGCGAATCAAGGAGATACTTATAGAAGTCATCTAACATGTCAGAAAAATATGGATGATACCTTAAAAACCTTGATCACCATCAATATCTCATCCGAAATAATTCTGATGTTCTGTCGGTCAGTTCTTCCTCTGTCTATTCTGCCAAACCGGACCCCAATACTTAGATGCTCATATCTCTTTACTCTTTCATCATCAGAGGCTCAATCCCTGGAATCTATTAGTCAAGGTATTCCTCTTGACTTCCCCAAGTCTACAATTTAAAAAGATACTTCCTCTAAGAGATCCGGACCTGATTGTCGGACCTTGATGCATGCACTGTTCTTGCTTACCGGACCAAGGTATTCTTCAATCTGACTTCTGGTAAAGATACACCATGTCCTACGGATGTGTGGAGTGGTCTTTGTTGCCATCAATGACAACACCAATGAAGCCACACAGTGTCTCTTGCCAACAATCTCCCCCTTTGGCATTGATGGCAACACTTAGTGAAAAATGACTAAGTGTCACACTACACTCCCCCTTGGCTGATGCTCTGTTCTAATGTACATTTTTCTGGAGCTCCCCATTAGCTGGATTCCACAATTTTCACTGTTCCTCACTCCCCCTTTGACATCAATGGCAAAGGGTAGAATCTGCATACCAACAATCCTAAAAAAAATCAACTATACTTAGCCACATAAGTATAAATACATGATACACTTACATATATTGAAGTATATCTGCAAAAGATGTCTTGAACTGGGCAAATTTTGTTGCCCAACTCTGCTTCATCCTATCCAAAATTGAGATGTGACCACTCAACAAGAATGCAAAAGCTTCTGCCCTCTTAAGATCTGTCGGATCACTAGTTCGGGCTGTGGTCTGGGCATCAGTTAGGGCCTCATGCATGGCCTCTAATTTAGGGATAATCATCCCTCTAAGTTCACCCATCCTGCTTAATATGTTCTTCCTCTCCTTCTCAAGCTTCTTAATCTCATTCATGACTACAATAGTTTGACATTCTTGGTTTATTATGGATACAGTGAGAGGATCAAAATTCTGAGAGAGGCTTGACATTTTATCCTCTTGTTTTTTCACTTTCTTCTCAATATCCTTTGTTACTTTAGTCCAGGATATACAAAATTTATATACTTCTCCTCCATCCTTAAGAGCATTTTCTAATCTCTTTATCCCAATATCCATAACTCTCCTATCATTGGTTATAAAGCCTTGTAACTCAGAGAATCTCTTATCCAAAAACTCTTTTCGGACCTTCACCTCAGCTGGTTTCTCTAAAGATTCAAAATGAGTGCTGACAGAATTAACAAGAGACTTGAGATTACCAAATGAAGAAGCTAAGGAATCCTTCTGAAAGGATGGCATGATCTTTTCAAGCACACTAGATGCAATTTCTAGCAGCTCACAATCTTCCATGTGAGACTTTAGAAGTTTCTCTTTAGCCTTTTCTTGGGCAAAGGATGCTATCTTCATTGTTTGAACCGGGGAGAGAGAATCAAAGTCAAATAGTCCTTGAAGTAACTCTAGTTCATCAATCTCCATCATTTCTTTAGTCAAGAAATCCTTGACAGTTTCTGCAATGTCTCTTGCCAGAGACAAAGTTTTCTTTCCTTCTGCACTGTCACTTGTGTTCTTCTCAGTTTGACCTTCTTCTCTTCCCTTCACTTCTTCTTCTTTCTCCTCTATTCTTTCTTCTCCTTTAGATCCGGAGACTGCTGGAGAATCTGGATTTGCTTCTCCTTGGATTTCCTCTTCTGGAACAGAGGAATCTAAGTCCTTAGCTTTTTCTTTACTAGTCTTCTTTACCTCTTCTGCCATTGTCTCAGTAGATTCTTTTTCAACATCTGTAGCCGAAGGATTATCACCTAAGTCCTCTATAATAGGAATGTTGAATCTTTTGTATGCATTCCAGAGGATCTCTTCTGTCTCTTTTGCTACTTTGTCAGTTTCTCCGAGCATGAGCTGATTCATTCTGGCTTTGCTCCAGAACTCATCCTTACAATCTTTGAAGATCATATTCATTTGGTTCTGAGTGATTGAAGGAAAGAGTTGAATGGCTATCTGTTCCCGGATCTCAAGATCCTTTGCCTTAGCATTATTCTTCTTATTTCTAATTCCTTCTCTAGGCTTTTGGGAATGAGAGATATGATTTCAATAAAAGCCTTATTATAGATATTCAAATATCTGACTGTAGCTTCTTGCAAGATCTTTTGGTCAGCTTCATTATAATCATCATAGAATTCAGTCATTGGTTTTAGGTTTCCATCCACAGTGACTGATTTGACTACATCATCAATGGACAGAGTGGGCCTTTCAACAAATTCTTCTGCCATCTCTTCCATGTCTTGACATGTAGAAGATTCACCGGATCCTTTCTTCTTCTTCTTCTTCATTTTCTTTATCTCCTCATCTGACTCAGTTTCTTCATCATCCTTCTGACTAATGTAAGACCTTGTGGCCTTTGTCTTAGTTCTTTTCTCTGCTTTACCGAATGATTTTGCTTCCGGTTTAGATGCCTTTGAGCTTTTAGTAGTTGTAGGTGCAAAGCTCTTAGAAGATCTGGTCTGGGAGGGGGATTTTATCGGAGCACTTTCTTTTTCTACTTCTTCCTTTTATTTTTATACTCTTTCCATCTTTTCTTTGTGGGCATCAAGTGCCTCTTTTGAGATTCCATGCCTCTTGGCAACTTCTTCAACTTCCCTTCTCACTTTCCTCTTGATTTCAGGTTGTCTAAGTTCCACATGAACTTTTACACTCAGCTCTTGGAAGGTTCCAAACCTTTCTACCTTAGGGTCTTTGGGCTAGCTCAACAGATGTTGGATATGCAGCTCAACAATTTTCTCATCTACTTCATACCCCATTGGCATGATCCAAACTATCCTTGGCTCCACTACCTCCATTAGGCATTGATCAGTGTCAACCATGAAACACACTGTATCTTTGTACTTCTCAACCAATGATTGGGGAATTCTTTCTCTGGTTTGCATCATATTTTGAAAGTTTTTAAAGTAACCCCACAAAGCTGTATTTCTTGCCTTAGCATCCCCAAGCCCATGCAAGTAATCTCTGATTTGAATTGCAACAAGTCTGTCATTCTGCCATACCCATCCACTAGATTTGGGCAGCTCATTCATGAAGTAGAAAAACAAACATAATATCAGTCCACCATACTTAAAAGAGTTCTTTTTGTCCTTCTTGATCTTCTGTAATTTTTCCATCAGTTGGCTTAGAAGGAGTTCACAGAGATCATAATCTGCATTCTTTCTCAACATTTCATAAGCAGTATACACAGGAGTTCTGGATACCGAATTCTCCTTGCTTGAGTGATATATCTTATATCCAATTATCATAGATGCAAACTTGATATTTGGATCAGTGATATCTTCTATGGTCATTGCTCTCTTATCAAATTTTGATCTGGTGGCCTTAGTCACAGTTTGGTTTTTGACAGATTTGAGAACATGTAACCCTCTGGAAGAGTGTAAACCGGTTACTGCCTTAATTGCATCCTTGGTGATCTTGAATGGTTTATTCAACCACAAGAAGTTATCATGTACTCTGCTCAACACATACCGGACCCACTCATCTTTTTCAAGATAGGGGAAATGGATGTACTGACTGAAATGTATATCATGGATGGCCTTATACTGAGGTTTTAGTTTAAAAGATTCATCTATCAGTTCCTTGTGGTAGATGTCCATCAGCTTGGATTCACCAAAATCTTCAATGTTTGCGTGAATGTAAACCCTAATGTCTTCTACATGTAAAACCCCATGCCGAATACTGGAAAAAGCCCCTAAGGGATCCACTTCTAGAGATTTGTAAGGATGTTTCTTAAATTTGGGTCGAGGCCTATCAGAAATCTTTACAACATTTGGAGTAGCCATCTTCAAAAGATTTACAGAGAGATTTTCAACAATGAAAAATACCTTTTACGCTTCTAGGGTTCACTGAATGAGCCGGATTGATTTGCTGGATGAATCAACTTCAATAGTTGATCTTTTGAGAATTTGAGACAATTTGTTGCAGAGCTTCTTTTCTCTTCTTCTTGAATGCAAATGTGCAAATGACAGATGAATGAGCCTTTTTATTTCTGCAAAAACCGTAATTTCATATTGCGCAACTCAAGTCATTCCGGTTGCCTAGTTTTTCTTATTTTGAGAAAGATCTTTTTCCAGATCACTGAGATATACTTAGAGTTATCCTTGGTGATTAATAACAAACTATCTTACTTTTCCCCAAACACTTGATCTATCCGTAGAACAAGATGCCTCAAATTTGAATCATACCAGATTTAACTGTGATAGTCCTATTTTACCGGATGACTGTTAAACTGGATCAATCTTGGAAGATTAGACTCTTCAAATCTTCCTGCAGATCTTTCATATCTTTACCAAGCTTTCTTTATATGTTTATCTAAGAATCCTTTAATCCGCAACTTCCCATGTGCCAATTTCAGGCATCAATTGACTGGCTGGGGGATTTGTTTTTCTTAGTAACTCCCCCTGAGCCAGAGCTCATCTACTCAATTTTTAGAAGGATTATCAGCACTAGATTCTGGTGCAGATCCATCCCCAACATTCTCTGTGCTTCTCTTCACCCAGATCTTATTCATCTCCCTTTGAATTTCATCCACGTTTACTTTTCTCTTCCTTTGTCTTGGCTATGATTATACTGTTTCGGACCCCTTTTGTCTTGATTCTTACTTCTACAAAATTTGGCAATATGACTGGATCTATTGCAACTGTAGCAAACAATATTTCTTTGCATATTTGACTGATATCCCCTTGATCTACACTGATTAGCCATATGTCCCATTCTATTGCATGCAAAGCATCTACCATTGAATGAATTATTTATTTGTATGTTTCTACACTCATGGGATTTGTGTACATACCTTTTGCAATTGAAGCATTGTCCGGAGAAGGATGTATTAGTCTGATTCATTCTTTTTCTGCATTGATTTGCTTTGTGACCAAAGTTGTTGCAGTTGTGGCAGTATCCATTGAAAGATGGATATCTTTGAGCATTTGGTTGTCTTACCGGAGGTCTTCTAGGCATGTTTCTTGGATGTTCTGATCTTGAGTTCTTTTGACCGGATCTGGAGCTTTCACCTTTTTCATACCCCAAGCCTTGCTTTTCATCCACCTTTTTTTGGCTTTGAAGAAGAACTTCAAGTTGAGCAGAGCTTATCTTGAATTTTTCTTTGTATTCATTTGTTGTTTGAAGATCCCTTTTAAGAGTGTCAATCTGATTCTCAAGTTGTTCTTCATTATCTCTAGCTTCTTCAAAATCAGATTCTAGATGCCTGATTAACTATCCATTTTGTGGCAGTCTTCTAACTTCTCCTTGAGAGATTGTCTTAGATCATCTTCAAAATTTCTTTTCTCTTCAATTTCTTGGGTGAATTTCATAACTCTTGATTCCATTTCATGTCTTACCATAATGACCTATTTTGATAACTTTTCACATAACTTGGTTTTCTCCTTCAGATCTTCATTTGTACCATTGTCTTCACTTTGATTTGCCAATTGTTGAAGTAAATCTTTTCTCTTTTTCATAGAGATACTCAGTTTCCCTTTTAGTTCATTTATGAAATCATCAGCTTGTTTGAGTCTTTCCTTCAATTCATTGACTTCAGAGTTTGATTGCTCAAGATCATCTAGGGTAGATTGAAGTTGTTCCCTCATACCATACACATCTATTTGAGTTCCCAGATCTTCCTCAAGTTGTTAGGCTCTGTTTGGAGGAACTTGGCTTTGATACCAATTGTTGATAACTGAGAGGGGGGGTGAATCAGTTATCTTAATTATTTCAGCTTTCTGAATTTCTTTAACAATTAGTGCAATATTAAATCAAATAAGCAAACATAACCATGAAATGGAAATAGCATCAATACAAATGACACAATGATTTTGATGTGGAAAACCCTATTAGGGGAAAAACCACGGGGTGATTAACCCAAGATTGTATTCTCTGTTAGAAGAATAAGATAGTACAAAATGACACTTGCCAATTAGGGCTTACTGCCCGGGCACACTGTCCACAAGAGGCTCACTGCCTACAATAGTTTATACAAGGAAACTAGATACTTGAACTGATGAGAAGCATCCACATATGCTGAGGTTCAGTTCTGTTTAAGCCCAATTTACTGATCTGCTGCACTTCATTCTTACTCTCCTTAGGTGTTGATGTCCTGTTACATTCCAGACCTGTCTTACTGCCTTCACACAGCTCTTCTGCTTTTCTTCGCACCACACAAAAATACACCACACCTATTCTCATCTAAATCCTTCTGATATATATATCCGCACAAAGGATTTCAATATCTTTCTAGTCAGCATCCAGAATACTCAATATTTTCCCAACCTCTGGTCTGTCGGCGGAATCCTTGCTTACCAAGTGATGCGAATCAAGGAGATACTTATAGAAGTCATTTAACATGTCGGCAAATTATGGATGATACCTTAAGAACTTTGATCACCATCAATATCTCATCCAGAATAATTTTGATGCTCTATCGGTCAGTTCTTCCTCTGTCTATTCTGCCAAACTGGACCCCAATACTTAGATGCTCATATCTCTTTACTCTTTCATCACCGGAGGTTCAATCCCTGGAATCTATTAGTCAAGGTATTCCTCTTGACTTCCCCAAGTCTGCACTTTACAAAGATACTTCCTCTAAGAGATCCGGACCTAACTATCAGACCTTACTGCATGCACTATTCTTGCTTACCAGACCAAGGTATCCTTCAATCTGACTTTCGGTAAAGATACACCATGTCCTGCGGATGTGTGGAGTGGTCTTTGTTGCCATCAATGACAACACCAATGAAGCCACACAGTGTCTCTTGCCAACACAAACTTCATGGTTTCTCACCTTCATTGAGGCATAATGCATCATTCATTTCTTCTATCCATTCCCTTATCTTTCTTCCTTGACCAATCCCTTTCTTTTCAAGAGCCTACCTGTGTTTGTCCAACTTGCCTATCCTTTCGAGGGGGGCACATCATCATCCTTTTCCTCTATCCACACCTTATCTTCTTTGAAATGATGTTACTTCTCTTAATCGCAACATCATCTCAAAGAGGGGCAAAATGTACACTTAAAATTGTCCATGTCTTGTAACATCACCTTGTCGACAGATTACTACAAACATCATATGACATTTTGTCCTAAATCCACTCCTAATCCCATTTATCCTGCTATCCAATTAATTAAATAAATCCTATTTATTTAATTAATTTCCCTTCTCCCATTTTCCAACTAATTCAAATAAAATATTTGAATTTGTCCTCACCTTTCACCTCATTGCAACACATGTCACATACTACATTTTCCATTTAATGCCTTCACATGTCCAACTAATTTATATAATCTTTTATTTACATTAGGCCAACGCTATTCCTATCTGCACACTTGACACATGACTACAACTCCTCATGGAGTGGGAAACCCTATTCAATCTCAACCGTCCACATCGTTCAAATCGACTTTCAATCATAGCCCTTCATTCAAATCAATCATTTCCTATAAATCAACCCTCACTCTAGCCATTTGGGAGATCCAAGCTTGAAGTAGCCTCATGTTGTCGAATTTACTCTAGAATCATCAATCATTCCTCTTTATTCCATTGTTATACTATTGAAATAGTGAGCAATCAACATTCATCCTTTGATATTTTGCATTCCTATGCAAGATTGAGAAGAGCAATGGAGGAGAGCCAAGTTTATCATAGAGATTTGTTTTCATTTGCTTTCATGCTTTGATCTCTATGTTATCTTGTACTCCATTATGCTATTAGGGTTTAATGATTGTTATTTGTTATTCATAGCTCTGATTTTTCCCTTAACACAGATCTAAGTTGAGAAATTATACCTTATGTACCTCTTTCCTCTTGCATTAGAGACTGGGAGGAAGATGATTTGATCGATGACAACTGCTAGTTCAATTGTGTACACAGGAAAGTATTTCTAGCACTGTTGGCCACCTTTGTCGTAGCATGTTTTTGCTCACTTACGTGGCCTCCTCTTATGTGTTGTGTTCCCCCATGTTGTGCTATATGTTGTTTAGGTCTCCTAGGATGACCCTTGATACTCTTGTAAGGTCAAGGATATCAAGAGACCGCCTCTATTGTGACCATTCTTTTATTTGTTTCATCATTCTTCTATCTTACCTCCCCTCTATTTTATTGTTGTGTGTCGTGCCTTAGGGGCATAGCGTTGCGGAGGGTGTTTTGGGGGCATCCTCCTACATGATCTTCCTAAGGCACTTGTTCTCCTCTCTCATTTGTATTGTTTACCTTCTTTAGTGATTCTACCTAGTTGGAAGATGATGAAAACAAACATATACTGATATGGACAATGCATCCCTTCAGCAAGTAAGTAAAAATGGACCTAGTCCATATATGAAGATGGGGTTGATATATATATATATATATATCAACCCCATCTTCATATATGGACTAGGTCCATTTTTACTTACTTGCTGAAGGGATATATATATATATATATATATATATATATATATATATATCCAACACTTGACTAGTAGAATCACTCTATGTGATGCATTATGTTGTCTTATCTCTTCTAACAAACCTTTGCAATACAAATACTCCATGCACTTTGGATTTTTTTATATATCACCTTGTTGTTACACTCGGTCCTAAGATACCAACAGTATAAGCCCAACGGCTATACTCAGATCCAAACCCGTAAGTGTAGCCTTGGTTTCTTGAATGTGATCTAATACATGCATAGTTTTCATGATTTGATTTGGTTAATATCTTAGAGTGAGATGTTCTAACCTTATGTTAAACTTGGTAAACAGGCGCCTTGGATAAGTACCATGATGAAAACCTAGCAAATAGGTATCATGTGTAGGTTGATTATCTGTGTTTTACACTTGGGGGCATGTTGTCTCATCCTATCATATCCTATCTTACCACCCTTAGCCATTTTATCCACATACCTATCCCATCTATCCATCCATCCTCCCTTCCTCCTTTTGATCTTGATAAAGAAATAGGGGCAAAATATTGAAAAATGCCTTAGAAAATCTCTTGATATACCTCATCCTTTCCAACCAATCCAATCATCCTCTTGTCCTAAGCCAACCAATCCAATCACCCTCTCGTTCTAAATTTTTTCATGTAAAATCCTCAACATACTACCTAGAATGGTGCATGTTATTCCTATGCGACATAGTCTTTAGAGATCACATCCTATCTCACTTATGAAACATGCATCCAATCCATCCACTATTGTCTATCCTTTTATCCATCCCTCTATCATGAGCTTTCAATCCACACACTATCGCCTATCCTTTTATCCATTCTATTATCGCACCTTCCATCCCATTTGTTATCACTCATCCTTTGGTCGACTTATCTAATCCCATCTTCCTCCTTGCATTTAGACCCGATTTTCCCTTGTCATTGGTATCTAGCAACATGGCTATCCAAACTGCAATACAATGTCATCCCATCAAAAATCACAAAAAATATCCAAAAACAATAAAAAATCACAAAAGTATCCAAAAACAATCAAAAAATCTCAAAAATATCCAAAAAAACAAAAAAAATTGTCAAAAATATCCCAAAAACAATCAAAAAAATCTCAAAAATACGAAAAAACTCAAATATTCAAAAAATCCAAGCAATAAAACCAAATGCAAGTCATCCATATTTTATACCAATATAGCCAATCAATCTAGCCAAATCATCTAATCACATCCTTCGGTCTTGATCCTAATCTTGTTATAAACCAAATCAATTAATCACTATTAATCAACCATCAATGGGATATATCATTGCCACATCCTTGTGTTGATCTAGGGATATATCGTTCCCCACAATGACAACAATATCATCATCATCATCATCAATCAACCATCAATGGGATATGTCGCTCCCACATCCTTGTGTTGGTCTAATGATATATCATTCCCCACAATGACAACACTATCATCATCATCATCAAATCAATCAGTCAATTAATCAATCATCAATTTACAACTTGACAAGGGCAATATCTTGTTTGTTTTTGAATCATTTATGCATGCTTTCTTGCTTGCTTGTGTGTGTGTGTCATCTTTTTTATCTTGCATTTGTATCAAATCCATATCAGTCTAGCTAATATTCATATCTTGTGTATGTTGGAATAGTTCTTTGCATTATCCTTTGCATCTAAGGTCGTAATATACCTTCTATGCAATAGGACTTTAATGCTCAAGTCTCCTTCCTCATATGTCTAGACAAGGTTATATTACACTAGGTGCACACGACACATCATCATCTTGGTCCTTATACCTTGGTGCATAATGTCTAGTGCTATATCAAACTATAGGATTGATCTAATCAAGTTAGCATAACTACTCATAAATCCATCATTCTAACATCCATCATTTTATCTTCTTTATTTTTCTATGTTCTCTATCTTCTATCTCCCTCTTTTCTTCATATCCATTCATTTCGAGAGCACACCCGTATTCTTCTAATTTGTTTGTCCTCTCAAGGGGGCATCATTCAACCTATTAATTAATCTATTAAGTACTTCTTCTACCCGACTGGGGCATCATCATTTCTAATCCAATCATATTGTTCTTCTAAACCAAAATCTTATTCTATCCAACATAGCACTATATTTTAAACTTCTTTGAAATGATGTTACAAGTCGCAACACCATCTCAAAGAGGGACAAAATATAGACACCTAAAATTGACCCATTCCCAGATCAGGCTTTCATCTGTCATACTTTACCATCAATTTATTCCTCCATACTTAATTAAATAATTCTGATTATTTAATTAAATCAATTTTCCTCTTCACATTAATTAAATAAATTTAAATCATTTATTTAATTAAAGCTAATATTCCATTTCTTCAAAATAAATAAAATTCAATATTTTATTTATTTATCCATGTGCATGAAATTAAATAATTTATTTATTTAATTTCATATTATTCCCTCTCATCCATAATTCACTCTCAATCAATTTAGGTAACTAATCAATCAAATTAGTTAACTAAATCAATCAAATTAGTTAACAGGTTAGTCAATCTAGTCAACTCTCCAATCAATTCAGTTCACTACCCAATCAATTCAATCAACTCCTTAATCAGATCTGTTAAGTCCCCTGATGCATGAGAGGACAATAACACTTGTCCCTCTCTCATTTGTGCACATCCTCTCAACCATTTCTAGCCATTGATCTCTCTGATCCCTCTCCACCATTGATCTTCACTATTGGAAGTCTATAAATTGAACATCCTTCTTTATTTCTAATCGTCTCTCATCTTCATACAAGATTATGCTGTAGAAATCATTCTAGATCATATCATTCTCATCACAACATTATGTTGTTTAATTGGGCAATCCACATAATCAAAGAGCAAAGAGCAATCGATTAAAGTAGGGTGCACTTCAATAAGCTTGATCAATGAAGGCAAATTTGTTTGTGCAAAGGGAGGTACATCGTATTTGATTTAATTTATCTTTCGTTTATGTTTGCATGTAAATTTTACCCATCAGAGGGACATTGATGGTTGTGGAGACATATTGATAAATTCCCATTTGAAGATTCTAATGAGCGTAAAGAAAACCTTGATGGAGCACGAGCCATTTAGTAGTACTCTAGTGGGGCAACAATTATATCTTGAGTAAAACCAAGGCTCCACTTCCAACCTCTACTCCTCCAAACAACTTTCAAATACCACTAGATTAAAATTCAAGCAACAATCTTGAAACACCAAAAGGCTTGACATCATCATAGCAAAAACAAAGTATGAAATCCCTATAAAAGATAAAGATGTTAATAATTATGTCAAGTCAAGTTATAGTATATTATAAGATTTCAAGAAGGTTAAAGAAAAAATTTATTTCTATGAGTGGTTACAATTACTATGTCAAAAACCTTAGAAGAACAGAGAAGAAAACTAGGGCAAAGAGAAGGTAGTGACTCAACATTCTAATGCCCATGTATCAATCTATAAGGAGAAGGTTGAATCCCCTCCTTTCCTCACGAAATCTTTGACAAGAATCTCCATAATCATGGCAATTAACACTTCAACTCTATTATTTTTTCTCTCTATATATTAAATGTGCATGCCCACCTCCTTTCACTAACAACTCTTTCCATATCATCTTGACAATTCCTTGTAAGCTCCTCATGCTAATGGTAAGTGTGCTCAAATCCACTCTTTCCTCTATTTTTTTTCAATTTATCATTAAATCCCTTAGGATCATATTTCCTATGATATGCAATTGACATATAGAGGAACTTGAGGTGTTCATCAACCTTATCAAAACCTTCCTTACTAGAAATTTGAAAATACTCTAGTTAAATACAAGGTGACAAGAATCTAACCTTCTTAAATACTTCCTAATTTTTTTATAATTTGTTGAATACATTTGTTTGATTGCTTCCAAGAAGGCAACACTATCTGGTAATACATGTGATAATACATATGGAGGCACTACAAAGCTATAAATTTTAGGCTTTCTTTTTATAGATGTTGATATAAGTTGGTATATGCATTTTTGGTCTTTTATAGATGTAGATTCACATGGGTATTCATTTTTTTGTTCAAAATTAAGATACTTGAACTCAATAAGGTTTTCTAATTTGGGGTATACATTTAAATGGACATTCATATTTGGGGTATAAATTCAAATGAACATTCAAATTTGGGGTGTAGATTTAGATTGATATATAGAGTTTAGTTTCTCTTCTCAGACTATAGGTTGCTACTCCATGGTTTTTAGTTTGGCCATTTGGGCTAATACACACACCATGCTTACATATACAACTTCTCCATTCTATGCTCCCCCATATATATGACCATTCCTTATTTACAAATTGTATATGGCATTCCTTTACCACTTACAAGCATTCATTGGTGTATCTTTCAAGCAAGGTGATATTTCACATACATACTATGTACTTTCATGATGACATCTCACTAGATATACTTCTTTCACTATGCTTACATGTTCACATCTACCTTATTAGCTACCATTTTTTGTTCTTTTCCCTCACATTTGGGGGCACCTTCTTACCTCTTCCTACATATTCTTTGGCAATCATATCTTAATGTATATTATCTACTGATAGTCACATGGTGATATCTATTAAAGATTACATGTTTATTGAAATTATATGATCGCATCATTTTACGTATAATTGCATCATTATGTATGTACTCCATTTAAGGGCAAATATTATACCACTGATGTTTTTTATGGTTACAGTGACTCTTTGGGTCTTACACCACACACTCATGGTAATAGTGGCTCATTAAGGGTCTTAAAGTGAGCTTGTATGGTTATAGTGGCTTATTGTAATGTCCCCATTTTTGAGCTAAGTAATGATTTTTAGTTTGAGCTTATTTTTAAACATGGAGAACTGGAATGTTAGCTCAACTAGTCTTTTTATTGATTTTTGGCTAAGTTTTGATAGGAGATATTGTTTTATTTAGTCAAATGTCAAATTTGTCATGGATAGAGATTGGTGCTATGGAAAAAGCAATATTCAAAATTGTATTTACATTATTTTCTCTAGTGAAGTGAATCATGCCAAGTGGACAAGGGAAATGAAATCCTTAATTACATTTTCCTATATCTAGTTCTAATGCCAAGTATGAGTTTGCATATGTTGTAAGGAAAGTTGGCATAGGTGAAGGAGCCAATGCATGGATAAGAGGTTTACATTGAACTTGGAGCCATTCGCTCAATAAAGAATTGTGAGTTCAAACAAATATATTGGATCATGTGCCATCGATTGGAGGATAGGACCTATGTAATGTGGATTGCATGGGATCATGTCCAACCGATTGGTAATTTGCATTGGATTTTCATTGAGTGAAGAGCCACATCCACCAAGGAGGATCGATACATATCAACGAGGTGTATTTGCATTGTTACGAGTGCCAACGACTAGGAGAGGCATTCGCCCAAGGGAAAAAACATGAAATTTATTAAATGAAAGGTATGGTGCTAATGTGGAGATATTCGCCCAGCTTTGTGAGGGATTTTTATTAATTAAAATTGTCTTTATATGGCTGCCGCCAAGAGGAAAACATTAAAAATATTGATTGAAGGATTTTAAATGCAAAAGAAGGAGATTGCTAGCATGTGCCAACTACAAGGGAAGTATTTTAAATGCAAAATGATAATTTTAAATGCCTAACTAATGTCTTTTCCAGCCGCTGCTCAAGATAAAAGAATTCAATTACTATGAGGATTGATCCATGAGGTTTTCAAGATCCTTGAGGAGGATAAATAGAACCTTCCATTCTCAATTTGCAACTATTGAACTATTGATCTTTGATAAGCTTTTCTACTTTATGTTTTATTGTTGAGAATTGTAATTTTCAGTCAATTGACAAGGTGATGACCCCTTGTTTGATACGGTGATGGCCCCATATCCATGTATGAGGTGATATCATTTAGATTTCACCATTAGTGTTTGAATTGCAGGTTGAATTTGTGAAGTTTGGAGTGAATTTTCATATCATATGAAACCCTTAGTCATTGAGGAGATTAGCCAAGGTAGCTTATTTGAGTCTAAGAGTGATTTACGTGATACTTTGCATATTTTATTTGGTCTAATTTTATGACAGCAAGATGGAAATGAATTTTAGGGTGTTAGATTCAGGGCAGACAACTGAGAGGGGGGGGTGAATTAGTTGTCCAAAACTTTCTTGCAATTTACACACTTAAATCCACTTTGTATTTCAGCAGCATAATAATAATTCAATCATGGAAACACAATGCATTAAACCAAGAGCAGAAACACATTAACACATAAGACACCAAGATTTTGATGTGGAAAACCCGGTTAAGGGAAAAACCACAAGGTGATTAACCCAAGATTGTATTCTCTGTTAGAAGAATAAAAAGAACAAAATGGCACATGTCGATTAGGGCTCACTGCCCGAGCACACTGCTCACAAGAGGCTCACTGCATACAAGAGACACACTGTCTACAAAATAGTAAGTATTACATACATGAACTGGAGAATAGCATCTTCACCATGCTTGATTCAGTTCCATTTAAGCCCAATACTTCTTCTCTAGCTTTCACTCTCCTCCTCGCTACCACACACTCATCTCCACCAGACACTTTGAAATGACTTCACAATTCCTTATTTATACAAGACATCGACTTAGGAATAATCATCTAAGTTAGAAAACATCTATAAGAACATCCGCAGGATGAGTAACTTATCCGGTCGGCCAGTCTAAGGAAGAACACCTTCATCCAAAAGTAATTCTTCAAATGCGATCTTAAACTTCAATGCGGACCACCAACACAAACTGGACATGATCCAAAGATCTCCACAAGCTTTCCTGAATCACCAAGAACATCCACACTTCATCTGCTTACTGAAATCCTTCTCTCCTTCATCTGAAACCTCAAGAACACAGTCTGTCATCACTATCACAAAGGAATAGATGCTTGCGGACCTTCAAACCATGAACCAAACGAGTTGACACTTTACAAAGACTTCTTAAACACTCCCTCAAATCTGTAGAACAAGGTAATGCATTTCTGGATCTTACTGGACCTGTCTATATCACTCTGTCACCTCTGAACACCTGTCAGAACCGGTTTTACTTGACCAGCCACAACTTCTTCAGATATTCATGCGGACCTTTGAAATCTTTACTAGATCATCTTAAGACACATATCTACAAACCCTTTAAACCACATCCTTTGATCCTCATCTTAGCTTGGACTTTTACCTTACTGTCTTCACTGTTCTTCACTGTTCTTGATATGACCAATTTTCTCAATATCCTTAGCAAATAGATCATCCAATCCTTATCATTAATGCAACAGGAGTATGTTGACATCAATGACAATACCAGTTAGGCCCATACTTGCAACATAGGGTTTATAGCTTGATTTCATGAAGATATTTGAAGTTGGAAGTCATCACAGCTCATGTAGCAGTCATCACAACTCCTGTAGCAGTCATCACAGATCCTGTAGCAGTCATTATAGTTCCTGTAGTAGTCATTACAACTCTTGTAGTAGCGAGTTTACAGTTATATCAGTCATGATTTAAGTCTCATTCAAAGACCCAGCTGAACTGAATGAATGTATTTGTCATTCTATATGGTTTTGGTATTGATCTATGCAAGAGTTGGTACATTTGCATGCATTTTTGTATAAAGCATAAGGTTTGATGTAAAACAATCAATGACTGTTATCATTTCCAGCCATTGAACATTTATATGTAATTCATTTGATGACTTCAATAAATATGGTGTTTGAGGGTTTGATGCTTCATATGTATTGTTGCTCTTATTTGATGTTAGTATGGTAAACGGTTGCAAGAAATCTTATCAATAAATTGGGACAACAAAAGGAAAAATTTCAGTCATTCTAAGTAGGGTATTTTACACTTGTTGGAAGTTCTACATCATCTTTCATCATTTGGAGTAGGGTTATAGTGGTAGGGACCCTACACCATCATTTTTTTCATTTGGGAACATGGTTGCAATAGTCCATTTAGGGATCTTACACCTCCTTTGTTGGTTCCTATGGTTCTGTAGGGATCATAAACCTATCTCTCACTCTATCTCTTTGGTTACAGTGACTCTTCAAGAGTCCAACACCACTTTTTATTTGTATATTTATTGTTGACATTGTTATATAGTTGTTGTCGATGCTCATTTTCATATTTGTATAAGATGTTATCGATGGAATTTGGTGTATGTTCATTTGAAGACATAGATATCATTACATGGAGCACAAATAAAACAACATCCATATTTATATCGTTTATCAATGTTCTTGTCATTTGCTTCCATGTTGGCTACTTATTTACTTTGGAATGCATGATTCATGGGAAAAATGTAGATGTGAAAACTACATCCCTAGCACTTTTCCCCACTAATTTGGACTCACTTTGACCCTTTATTCCTAATGCAATACTCTTGTGCTAAAATAACATATTTATGTACAAGAATTAGCATTCAACTTGAACCTAATATGAGCATGAGTCCCCATTCCCTAGTGATTCAGATCTAGTCCTTATTCCCAATCTTAGATCAAGACTGCTAGGGTAGCCTTGACCCCCATTTCCTAACATCAAATTTAATCA
Organism: Cunninghamia lanceolata; assembly: GCA_027924645.1. Lineage (NCBI taxonomy): Eukaryota > Viridiplantae > Streptophyta > Pinopsida > Cupressales > Cupressaceae > Cunninghamia > Cunninghamia lanceolata. The sequence continues at coordinate 1,500,573 of BSBN01000385.1, forward strand.
CGATCCAAGCTAACTTTATTCCAACTAACCAATATTTATGTACAAGAATTGGCATTCAACTTGAACCTACTGTGAGCATGAGTCCCTATTCCCTAGTGATTCAGATATAGTCCTTATTCCTAATCTTGGATCAAGACTGCTAGGGCAACCTTGACCCCCATTTCCTAACATCAAATTTAATCACAGTCCAAGCTAACTTGATTCCAACTATCCAATATTTATGTACAAGAATTGGCATTCAACTTGAATCTAATATGAGCATGAGTCCCTGTTCCCTAGTGATTCAGATCTAGTCCTTATTTCCAATCTTGGATCAAGACTGCTAGGGCAGCCTTGACGTCCATTTCCTAACATCAAATTTAATCATAGTCCAAGCTAACTTGATTCCAACTAGCCAATATTTATGTACAAGAATTGGCATTCAACTTGAACCTAATATGAGCATGAGTCCACATTCCCTAGTAATTCAGCTCTAGTCCTTATTCCCAATCTTGGATCAAGACTACTAGGGCAGCCTTGACCCCCATTTCCTTACATCAAATTTAATCATGGTCCAAGCTAACTTGATTCCAACTAACCATTTCTCATCAACTCAAGTATAAAATATTCAAATTTGAATGCTAAGGTGTTGTATAAAAGGACAAACAACCCTAGGTTATTTAGGCATCAAAGGATCACTTACAAGCATCATTAGCACTTACAATCATAGAACATTTTAGAATACTCATTACATAATAACTTCATACATAAAGACAAATACATATGCATTTACATTATGTGTGGCATATCTTGAATCTTATTCAAACATTGTTACATCAATACATAAGGCATATTCCACTATTAAATAGTAAACCCTACCAAAACTTTTAAACACCACCTAGGTAGTCATAATATATAAAAAGACAAATTTCTTAAAATGATAAAAAGACAATAATCAAGGCAACTTAATATAGCAAAAAAGAATAATCAAAGCAACCGCCATTGTAAGTTCATGGCTACACATCAAGTTGAGGAGATTAAAACCTCCATTCATCAAAACCTTAAAAACTACCTTCAGTATGAATTTATTAAAAGTTTTTTCAAGTATGCTCTTTCCCATTTTTGAGGAAGTTCTCTCCTTCACAAACCCTAATAATAATAATAAGTGGGAGGTTGCTTCGTCTGCAACAGAGAGACATTTTAGTTACGAGTCAAACACGTCAAATCCGTATAGCTGGTTGTTTTTGTTTCTTCTTGTTTTGGATATCCATGCAACTTGCCACCATATTTCATTTTCTTTCACAACGATGCAACTTGTGAGGTTGTCGGTGAATTCAGTGGAAAGAACATGGAATTCTTGCGTCTACAGCATTAAATAAAGAGCGTACAATGCAAGTACGGTCTGCCAATTATCATACGCAATTCTGAGGAGATCCGCCGTCAGTGAAAGGTATTTGTCACCATTCAAATTAATGAATTTATGCAATTTAATCAACCAACCTTAATTAATGGACGTAAAGGCGCGCAGGATACTGCGGACTGGATAATATTGTGTTTTTTTTTTAAATGAAGAAAAGTCTTTGATTATATAAATGGAAATGATTTAATCAGAGGACGTCCATGTTCACAACTCATTATATTGCCCCTCATCTTAATCCTGGTAAAGATAATGTAAGTCAATTGAGTTAATTCTGATTCATAGTTAAACCAGGTTTGATTAGTTGATGCATATCAGGAAAGAATGCTTTATTTTTACACCAAAATGACCCTCAATCCCTCAATGACGGTGATGAGAGTTAGGGCCCATTGATGGAAATTTGTATTCGTGTGCCCTGTGTACAAAATGCCCTATTTTCCCAAAAGGTATTTATGTTTTAACTACTGAAAACTTTCTGTTCACACAAAAAGAACTACTATTTCTATTTCAATACACAAATATGCATTCCAAAGACTGGACAAAACTTATACATAGAAAGAATTATAAAGCTGCTATTACTTCTATTAGTCTTCTTTCTATATTTTTAACAATGTTGTTGTGTATATATTCTTTATTTGTATTTTTTACAATAGAAGATGTGTATATAAAAATATATAATACTCATTAAGAAGTTTGGACACTTCATTTTTTACATGTATTTTATTATTTTTTTCTTATATATAATCTTTATTTCTATTACAAGATTTGGTTATAGAGATAGCTCCATAAGATCAAGGTCTAATGTAAAGTACAAAGAACTCAAAAGATTAGTATAATAGTATAAATTATATTCTAATTAAAGAGTACAATACAATGAATCTTTCATACAAAAGTACATGAAGTGGGTATACATAGGATACAACAACAAGAGATGTGAACGTACAAACAATGTGAGATAAAGAATGTGGTATAAAGAAGATGTAGTCAGATATGTGCACAACATCTCCACCAAACTAAGAACGTACAAGTCACATGGTGCACTTGTACATCCTACCCAAATAAATATGTACCTAAATAAGCTTATCCTATCATAAGTGCATAATGCAACAAAGTAAATAAACTAAAGGCAAGAAAATAAACTTATGCACCAACAAATAGCTTTAGTGATGTTAATAAACCTTCAAACCTATCTAGTAGTATCCCAATTCCATCTTCTTCCACTTTATCAAGTGCAAGAAGAAGGGTGATTTCAATGTCCTCTCCAACATCAAAGAAGATGAGAAGCTTAAGGGAAATATATGAGAAAACCCAAAGTGTTCGTGATGGTGCTAATTTGATTTCATTTTTTTTATTATTTATTGAAGGTAATTTGATATGCTTTAAAGAAGCAATTGAGAATGAGAATTGATTGAAAGTCATGGATGAAAAAAGTGATGCTATAGAGAAGAATTGTATTTGGGATCTATGGGTTTTGGGGCCTTCTAGACACAATGGCAAAGTCAAATTTGACCCAAAATAGTCCAAAATAATGGCTACCCTCTAGATTTGGCAACCACCTCTCAAATGCAGACCCTTAAAATTTTGATTTTCTATGTCTAATTGGATCACAATAAAAGACAATCAAATTCTTTTGATGTAATAGTGAGTTTAGATTTGCTCCATCAATATCTCAAATGCACCTACAATACAAGGCCACAAAGAGGAAGCCCATATAATCTAGTATTTCTATTACACTTTTTCTAATTTTTAAAATAATCTAAGGATGCAAGATAAGTGCATACTCAATACTTCAAGAAAATACAAGATTTGTAATCCTAGATCTCCCAAGAGACTAACCAAAGGCTCTCAACCACTTTGATACCATGTAAGACTTGGCTATGGGGATAACCACTCAATATCAATAAGGCCTAATGGAAAGCACAAAAAAATCAAATGATTAGTATGATAGAATAAACTATATTCTAATCAAAGGATGCAATATAATGAATCTTTGATACAAGAGCACATGAGATGGGTATGAACTCCATTCTTTTGACCCTTGCTATAGTTATAGCTCATAGTTGGTTTGTACATCAAATGGATATGAAGACTACATTTCTTCATGGGGATGTTTAGAAGGAGATTTACATGAAGAAGCCGCAAGGGTTCATACAAGATCCTTCATTGGTTTGTAGATAGAGGAAGCCTATTTATGGCCTCAAATAGGCCCCTTAGACTTGGTATACCAAGATAGACTCCTTTCTTCTTTTAATTAAATTCTTGAGATGCCACTCAAATCCAAATGTCCACATCTGGAGACAAGTTAACTCTCATTTGTTTCTAGTTCTCTATGTTGATGATGTTCATTATAAGGAATTCATCATCCATCAAGTTTGCCATGACTGACTTGCATTTATTGCACTACTTTCTCAAGATTGAGATCACTCAGTCTTCTTCTAAGATTACTCTTGCTCAACCCAAGCATGCTCTTGATCTTTTAGCTTGATTTCACATGGCTAATTGTAATCCTACCTTAACTCCTTTTATATCAAGAATCAAGCTTGAGGTTAAGTGTTCCACTCCACTTGCTGATGTCACCTTGTATCACTAACTTGTTAGTAGCCTCATCTATCTACCAAACACTTGCCTAGACATCTCATATATGGTTGGCATGGTTTCATGCTTTATGCAAGAACCACATGAGATTCTGATGCAGAGCATCCCTGGTTCAAGAGCAATCTTGTATCAACCAAAACTATTTGCATTTAAGTTTGTTTGCAGTTCAGTTTGTTTCTTTTACTTTCCAGTTTAGTTCAGTCAAAAGCAGTTTCTGCTCTTTGGTTTGGTATTCTACCGTAGTTGTATTTCACATCTTACGGATTTGGAATTAGCATCTACATTCATTCATCTACAACATATCTAGAATTCAGAGTATTTGGATTAGTTACAGGAAAGATATCACTATAAGAAGTTGTCTATTTCTCATAGCAGAGTATCATGATAATCACAGATAACCAGCTGAAGGAGAAACTTGCAGAAGCATTTCTTGATCTTTTAAGCCTAATGACACATCATTCAATGATCTTTGGTTCGTAGCCAACCTTCTTCGAAGATCCGCACTTCATTTCATTCATTTTCTAGAGGAGTTCTAAGCAATTAGGTCTGACCTATATGTGTACACACATTACAGCTCTTCATTAGAATTTGTGATCTTCCTTGGCGGATGCGAAGCAATCTGTTAGTTCGGAGATGATATATATTGATGTAATAGATCCCTAGGAAAGCAGTTAGCATAGTTCTCATGATTTAGAAGATTGATAGTTTAGGTTTCTACAAGGAGCTTCAAAGCTTTATCTTGCACATGTATGTAATCAGGCCTGTGAACCCTAATTGTAAGCCCACATGTTGCCGACCAATCTGTATCTAAATTATATGATATACTGATTGACTGAATCTGCATTTGTTCCATTTTCTTGAGTTGTTTCCATTGTGTTTACTCTTGCTGCACAGTCTAGACAGTTCATTCTATGAACCCTCCTACCATGACTGCACCAAGTGGTATCAAAGCGAAAGTTTAAATCTTTGGGAGTGAATTGAGCAAAGTTGGAGAGCGAATTCCGTAAGATCTTGCTGTGGATAGATCACCAAATTGAGGCAGGTTACTTGTGTCACAATCCATCTCCAATTGAGAGGCATTTGTCATCTTGTAGCCTGATTGCCTAAGTTGAGGCAGTTTGCACTTGATCCTAGGAAGAATGCCACTGAGGAGAGTTGCTGCTATTGGAACAATGGCTGGTAAAATAGATGAGATGATGGAGATGATGAAAACAATGCGAATTCATTTGGATGTTGTTGAAGAAGATAGGCGAAGAGTATTGACACCAAGACCTAATGTTGAAAGCGATGAGGAAGAAGAATTTCAATCTGTTGAACAAACTGGTGAAACCCTAGGAGGTGATGAAGAAGAAGAATCAGATCAAATAAAGATGTTGCAAGCTATTTCAAAGATTGGAAAGAGACCTAGAGTTGATGTACTGAACTATACTGGTAATTTGAATCCTGAAGAATTGATTGACTGGATAAATGACATGGAAGAATACTTTGAATATGAGGAAGTTGAAGATTCGGAGAAGGTGAAATTTGTAAAGACAAAGTTGAAAGGACATGCTGCTATATGGTGGAAAGAAGTTTAGTTGGAAAGAAACAGAAGAGGAAAAGAATAGATTACAAAGTGGGACCGGATGGTGACAAAATTGAAGAATCAGTTTATACCTATTGACTATGAGTTGGAACTATTGAAAAGATTGCAAAACTTGAGACAAAAGGAGAAATCTGTGGAGTACACTGAAGAATTTCATAAAATGATCATAAGGATAGGACATAGTGAAGAAAACAAGGAGAAAGTGGCTAGATATATAAACGGACTGAGATTGAACATTCAAGAGGAACTATGCTTGGTAAGGATGACATCTTTAGAAGAAGCATATCAGTTTGCCCTGAAAGTTGAAGAGAAGATGAATAAAAGACATGATCATAGACAGAGAGGCAGAGGAGGTAAATTTTAGAGAGGTAGGATTTATTCCAGAGGAGACAAATCATATCCGGAGTAGAACAAGTTTGACAACACATTTAAGAAGGATGACAGAGATACTAATGCTTACCAGAGAGATGATAGAAATTTTTACTGGAGAGGAAACCCTAGTGCATACCAGAATGAAAGATATAGAAGAGAAGGAAGAGGATTTGATAAGAGAACATTCAGAGGTACTCATTTCAAGTGTGGAGGTGAAGGACATAGAGCATTTGACTGTAATCAGGGTAGTACAAGTAAGAGGACTGAAAATAGTGAAAGAGCAACCTATGTTGAAGAAGAACCTATTGGATCACCCAGTTCAGTTGGCAAACTTGAGAAAGGAGAATCATTGGTGATGAGGAGAGCACTATTTCAAGTAGAGACAAATGAGGAACCACCACAGAGGAAGAGTCTGTTCAGAACCAGATGCAAATCAGGAGGTAAGTGTTGTAAAGTTGTGATTGATAGTGATAGTTTAGATAACCTAGTTTCAGAGGAGATGGTGACTAAGCTGAAGTTGGAAAGATTGAAACACCCTAAGCCTTATCAGATAGCATGGATTCAGGATGATCATAAGGTACTGGTGAGTGAACAATGTTTGGTGAAATTTCATATTAGATCTTATCATGATGAAGTCTTGTGTGATATTATGCCTATGGATGTTTGTCATATCTTGTTGGGTAGACCTTCGCAGTATGATAGAAAAGCTATACATGATGGGAGAAAGAATACATATACTATAAAGAAAATGGAAAGAGAATTACTTTGATTCCTTTGGAGGATGATCCTAAGAGTGAAGTATGTGGAAATGCTAGAATCTGTTTGGTAGATGGAAGAAAATTTCTGGATGATTTGAGACATGAAAATATGTTTTATGCCTTGATTCCTAAGAAGCCTGAAGCATTGAAGGAGACCGAAGAATCGCAACCGGAGGAGATAAGAAAATTGCTAACAGAATATGAAGACATCATATCAGATAATGTACCTGAAGGATTACCACCTATAAGGAGTATCAGTTATCACATGGATCTTATACCGGGAGCAAGTTTGCCTAACAAAGCAACACATAGAATGACACTGACAAAGAATGAAGAATTGAATAGACAGATACAAGAGTTGTTGAGAAAAGGTTTGATCAGAGAGAGCTTGAGTCCTTGTGCAGTACCTACAGTGTTAGCACCTAAGAAAGATGGAGAATGGAGAATGTGTACTGACTCTAGAGCAATAAACAGGATCACAGTTAAGTATAGATTTCCTTTACCTAGAATGGATGATATCATGGATTGTTTGAGTGGAGAAAGATATTTCACAAAGATAGACTTGAAGAGTGGATACCATCATATCAGAATCAGAGAAGGCAATGAATGGAAGACTGCTTTTAAAACAAATGAAGGATTGTATGAGTGCTTAGTGATGCCTTTTAGATTGACAAACACACCGAGTACTTTCATGAGATTGATGAATGAAGTCTTGAAGAAATTCTTGGGTAAGTTTGTTATTGTATACTTGGATGATATTCTGATTTTGAGTAAGACAAAGGAGGAACATTTGTGGCATATTAGACAAGTTTTGCAGAGACTGAGAGAAGAGAAATTGCTGATAAACATCAAGAAGTGTAGTTTCATGAAAGAAGAGTTGGTATATTTGGGATTTGTGATTTCTATGGAAGGATTGAAGATGGACCCTGAGAAAGTGAAAGCAATTGTTGAATGGCCTACACCGGAGAGGATTAGAGAGGTTAGATCATTTCATGGATTGCCTAGTTTCTATCGGAAGTTCATCAGAAATTTTAGTTCAATTTGTAACCCTATGACAAAGACAATGAGAGGTGACAGAAAAGATTTTAAGTGGACATCAGGAGCAGATAAAAGTTTTGAATTATTGAAGCAGAAAGTGACAGAGCAACATGTTTTGGCATTACCAGATTTCAATAAGGTATTTCAAGTTGATTGTGATGCAAGTGGAAATGCGATTGGAGTTGTGTTAAGTCAAGAAGGTAGACCTGTAGCATATTTTAGTGAGAAGTTGAATGATGCAAGGAGACAATATTCAGTTTATGATCAAGATTTCTATGCCATAATTCAAGCCTTGAAGAAGTGGAGACATTACTTGTTGCCTAAGGAGTTTGTGTTGTATACAGATCATCAAGCTTTACAATATTTGAACAGTCAAGGTAAGTTGAATCAGAGACATATGATATGGGTAGAGTTCATGCAGAGTTACACTTTTGTGTTGAAGCATAGGAGTGGAAAATCAAACAAAGTTGCTAATGCATTGAGTAGAAGAAGAAACTTGTTGACAGAGATGAGAGTCGAAGTGTTGGGTTTTGATCAATTGAAGAACATGTATGAGGGAGACACTGATTTTGCCAAACCTTGGAAAGCATATAAGGAACCTGTTGTGATAGATAGGAGTTAGTGGTTGGACTATTTCATTCAAGAAGATATGTTGTTCAGAGGAAATCAGTTGTGCATACCTAGAAGTTCAATGAGAGATAATTTGATTAAGGAGAAACATAGTGGAGGACTAGCAGGACATTTTGGCATTGATAAGACAGTGGCCTTGGTAAGTGAAAACTACTTATGGCCTCAGATACATAAGGATGTTTAGAGATTTGTGCAAAGTTGTAGAGTTTGTCAAGTTGCAAAAGGAAGTAGTCAGAACACTGGATTATATAAACCTTTAACAATACCAGAGAGACCTTGGGAAGACATAAGCATGGATTTTGTAATGGGATTGCCTAACACATAGAGAGGACATGATTCAATATTCGTAGTGGTTGATAGATTTTCAAAGATGTCTCATTTCATACCTTGTAAGCAGACAACTGATGCAGTGCATGTAGCTAACCTATTTTTCAAGGAGATTGTGAGATTGCATGGATTACCTAAGAGTATAGTTTCAGACAAAGATACATAGTTTGTTGGATACTTTTGGAAGACACTTTGGAAGAAGATGAAAGCAAATTTGAAGTTCAATTCAACTTTTCATCCACAGACTAATGGACAGACAGAGGTAGTGAATAGGAGTTTGGGAAATTTGTTGAGATGTTTGGTTGGAGAGAAGACAGGAAGTTGGGACTTGATTCTTTCACAAGCAGAGTTTGCATACAATAATTCAATAATAGGAGTACTAGAAGAACACCTTTTGAGATTGTGACTGGAGTGAATCCTAGAGGAGTTGTAGAATTAAGAGATGTTAGTATGGAAGAAAAGAGAAGTGCAGAAGCAGAAGAATTTGCAGATCATATGAAGACAGTGCATAATCAGGTGAAGAAGCATTTAGAGAATATGAACAGTAAGTATAAGGAAAAGGCAGATGAGAAGAAAAGACATAAGAAATTTGAAGTGGGTGATGAAGTGATGGTGTACTTGAGAAAAGAAAGATTTCCAGTTGGGACATATAACAAGTTGAAGATGAAGAAGTTTGGACCTTGTAAGATACTCAGGAAATTTGATTTAGGAAATGCATATGAAGTAGAGTTACTAGAGACATTGGGTATTTCACCTATTTTCAACATTGTAGACTTATATCAGTATCATGAAGTAGAGTTCAATGACAGCATGGAAGAAGACTTGTAGAGGTAGTTACCACAACAAGCATCGGAGCAGATTGAAGACATCTTGGATAGCAGAGTTGGATGCAACACTAGAGGACAACAATACAAAGAATATCTTGTGAAGTGGAAAGGTAGACCAGAAGAAGATTCATCATGGATTTCTCAAGCTAAGGTGGACCATCTTGGTTCTCCATTAGCCCCAACAAAGTGAGGGACTTACTTTTTCAATAACCCTAGATGTCTGATGCAAGAGCATCCTTGGTTCAAGAGCAATATTGCATCAACCAAAAATATTTGCATTTAAGTTTGTTTGCAATTCAGTTTGTTTCTTTTACTTTCCAATTCAGTTCAGGCAGTTCAGTCAGAAGTAGTTTCTACTCTTTGGTCTGGTATTCTACCATAGTTGCATTTCACATCCTGTGGATCTGGAATTAGAATCTACATTCATTCATCCACAACATATTCAAAATTTAGAGCATTTGGATTAGTTACCGGAAAGATATCGCTATCAAAAGTTGACTATTTCTCATAGTAGAGTATCATGATAATCATAGATAACCAGCTGAAGGAGAAACTTGCGGAAGCATTTCCTGATCTTTTAAGCCTAATGACACATCATTCAATGATCTTTGGTTCATAGCTGACCTTCAAAGATTCGCACTTCATTTCATTCATTTTCTAGAGGAGTTCTAAGCAATTAGGTCTGACCTATCTGTGTACACACGTTATAGCTCTTCATTGGAATTTGTGATCTTCCTTGGCCGACACGGAGGAATCTATTGGTCCGGAGATGATATATATTGATGTAATAGATCCCTAGGAGAGCAATTAGCATAATTCTCATGATTTAGAAGATTGATAGTTTAGGTTTCTGCGAGGAGGCTTAAAGGTTTATCTTGTCCATGTATGTAATCAGGCCTATGAGCCCTAATTGTAAGCCTGCATGTTGTCGGTCAATCTGTATCTGAATTCTATGATATACTAAATGACTGAATATGCATTTGTTCCATTTCCTTGAGTTGTTTCTATTGTGTTTACTCTTGTTGCATGGTCTGGACAGTTCATTTTGTGAACCCTCCTACCGTGACCACCAAATTCACTAGGAAGTTCCCAAATGCATCGTTCACAATGTATAGGGCACCCATAAATATGTGATTCACTATGCTATAGGTATAGGTTCAAATATGGTTAGTTATATGGATTTCGATTGGGCTAGTGATCTTGATGATCATAAGTCCACATCTAGCTAAACCTTTCACTTTAGTTTTGGCCCCATGTGTTTGTAGAGCAAGAAGCAACATGTTATTTCTCTTTCGTTAACTAATGTAAGTATCGAGGGTTGTTAAAAACAACAATGAGACTCTTTGGTTTCAAAATATACTTAATAAGTTTGGCATTTCTTTTCAAAGGCCATCAGTTAGTTTCTATGCCAACTAGAGTGCCACTTAGATCTCAAAGAACCTAATTTATCATCAATGTACTAAACACATTAAGATCCATATATAGTACATTAGGGAGCTAGTACATGAGCATGCCATTGATTTGTGATATTAACCTACAATGGAGCAAGTTGCATACCTCTTCATCAAATCCTTCATTGAGAGTATATTATATCATTTGCAAGCTATCTTGGGGGTGTAGGACACTTCTTTGGGGGGTCATCTAGACCTTCTCATTTTCCTCTCACTAGGGAGGGTTTTATTCCTACAAGTTATCTCCTCTTCTTTTTTGGGGGGATCACTTTATACATCTAGGTATCTAACATAGCTTTTAATTTCTTGGGACCCATTTATCCATCTCTACATACCCACCCAAGTTACACTAATGGGGGGTGTTGGTATATTAATTTATTTTCTTACATTTAGTTTATATATTTTATTGCATTATACGCATCTAGGATAAGATAAGCTTACTTAGATAGGTATCTACTTAGGTAGGTTGTACTTGCATCATGTGACTTGTATTTTTCTAGTTTGGTGGAGATGTTGTGTGCACATATGGTTGCATATCCTTTATCCCACATTGGTTGTACATTCATCTCTTGGTGGCATATCCTATATATACCCACCTCATGTACTCTTGTATCAAAGATTCACTATATTGTATCATTTTCTTAAAATACAATTTATTCTATCATACTAATCTTCTAAGTTAAATATTTCCTTTCCATTAGGCCTTCTTGATCTTGGGTGGCCATCTCCATAGCCAAATATTACACTATTTCTTTCTATAAGTGACTAATTTTGAATTATAATATTTTTGTTAGAGTCCTTCATTTCAAGATACTACTATTGTTAAAAATTTTCACTCCAAATATATTCTTCATTTTCAAGAAACTCAACAAATTTCTATTAATTATGACTTGTTTTGTCATTGGATAATATAATTTATATTCTTTTAATTGTTTATGGCATCCTCTTTATCATTTAACTTCTTTCTCTTTTCATCAAGAATATGTGCATATACAATGCACCAAAATAGTCTTAAATGAGAAACACTATATTTCTTCATACTCCATGCTTCATGTGGTATTTTATCTTTTACGCTCTTTGTAGGGAAAAGCTTCAAAATATACACTACACAAGTCATAGATTTATCCTAAAACTCATTTAGTAAATGATTTGCTTTCATTGTGCTTCTTGACATCTCCTTGATTGTTATGTTTTTCCTTTCAACAACACCATTTTGTTGTGGTGTATACCTTGTAGTGAATTATTTCTTATTTCATTTGATTTGCAAAAAAATAAAAATTCATTAGACACATATTCACCATCTCTATTTGTTCTCATCACTTTTATAAACTGTCCACATTGTTTTTTACCAAAAATTTTAAATTATTGAAATATCCCAAAGGCTTATGATTTCTATTTTTGTAATAACATAAATTGCATGCCCTTTCCTTTTACCATACCATATTTTGCATCTACTTTAGTGTTCTCCCTAGTGTTCCCTTTTCACCCCCTTTCTAGCCTTTATTTTATGTTTCCCTTTTCTCTCACCCCTTTGTTTCCTCCTTTACATATATGTCTTGAGCCCGTCCTAAGCCTTATTCCTTATCCCTTTTCCATCCTTACCCATTTCCCATGTGTTTTTCCTTCTCCCATGTTTTCCTTCACCCTTAGGCTACCCTCTTTCCCATTTCTTAGGTGATTTCTATCCATTGCTCCAAAAATTAAATTATATCCTTATCCCCTCTCATGTGTGACTTACCTTGCCTTATTTCTTCCATATCTCACAAACTATAACTCCTAACCGACTAAAATGATGACCAGTCATCTTCATTTCACCTCCTTTTTCTCTCTGTTAGATTTGGACTTCCTTAAGATATGGTACAAATGCACCCCACATGTTTGTACCACCCTTTTTTGGCTCCTAAAATTTGATGTCAGGTTACCCTCAGCCAACTTACTAAACTTCCACTTGTTCCCACCTAAAATTCAATAAAAAATCTATAAAAGAATCCTCTTCAAGCATATTTTTAGTGGCTATATGTCACATTTGGCTATTTTTCAGCTCTTTAGAAGTGTCCAATTTGCCCATATTTGATAGATTTTCCCTAATCTTGAAACAAAGTCATCACAAGTTAGAAATCACACTATTGTGTATAAAAATTTCGGCCCTAATCTCCATAATTTATTAGGAACTATTTTTTACTTTTTATACTTGCCTCATTTCGACATCTTGATAGAAAATTTAGACATTTAATCACCATAAAAGTTAAATATTAATAGAAAAATTTAGTCACTAAATTACAAAAAATGGTACAAGGATAAAATATTATCATCCATTCTATTGGTTGATTTATGATATAAAAAAATCACCTAGGATATTATGCTTCTTTTTAGTGGAATCGTTGGCATTTTTATAAAAAATTTAGTGGTAATTTCATAAAGTATACCTCGATCCTCTTTTCTCTCATTTGAGACATCACATAGGAATACACTTTCTTCTATTTTTTGCATTACCTTGCCTTTGGTTTGTAATTTTGGAGCTTTGGAGTATTAGAGCCTTGTGATTCTACTGAAGCATCATTCTATAGATTTGGAGTTTATTTTTGTAACATTTTAAAGCATTTCCATAGCCCTTTGTGTGTTACTTTCTCCCTCCTTTCCATTATCCTTCTCCTTCCCTCTTCCCAATTTCCTTTCCATTTCACCAAAATTTCTCCCAATTTTCGATCATTCTCCTTATATAATCCCTCTTCAACCTCATATTTTTCTTGCATATTGTTTCCATATTGCCCTCCATTTCCTTCTCCCATTGTCCTCTTACCCTTCTTATTTCCATTTCCCTCTTGGCAAGCAAAACAGGGTTTGTGTTTTACATTTTTATTTGTAAGTTTATCATAGATTAGATTTTATTTTACTATTGCCATTCTTTTTCCATGTGGATCTATGTTTGAATGCTCACAAGGGGGATGGTAAAGGTGTCTTCCCTTTTGTTAGAACACAAGGATATACTAAGAGGGGGGTGAAACGGTATATCTCTAAACTTATTTTAGCTTAACATCAATAATCAAAACTTCTAACTGCTTTAACTAGAAGATCAACAAATTAAACCAATTAAAGCACAACACATAAGCACACAACCACAACACCAAATTTACATGGAAAATCCAAGAAGGGAAAAACCACGGTGAGCAAGCTGCTTGGATCTGCTATCCAAATCCAGCCTCACAAAATAAATATAAAACAAGATTACAATATTATTTATGGGCTACAACCCAAAGGAAGCTACAACTCCCTAAAATATAATTCAATGACACTTACAGAATGAGGCTACAACCTCTAGATATTACATTCAATAGATCATATTGAACAAACCACCTCCGCATTATTTGCACACTTCACTTTGTCACAAAACTTCACTTTCTCTACTCAGCGAACACTACTACCTCCAACACACCTTCACAAACATTCTCACATATGCTCACACATCTTCACACTCTCTCACACTCTCACCCTTTCCTCAAAAAACAAGATCTTTCATTTATACCTTCTGCAAATCCAAAAATCTTTCTTCCAAGTCGGCCAAGATGAAACGTGTATTCATCAAACTTTCAAGGCCACACCAATTCGACATCAAAAAGATGTAGAAAATCAATATGGTTCAAGCCAAGTGATAACCAAGACCTATTCATTATTATCACATTTTTCCAAGCTAAAACACACTTCAAATCATATGGTAGGAACATTGAAAACACATGAAGTCAGCCCAACAAATGCACATCCTTCTGCCTAATAGCTCCAGACCAAAAGCAGTACCAGAGGGATCAATTTACATCATGTGGATCCTCACACAAGCAACATAAGACTTACACAAATCTTCTCAATCAATCCTTCTTCTAAAATATATATTTTCTTTATGGTGCAAGCAAACAGATACTGAGCCTGGTATCACAAACAATCATTGAACACATAGTCTTGAGATAGAGCATTGAAAATACAACTTGTGATGCATTTCAGCACCTAAAATTTGAATTGAATCATCTATCTAAATATCTAAACTCATCTTCCAAACATCAAAGCCAAAAGATAAACTACAGTGAAATGCGGTGGCTTTTGCTTTCTCCTCCAGACAGACCTAGTCAGCAGCAAGATGTGTCTTTGTTATGCTGACCCCAAAGAACCTCTACGGTACACCTTAGCAACTGAAACCTAAATATTAGCATCTTATCATCTATAAAAAATCATCCTTTAAACCATAGAACCTCAACTTAAAATATAGAGAAATGTGGAGCATTTCCCATACGCATCCTAACTGCATCAACTCTGAACAACTGTCTTCACTCTGCGAGGTCTAGAATCTTCTGCATTAATCTTTGAGCTCTGAAATCTAGAACATACAATCTTCACACATGTATCTAACCAACTCCCAAACTGCAAGTCCATACCATCAAATGTGGAGGAATGCAAAGCATTTTCCTGAGCTTATTCTATGCAAACATCAGTGCCTTGGACAACTTGAATCTTTTTTTCAAAACTAAAGAAATGCATTTCCTTAGGAAATAATGAATACAATATTTGCCACATCAAAGACTTCATTCTCAACTTCATACAACAACTGTAACAAACTCTTTTCTCAAACAAAAAATATTCATGTTAGCACAATCTTTGTCTATACAACTTCAAGAGATATTGATGACATTCATTGTCTTACCCTTCACATCTCTGATCTATCTTCTTTTGTCTTCTTCTTTGATCATATTGCCATAGACTTCCTTTGACATTAACCTCTTATTCACTTTACTTCCGGCCTTCTTCATTCTAGCACTACTGACAACACACTTGAATCTCACACTATTGACATCAATGACAACATAATCGCAACAATGTCCCCCTTTGGCATTGATGGCAACACTTGACCTGATATGCAATTCTCTCCCCATTTGACATCAAGGACAAAGGGCTAATGGTCTTCCTCTGAATAGTTCTTATTGATTTTTCTTTCACTACTCCTCACCCATCAGCTCCTCCTGAATGATCAAATCTTGTTATCCTTTAAAACGTCTTACCTACCTACTCCCCATGAGAGGTAGCCACCATCAATCTAGGGATAAAAATATGTCTTGAATTGCTCCCCTTCGACAGATGCACCATCTATGCATCTAGTTAGAAGGAGGGGCAACAACCCCTAATTTTTGTCTAAGATACTCAAAGGTATCTTTAGAAAGTGCCTTGGTGACGATATCTGCAACTTGATCCTTTGTAGGCATATATTCCAGTCTCACTTCTTGATTTGCAAGCTTCTCTCTCAAAAAGTGATACCTAATAGATATGTGCTTGGTCCTAAAATGCATCACTAGATTTTTTGAAATTTATTGATAGCACTTGTATTATCACAAAGAATAGGAATAGGCTCATCATATACAACCTTGATATCCTTTAATGTTTGCTTCATCCACAACACTTGAGTACAGCAGGCTACTACAACAATATATTTTTCCTCTACAATTGATAAGGACACTAAATCTAGCTTCTTTCTAATCCATGAGACTAGTCTATCTCCCAAAAAGAAAGCTCCTCCACTAGTACTTCTCCTATCATCAACACGACTAGCCCAATCTGCATCAATATAAGCACTAAGAGAAAAGCCATTACCTTTTTGATACCACAATCCATGTTCCGGAGTGCTCTTCAAGTATCTGAATATTCTCTTGACTGCCTTCACATGTGTTTCCCTATGATCAACTTGAAATCTTGCAACCAAACATAAAACTTGCATAATGTCAGGCCTTGATGTTGTTAGGTATATAGGCCCCCAATCATAGATATGTACTAAGTTTTATCAGCTTTAGGTGACTCATCATCTTTACTCAAGTGACAACCGGTTGCCATAGGAGTACTCATAGGCTTGGAATCTTCCATTTCAAACGTCTTCAACATTTCTTTAACATACTTTGCTTGAGAGATAAATATGCCCTCATTTGATTGAGATATTTGAAGTCCTAAAAAGAATGACAACTCTCTTAACATAGACATTTCAAACTCTTCATGCATCTCTCCTACAAACTTCTTACACGTCTCATCATATCCACAAAAGATTATTTCATCAACATACACAAGAACAATTATAATTTGTTCACCTTTTGTTTTGATGTAAAGATTACTATCTGCGATACCTTTCTTGAAACCTTGCTGAAGTAAGTACTTGTCCAACCTTGCATACCAAGCCCTAGGGGCTTGTTTGAGACCATACAAATCCTTCTTGAGTCTGTACACCATGTTTGGATCTTTTGATAACTAAAAACCATCTGGCTACTCTATATAGACCTCTTCTTCCAAGTCACCATTCAAGAAGGCAAATTTAACGTCCATCTGATATACCTTGAATCCCTCATGTACTGAAAAAGAAAGAACCATTCTGATTGCTTCCATTCTTGCCACCAGAGAAAATGTCTCCTCATAGTCAATACCTTCAACTTGGGAATATCCTTTGCAAACCAACCTTACTTTGTTCCTGACCACTTCTCCATATTCATTCAGCTTTTTCCTAAAAACTCATTTTGTTCCTATCACATTCTTGTCTACAGGCCTTGGTACCAACTCCCAAGTCTAATTATTTTCTATCTGATTCAATTCTTCTTCTATGGATTATATCCATCCTTCATCCTTACTGGCCTCATTAAAAATTTTAGGTTCCATTCTTGACAGCAAAGCAAAGTTTACCTATTCATTTGTTCTTGCAAATCTTCTTCTTGTCTGAACTCCTTCATTCTTGTCTCTAATGATTTGGTCTTCTGAATGATTTTTCTGAACATACTTGGCAGGAGTCTTAGCAGTCTTTGTTAGATTCAGGACAGACAACTGAGAGGGCGGGTGAATCAATTGTCCAAAACTTTCTTCCAATTTACACACTTAAATTCACTTTGTAATTCAGTAGCATAATAACAATTCAATCATGGAAACATAATGCACTAAACCAAGAGCAACAACACATCAACACATAAGACACCAAGATTTTAACGTGGAAAACCCGGTTAAGGGAAAAACCACGGGGTGATTAACCCAAGATTATATTCTCTGTTAGAAGAATAGAAAGAACAAAATGGTACATGCCAATTAGGGCTCACTGCCTACAAGAGACACATTGTCTACAAAATAATAAGTATCACATACATGAACTGGAGAATAACATCTTCACCATGCTTGAATCAGTTCCATTTAAGCCCAATACTTCTTCTCTTCCTTTCACTCCCCTCCTCGCTACCACACACTCATCTCCACAAGACACGCTTTGGAATGACTTCACAATTCCTTATTTATACAAGACATCGACTTAGGAATAATCATCTAAGTCAGAAAACATCTACAAGAACATCCGCAAGATGAGTAACTCATCTGGTTGGCCAGTCTAAGGAAGAACACCTTCATCCGGAAGTAATTCTTCAAATATGAGCTGAAATTCCAATGCAGACCACCAACACAATCTAGACACGATCCAAAGATCTCCACAAGCTTGCCTGAATCACCAAGAACATCCACACTTCATCTGCTTATTTAAATCTTTCTCTCCTTCATCTGAAACCTCAATAACACATTATGTCATCACTGTCACAAAGGAATAGATGTTTGCAGACCTCCAAACCATGAACCAATCGAGTTGACACATCACAAGGACTTCCTAAATACTCCACCAAATCCGCAGAACAGGATAATGCATTTTCGGATCTCACCAGACCTATCTTTATCACTCTATCACCTCTGAACACCTATCGGAACCAGTTTTAGTTGAGCGGCCACAACTTCTTCAGATCTTCATATAGACCTCTAAAATCTTTCCTAGATCATCTTAAGACACATATCTACAAACCCTTTAAACTACATCCTCTGATCCTCATCTTAAATTGGACTTTTACCTTGTTGTCTTCATTGTTCTTCACTATTCCTGATATGACCAATTTTCTCAATATCCTCAGCAAACAGATCATCCAACAGTTATCATTAATGCAACAGGAGTATGTTGACATCAATGACAACACCAGTTAGGCCCATACTTGCAACAATCTCCCCCTTTGTCATTGATGGCAACATATGATGTGAAAAACTATTTTAACCATCAAGACAAGAACTTCTCCTTACTAGCACACCTCCCCCTATCAGCAGCAGCCATTCACATTTCTTCTTTTCCTTTCCTGCTCCCCCTTTGATTAGAAACCACTTGTTTTTCACATGTCTTCTCTCCCCCTTTGACATCAATGGCAAAGGGCACATACTTGCAATTTCACCACTTCAGAGTCATACCAACTGTTCCCCCTGAGTAGCAGCTCCTAATCATCAATCCGGACCACAAGATATGACTGTGATATCCACCGGACTAATGCACATCAGTGCACCTTAGTTCATCACCGGAGGGGCAATAACCCCTAACTTCTCCCTAAGATACTCAAAAGAGTCCTTAAGTAGAGGTTTAGTAAAGATGTCTGCAATCTGATCCTTGAATGGCACAAACTCTAATCTGACTTCATTGTTGTTCACTTGCTCTCTCAAAATGTGAAATTTGATGGATATATGTTTAGTCTTTGAATGCAACACTGAATTCTTAGATATATTTATTGCACTTGAATTATCACAGAAGATTGTGATAGGCTCCTCATACTCCACTCTCATGTCTCTTAGCATTTGTTTCATCCACAAAACTTGAGTGCAACTACCTGTTGTTGCAATATATTCTGCTTCTGTAGTGGACAGAGATATTGCCTCTTGTTTCTTGCTTATCCAAGAAACCAATCTCTTCCCCAAAAAGAATGCTCCACCATTGGTACTCTTCTGGTCATCCACATCTCCTACCCAATCAGCATCTGTATAGGCATGAAGAGAGAAATCATGATCTCTAGGGTACCATAGACCATAATCAACTGTCCCTTTTAGATATCTAAAAATCCTCTTGACTGCCATGACATGAGATTCTCTAGGATTAGCAAGGAATCTAGCAACAAGACCAACAACATTCATAATATCAGGTCTAGTTTGAGTGAGATACAACAGTCCTCCAATCATTGACCTATACTTTTTCTGATCAGCCTTGGGAGAGTCATCATCTTTGTTCAACTTACATCTGGTTGCCATGGGAGTATTCATTGGCTTAGAGTCTTCCATCCCAAATTTCTTCAACAATTCTTTCACATATTTGGTCTGAGAAATGAAGATTCCTTTCTTTGTTTGAGTGATTTGTAGACCCAAAAAGAAATTCATTTCCCCAAGCATGGACATCTCAAATTCACTTTTCATTTGATTTGCAAAGGTTTTACACATACCATCTCTTCCTCCAAAAATGATATCATCAACAAACACTTTAAGAATCAAGATATTTTCATGATCAATTTTGAAATACAAATTACTGTCAGCAGTACCTTTGTTGAAACCAATCTTCAAAAGATGTTTATCCAATCTTTCATACTAGGCTCATGGGGCTTGCTTCAGTCCATACAGTGCTTTCTTCAACTTGCAAACCATATCACCATGATCAGACAATTGAAATCCATCTGGTTGCTCAATGTACACTTCTTCTTCCAAGTCACCATTCAGGAAGGAAAACTTGACATCCATTTGATACACTTTGAAATCTTTGAAGGTAGCAAATGCAAGAAATAATCTGACTGCTTCAATTCTTGCCACTGGAGGAAAATTTTCTTCAAAATCAACTCCTTCTATTTGAGAATAGCCCTTGCAGACCACTCTGGCTTTATTTCTAATTACTTCACCAACTTCATTCAGTTTGTTCCGGAAGACCCATTTGGTTCCAATCACATTCTTGTTTCTAGGTCTAGGAACAAGATCCCAAGTGTGATTTTTCTCAATTTGCATCAGCTCTTCCTGCATTGTTTTAGTCCAGTTTTCATCATTGCAGGCTTCATCTATTGTCTTAGGTTCAATCTTTGAAATCAGACAATACTCATCTAAATTTTGAGCAATTCTCCTTCTAGTTTGTACACCTTTGCTTTTGTCACCTATGATCTGATCTTCAGAGTGGTTCAGTCTTACATACCTTGGAACTTTGGGAGTTTCTTGCACTTCTGATTCTTGATCAGGCTCATTAAAACTCATCTCTTCTTCCTGATTTACCAGATCAGTTTGAATCTATTTTTCAGAAGAGGCTTGGGCTCCTTGAATCAGAATACCATTCTGATCATCTTCATCATATTCATAAAACCTTGAGGGTTTTTCAATTCCTTCATCAACCTTCACATTTGTACTTTCTATAATCTTTCTCAGTCTCTTGTTATAACACCGATATGCTTTCCTTTGAGTAGAGTAACCCAAGAATATTCCTTCATCACTTCTAGCATCAAACTTGCCTAGATCTTCATCTCTTTTAATGTAACACTTGCTACCAAAGACTCTAAAATACCTTACAGTAGGAGTGATGCCAAACCAAAGTTCATAAGGAGTCTTACTAGTATTGCTTTTGATTTGTACTCGATTGAGAGTATAGACTGCAGTGCTGACAGCTTCTCTCCAATAGATCTGAGGAACATTTGCTTCCATCATCATGGTCCTAGATGCTTCCTGGATGGTCCGGTTCTTTCTCTCAACTACTTCATTCTGTTGTGGAGTCCTAGGAGCAGACAACTATCTCTTTTTTCCATGTTTCTCATAGAAATCTATGAACTCACCGGATGTAAATTCTCCACCTCTATCAGACCTCAAACATTTCAATTTTAATCCGGTTTCATTCTCTACCATAACCTTGAAGATTTTGAATTTCTCAAGAGCTTCTGATTTCTCTTTCAGAAAGGTTACCCACATCATCTGGGAATAGTCATCAATTAGTAGCATGAAGTATCTATCACCTTGCACACTCCTGATTCTTGTCGGACCACATAAATCAGTATGAACTAAGTCTAATAATCCGGTAGAAGATTGTTCCTTGCTTTTAAATGAGACTCTGCTTTGTTTACCCAACTGACATTCCTTGCACAAACTATTTGTAGGCTTCACCAATTTTGGAAGATCTCTTATAGCCTGAGTATTGCTTATCTTGATGATATTATCAAAATTCACATGACACATCCTCCTATGCCATAACCAACTCTGATCAATTTTCACAAATAGACAACTTTTACAGTACCAACTAAATGGAAGATGTTACCTCTTGTTTGGGTACTGGATGCAATCTCTATTCTGGAACTCTCAAAGATCTTGCATTTTCCATTCTTGAATCTGAGATCATAGCCTTTGTCCACCAACTATCCAACACTAAGAAGATTGTGCTTCAATCCTTCAACATACAGTACATTACCTGTTTTGTTCCTTCCATCAAAAGAAATAGTTCCTCTACCTCTGATTCTACCAGCAGAATTATCACCAAATTTTACCACTCCTCCTTCATACCTTTCCAAATCAATGAACTTGTTTTTGTCACCTGTCATATGGTGAGAGAATCCACTGTCAATGACCCAATCATCCTTTTCTTCAATTTGAGCAGCCAGAGCTCTTTCTACAACTTTATGATTGACAGATTCAGAGGGCATTGGATCTTCTTCCTTGATGGCAATGAACACCCAGTTACTTCCAGATTTGTCTCCTGTCTCTGATTCATCATCTGTTACTCCATCATCTCCTTCATGAACATAGTAACAATTCTTTTGGAACCTTGATCTATTACGATTTGGTCTTGAAAATCTTTCCGGACATCTTGAAGCAAAATGACCAATCTTATTGCAGTTAAAACACTTAAAAGGCAATTTTCCTTCGTACTTACCGGATCCTCTTGGCAGTCTTTTTGCAATAAGGGCTTCAAGTTGAGCAATTTCTACTTCTTCTTCTAGGTCTTTTCTTGCTTTTTCATACCATCATAGTTTCCTTGAAGAGTTCTCTCCCAGATCAAACCTTTGTTTACCTTTTACAGAGGCACTGGCTTTGACTGTTGATTCAGTCTTTGGGAGGGAATCTCCAAACTCGGTCATTTCAAATGCAGCCAGTTTACCAACCAATTAATCTCTTGTGACAATTGTATGATCTCTGAATTCTTCAATGGCAGCAGCTTTGATTTTATAAGAAGCAGGAAGGGATCTGAGAACTTTGCCAACAATCTCATCTTCATCCAAGACTCCACCAACACTTCTAATGCCACAGACAATCTCATTTACTCTTGGCATAAAAGTAGTGATATTTTCATCATCTTTCATCTTCAGATTTTCAAATTTCCCTTTCATATTCTGTAACCTCGCACATTTAACATACTTGTCTCCTTCATGTAGAAGTTCCACTTTTTGCCAAATCACAAAAGCAGTTGGTAGGTCAACAACATTTGAAAGCTCTAAATTAGATAATGTGCTTAGAAGAGCTTCTATAGTCCGTAGATTCTTTTCAGCATCTATGATTTCATTTGGGGCTTTCAGACCACCCTGAGGAGGAGTATACTTTGTTGAAGCCATGTTCTAGTATAGCATTCCCATACATTACAAATGACACTTCATGTGACTTTTCCAAAGATTGAAATTGGTTCCATCAAACTTCAAACTATCCTTCTTGTAGGACGACATCCTAGATCTCCTCAAGTGATTAAGCTCCTTTTAGAGGAACTTGGCTCTGATACCAATTGTTAGATTCATGACAGACAACTGAGAGGGGGGGTGAATCAGTTGTCCAAAACTTTCTTCCAATTTACACACTTAAATTCATTTTGTAATTCAGTAGCATAATAACAATTCAATCATGGAAACATAATGCACTATACCAAGAGCAACAACACATCAACACATAAGACACCAAGATTTTGACGTGGAAAACCTAGTTAAGGGAAAAACCACGGGGTGATTAACCTAAGATTGTATTCTCTGTTAGAAGAATAGAAAGAACAAAATGGCACATGCCAATTAGGGCCCACTGCCTGAGCACACTGCTCACAAGAGGCTCACTGCCTACAAGAGACACATTGTCTACAAAATAATAAGTATCACATACATGAACAGGAGAATAGCATCTTCACCATGCTTGAATCAGTTCCATTTAAGCCCAATACTTCTTCTCTGCCTTTCACTCTCCTCCTCGCTACCACACACTCATCTCCACAAGACACACTTTGGAATGACTTCTCAATTCCTTATTTATACAAGACATTGACTTAGGAATAATCATCTAAGTCGGCAAACATCTACAAGAACATCTGCATTATGAGTAACTCATCCAGTCAGCTAGTCTAAGGAAGAACACATTCATCCAGAAGTAATTCTTCAAATGTGAGATTAACCTCCAATGCAGACCAGCAACACAATCTAGACATGATCCAAAGATCTCCACAAGCTTGCCTGAATCACCAAGAACATCCACACTTCATCTGCTTACTGAAATCCTTCTCTCCTTCATCTGAAACCTCAAGAACACATTTTGTCATCACTGTCACAAAGGAATAGATGCTTGCAGACCTCCAAACCATGAACCAATCGAGTTGACACATCACAAGGACTTCCTAAACACTCCACCAAATCCACAGAATAGGATAATGCATTTATGGATCTCACCGGACCTATCTTTATCACTATGTCACCTCTAAACACCTATCGGAACCAATTTTACTTGAGCAGCCACAACTTCTTTAGATCTTCATGCGGACCTCTAAAATCTTTACTGGATCATCTTAAGACACATATCTACAAACCCTTTAAACCACATCCTCTAATCCTCATCTTAACTTGGACTTTTACCTTATTGTCTTTACTGTTCTTCACTGTTCCTGATATGACCAATTTTCTCAATATCCTCAACAAACAGATCATCCAATCCTTATCATTAAGGCAACAGGAGTATGTTGACATCAATGACAACGCCGGTTAGGCCCATACTTGCAACAATCTTCTCTAGAGTTTCTTCCTTTTCTTCAACTTTTGTGACTTCCTCTGTGCAGGAAAGTTCATCTAACTATTTAGTGGTGAAAATGTAGAAGCAAGATGGATGATATAAGTCCCACACTTTCACTTACTAAGACATTAGGGAAGCAAAGGGCAAGTTTAGGGATAAACTACAGATCACCAATGTTCCCTTTTCTTGTTAATTGTGTCTACGTGGTTATTTGAATTAGGTTTTATAAGCTAGTTTAATTATCTAACCTTAAAACCCTAATTTGCATATCAAACTATAATAACTCAGTTTATGACACAGATATTGATGAAATAGCCACAAAAATGAAGAATAGACAATTACCCAGAAACTAAGGAGCTGTTGGACTAGGGCGCTAGTCCCCATGTCCTGAAAGTTTCTTGATGTCAGAATCTTTTGCACCAGCTGCTTCACAATCTCCAAAGGTTCTCGGATCCCATAAAAATCACCTAGTTGGACTAGGGCACTAGTCCCAGTGTCTCAAAACTCTCAAAATCTTGAAATTCAAATTCTATCACAACTGTGTCTGTAACATGAACCTTCCTGCAACTCCTTTCCACTGGATCTCAACAAATGCAACCCGTACATACAAAAGGAGGAGAAAGATGTTTGCGGCTATAAGGAGCTTGCCTCAGTCAAGCCCTATTTTTGGTATTCCTACCTATAGCCAGAGATAAAGATTTGCAGAAGTGTGTGCAAACCTAACAAATTGTATGCAGAAATATCAAACCCTAGATGTAACAAGCAAAAGAAGATCAATAACTTGCACCAACTTAATGAACAAACTCAACTTCACCTCAAGGAGATAAAAGCAATGAAGACTTGCATGAACAAGAAGGCGAATCAGCAATCTCTGCAGAGGATCTCCAAGCTTGATGTTGGAGGCTTCAACCCTTCTCCCGATCATGCAAAAGGTATACAAACCCTAGGAAGAGCAAGATAACTTCAAGATCTTGATTCCTAATCTCCATCCATTGTCTCCATGATAGTAAATTCAAATGACTTTGAGAGCTTCAACAAATTATTGATCTTCAATGGCAATTTTGGCAGAGTTTTGGCATCAAGTTTGCATAAAGATTGTGTGTTTTAAAATGATTTTCAAATGTCTCTTTATATCCAACCTTAGGAATTTCAAATTTTGAAATAAGATGTTGATATCGTGTGAAAAACAAAAATTTGAAAGTGGAATCCCGGAATGCAAGGCAAGGGCCAACATCCTTTCAAAATTCAACACCCCGGGAAATAGGGCAGGTCAAGGGCACTAGTGCTCAAGTCCAAGCCTTGATTTCCCGCTCAGGATTGCTTCAAGGAGGTTAGGGGACCCCAAATCCAAGTTTGCTTTTCCCATTCAGTCTTCAGTTATTCCAATTCCAAAATGTGAGATTCTTCTAGTTAGACCTAGGTCAGTCAGGTCTGTAAAAACTAGGTTGAAAGGTCACCAAAGGGAAGGAGCTAAACCATGGGGAAATTGTACCATTCCATATAGGAGGACAATTTCTAACATAACATTTAGCCCCCACTTTAGTGGCCATATGACACTACGTGCATATGCAACTAAAGAAAAGTAAATACATCAATCATGAAAAGGATACCCAAAAGGATACTGTAGAGGAAGACAAAGTGTCATCACAAAAAAGGAAGAAGCCCCCAAGTTTGTAATCCTGCAAGACCACAAAGTTAGGAACCACAACCTGCAAGGGAACACTTGTCAGAGAATCCAAAATCAAATCAAATCAAATCAACCTACAACCACTGTCAATAATTCAGTCCGTAAACACTAAAGGGGTTGAGTGATGAGACATGATGAAGGAGGAAATCAAGGGAGATATATGCCTCTCCTTGTTTCTACTTGCTTAGTCTAAAGAGTAGAAACAAGGAGATATCTACACACATCTATTTCAAGGGAAACTTGATGAGAAATGTATTATGAGGGTTGTTTAAAGAGACAATGCCCAAACACAACACATTTGTTAAGATGGAGAGTGGAACCAAGATTCTGACGCAACAAACGGTGTGAAAATCTGAGTTTGACAGCTCAAGATAAAGGCTCAAGAGTGAAAACTTGTCCATTTTATTTTATTTTTGCACCTAGATAGTGATAGGATTTCTCATCTACTTTACTATATGTAAAGGGAGTCATCACTTTTCACTATTCATTTGTTACTTTTCATTGTGTAGAAGAGTGACAGAGAAGGAAGAGGAGATCGACGATGCCGACCCGACATCCATAGCCACTTCTGCAACTGGAGATGCTCTAAGCCTGGGTGGCAGAGAGATGACTCAAGGCCGAGGCAGGTCCCTGATCCTTGCTTGTCTCGTCTTGCACTCTTCATTTGTTAGATTTTTATCATTTTCCATGCTTGTCAGGTGAGAATGGACAAGGGTCTTAATCAGGGGTGCCCGAGTCCACCCAGGGCACCCAAGTCATCCTTGGGTGCCCTGGTCTACCTGGGGCACCCAAGTCTAACTTGGGCACCCAGGTCCTCCTACGGCATCCAAGTCCAGAAAGGACAAGGGCCCCAGGGATTGGGCACTATTCCGTAGTTTAATCATGAAGTTACATTTTGCTACTTAGAAACTGATTGAATCTCTACCTATCTGTGTCATGTAGGTCATTCTGGGGATGAGAGAACACACAGGTGGTCACCTCATGTTACTTCTATGCTATCTCATTACTACCATGATGGTTGTAGAGAGGACCCATTTACAGTCTGTAGGGCTCTGGTGGGTCTTCGATATGCCCACAATTAGATTCCATGCTAGCATGTTGATGGCATTGATGGAGAGATGGAATGCAGATACGTCGACATTTCATCTACCTACAGGAGAGATGACCATTACACTAGAGGATGTCTTCTAGATCCTTCAACTGCCCATCTGAGGAGAGATAGTGAGGATCGTAGACCGTCCCTCATCAGAGTACACTCGATAGAGTCAAATGTATTGGTTGGGTCGTACAGTCTCTCGGGAAGAGCGTGGGCACATTCAGCTTCGCTTGTTAGAGCAGGGGTGTGTCAATATTCCATTGATTCAACAGATTATGATTGTCACGATAGCACTAGCAGTCGCACCTAATGGTTGAGGCATTCACCTTCATGGGGGCCTTGTACACACGATCAGGGCGATGGAGGAGCACAGGATAGTGTACACGTGGGGGTGCAATATGCTTGCGTACCTATACTGTGAGTTAGACTAGTATGTCCACTATGAGGCTCATAGTCTGATGTGCTGCACATTGCTACAGGTATGGGACTTTGAGCATATCGGTTGTACGCAGCCTATAGGTTTTCCTATAGAGCCAATGTTGTCTTATCCACAGGTCCACGCCTATCCACTTATCAGATGCTGGAGACATGATGATCTACTATACTAGAGGGTTATATTTGATAGGTTACATCCCAACGACATCATCTAGAGACCATACCACAGCTACATAGCATGGCTAGATGAGCAGAGTCAGCTAGCAAGGATGCAGAGGGATCGACTGATGGTCCGTCACCTCAATCACGTTGTCTCATGCTTTTATTTTGATCAGGTAGCCCAACAGTTTGAATGTCGATAGGATGTTTCCATGATGCATCTGAGCTATCCACACTCTGTACGTAGTGCAATCAGGGCGAATAGCGCCTGACAGTCGACGATAGTAAATGTGACAGTTAGTGACGATAATGATCCAGAGGATGCAGAGTCGATATCTGATGCAGATGACATCAGAGTGACCTGAGTGTATCATACCTAGTGGTGGATAGCACGACCTACTCCTATCTATCCACTGGTCACCACATAGGCAATTCTCGGCCTTGGGATGGTAAGGGGATAGACATAGAGATGGAGGATGACATCAATGATTTGGCTGGCCATTATGACTTAGATGATGAGGAGGAGGATGAGGATGACAATGAGGGAGAGGTCACGTTGTGGTACATCTTCGGGGCGAGACCAACAAGAGACAGACGTTGATGAGGAGAGAGATTCCCAGTCTCAGTCAAGTGCTCGAGTTCCCATGCCTGCGGATGTGAGGAGATCAAGTCAGTGCGAGGAGGGGGAGTCCAATAGGCACATGCCCCCACCTTCAGTGTTGACTGTAGAGCTTGTCACACCATCATCTATCTGAGATCCATCTTAGTGAGATGGAGATCCTGGTAGGATGCTTTATGTATTGAAATGCAGTTATTTGTGACTGTTTAATTGCTTATGATGTCTATATGAGGTACGGTTATCTATTTTGTTTCTATTTTACACTTGGGACAAACGCATGGCATGACTTTGTGGGTCGTGTCATAGCAGAGATAGTACCATCTGATGTAGTTGAGAAGTGAGTGCAGGTAGGGTATTCGACACAACCATCAGCATGGTGACATGCAGAGATCTTCATGTCATTTGTCTGATACCGATTGTCAATAGAGGCAATTCTAGATCAATCTACTCAGAGAGCTGAGCATGTTGAGGCAGAGCTCCAAGTGCTACGAGAGTAGACTGCAGTAGCATTTGCACCTGAGAGAGAGAGCTTATCATCAATGAGACCTCAACGGTAGAGTTACACTAGATGAGAGCTAATAGGGACAGGATCCAAGCATAGCTAGAGAGAGCTATCTCTGAGAGAGACCACTATTAGCAGATGTACTAGGATACACATGACAAGGTGCTAGGACTGAGAGGAGAGATTAGGGGTTACAAGCATGGAGTGCCTCTAGGAGTCACTCACGATCCATAGCCACACATGGTCAACCCTCCGTCACACGTACACCATGAGGTTCTGAGGGTACAAGCGACAGGGGTTCTGCTATATGATGTATATATTTTTTACTATGACATCCCATTTTGCTATACGGGACAGTCGACACAGATGTATTTTTGAAAATGATGATGATATATATATGATGTTCTCTTATTATTGTTTCTAGTTGTTGTGTAATCTATCACATGTGATTTATGTAAAATGCAACTAGTGATAAATGTTAAATGCTCATGTGGAAATATGATTAATGCTAATGTGATACTAAACAATTCTTTGCAGAACATGTAGTAAAGGCACAAGGACTAACGAATTTCACACATAACTAATATTCTATGCTCGAATTAGTTAATACAGTAGTGATCTTTCAATAGAACATGTTTAAGAAAGATACAACAATGATTAACTAAAAAAGATTCTATACACATGTTAAATGGAATTAAGACAAAATAATCATATCTTGTCAAAATTGAAGCTAAACTAACTAATAATTTCACTCTAAAGTAACATCTAACATATGATCTTAAGCATAAAACTTCTTGAGGTGTGCTACATTAATAGGTTCTTTAAGCGGTGTACCTTGTTCATTGGCTAACTTATACACTTCTGATCCAAAGGCTTCAATAACCATATAGGATCCAAGCTAGTTAGGGCTAAACTTTCCTTTTTTTCTAGGAGGTGCATTTACATTGCATTGATTCTCATAAAGTACAAGATCGCCAACATCGAATGAATAGTGTATAACGCGTTCATTGTACGATCATTGCACACTTTTATGAGGGGCCTTAAGATGTTCAAGAGCATTAATACATTGTTCATCCAACATCTCAAGTTGTTGTAATCTCTTTTCTCTTTCCATGTTATCATCTATAACATCTCTCAAGGAGACTCTTAATGAAGGAATTTCAGGTTCCAAGGGCATTACCACGTCAACGCCATAAACAAGATTGTACGAAGTGGTCCCAATAGCCATATGAATGCTTGTTCTATAGGCCCATAATGCATAAGACAATTGAGTACGCCAGTGTTTCTAATGCTTGTTAATAGTATTTCGTAGGATTTATCCAATAACCTTGTTTGAAGCTTCTTCTTGGCCATTTGATTGAGGGTAATACGGCGTAGAGAAGTGATGTTGAATATGATATTTTTCCAAAAATTTATTGACATCCTTGTTCTTGAATGGTGTGCCATTATCAGAAACGAAGGAGGAAGGTATGCCAAATCGAGGGATAATGTTATCTTGTATGAATCGACAAATTACTTCGGTTATCGTGGATCGTAAAGAGACAGCTTCGACCTACTTCGTAAAGTAATCAATAGAAGTTATTATAAAAATATGTCCTTGAGAAGAAGGTGGAGATATTTTACCAATTAGATCCCAGCCCCAAACAGAAAATGGCCAAGGTGAGACTTGGGCACGAAGTTCCTAGGCATGTGCTCGGATTAAGTGTTGATGTTGTTGACATTGTGGGCACTTTTTGATGTAAGCGAAGGAATCTTGTTCCATATGCTGCCAATAATATCCCATGCATATTAATTTTTGTACCAATGATTTGCCTCCAAAATGCCCTCCACAGGCACTAATGTGAACTTCTTCTAAAGCTATCAGAATCTCTATATTACTTAAGCATCGAAGCAAAACACCATTATAACTTTGTCTATACAAAATGTCTGACAATATGATATAATGTGCTATAATCTTACGTAAGAGAATTCAGGCATTCTTAGATGTTGAATTAGGAATAGTTCCATTACACAAATAATTAAATATATAGGAGAACCATTCATCTTGATTTATATTACCGCATAGTTCTGAATTCACAAATATAGAATCGTCTACGGCTGGTGTTTTGAGATTATGGATAATAAAGCTAAATTCATCAGGAGAGTCATCAGGGGATATAAGAGAAGCTTCACTTGCCATTGCATCTGTATGTCGATTGTCTTTCCTGGGAACAATATCTATTGAAAACGATGTTAACAGTTTTAATAGAGATAGAGCTAGATCACGGTATTGAGATAATTTATCCTATTTAGCTTGATATGATCCATTTATTTGTTGCACTATAAGCTGTGAATCACCATATATAGTGAGGTTTTTTATGTTTAAAGCCAAAGCGGTACGAAGTCCGGCGATGAGGGCCTCGTACTTGGCAATATTATTTGTGCATGAAAAATTGAGATGATAAGACATAGGAATCGGCTTCCCTGAAGGGGGTACCAATATGATACCAGCACCAAAGCTAGTTCGACATCTTGATCCATCAAAGTACAATTCCCATTCATCTTATTTATCAATGGCTAAGATTTGGTCATCAAGAAATGTATCCTCACTTTGCATAGTAAAAGGAGAGGGTGCTTCAGCTAAGTGGTCAGTTAATGCTTGTCCTTTAATTGCCTTCTGAGAAATAAACTTAAGATCAAATTCAATTAACAACATAACCCATTTAGCAAGACGCCCTGACAAATCAATTTTAGTGAAAAGATCTTTCAAGGGGTTGAATTTCACCATAAAATGTATTTCAGTGTTTAAAAGGTAGTGTCCAAGCTTCTGCGTTGCAAACACTAAAGCTAAACAATGCTTCTCAATAATAGTGTATCACACTTCATAATCAAGCAAGGTTTGATTGATATAATATACAACACATTCTTTGCCTTCAATGTTATGTTGTGCTAATAAAGCCGCCAGAGCATGATAAGATGTTGAGGTGTAAAGGATAAAAGGTTTACCAAATACAGCGGGCTATAAAACAAGAGGTTTAGCAAGATAACTTTTTAAGTCCTCAAAAGCCTTCTAACAATCTAAATTCCATTGAAATTTTGAATCCTTCTTCAGTAGTTGAGTAAAAGGGTGAGTCCTATCCACGAGTTGTGAAACAAATTGGCGAAGGGGACATTTTCTGATGTTACATATAGTAACTACAAATTGTCTTCCAACATTATCAAAGCCACAGATACTTATCTTGTTCAGTTTAATCAAAGATGTATCAACTTTAATCTTATGTAATAAGCTGATGCCACAAACATTAAGAGTTGACCCATTATCAATCATAACTCGTTTAATCAATTTCTTGTTTATTGTAACGAAAATAATCAGAGGATCATACTGATTTTGAACTTCGAGAGATGGCACTCATGTTGTTGAAACAAAATATATGTTTTTGTTGCATGCATGCAATCCAAAAGAGCTACTACATCATTAGGTTTAACAACAGGTGGCACAATCACCTTTTGTAAAGTTTCTTGGAGCATTCCATGGTATGTAGGTGAAGTTTGAATAAGTTCCCAAAGAGATATCTTAGCAGGTGTAGCATGAAGTTGCTCAACAAGATCATAATCTTGACCAACTTTATGTGTTAAACGAGGTGCTTGAGGAAGGATCAGTTGAGAAGTTGGCAAAGATATCAGAATGCTCAATTATTGTTTGTTTTATTTGTTATTTCAAGTATTGTATGTATGAGAAACCATAGTAGAACTAGGTTATTGTGAAGTTGGATATGATATTTGTTTAGCATAGTTGTAAATGTAATCAGGAGAATGAGAAGAAGGTGAGGCACCTCTAACAGTGAACACTGATTTAGAAGGAGGCTAAGCTACATCTGAACACAAAGTGACCACTATTTTTAATTTCACAGGTTCTTCTCTAGCTTTAGGAACATAAATTGCAATTACAAATCTTTAAAACAATGATGGTTTAAGAGTTGTAGTGGACTGTTCAATTGAGATAAAGTTGTCAAGGGCTTCATCTAGCATATTGAAGTCATCACAACTAAACGGCTCATCATATACATGAAAGTCTTGTAAAAAGTAATCTGACATTTTAACATGCTCAAATTCACCCAAGACTTGAATGTAAAATGCTATAACATGGACTTTGTAAGGAAATAAAATAACACTATGCAACACACAAAGTTGCAAATTTCAAATTCTTTTCAATGAAACGATAAGAGAATCATTCAAGATTTAAAACATGCATTTTCATGAAAGAGGGTTTGCATTCTAAAAATCTATTAAGACAACAATCTAAATCAGATCTGAGTTGTGAAAGGATACAAATTCTTTAAAGCACGAGTTCACCAAAATGTTTAGTGGTGAAAATGCGAAAGCAAGATGGATGATACAAGTCCCACACTTTCACTTACTAAGACATTAGGGAAGCAAAGGGCAAGTTTAGGGATAAACTACAGACCACCAATGTTCCCTTTTCCTGTTAATTGTGTTTATGTGGCTATTTGAATCAGGTTTTACAATCTAGTTTAACTCTCTAACCTTGAAACCCTAATTTGCATATCAAACTATAATAACTCAGATTCCAACATAGATATTGATGAAATAACCACATAAATGTAGAATAGATAATTTAGAGATAGTGTACCCAAAAACTGAGGAGTTGTTGGACTAGAGCGCTAGTCCCCATGTCTCGAAAGTTTCTTGATGTCAAAATCTTCTGCACCAACTGCTTCACAATCTCCAGAGGTTCCTAGATCCTGGAAAAATCACCCAGTTGGACTAGGGCGCTAGTCCCAGTGTCCCAAAACTCTTAGAATCCCAAAATTCAAGTTGTCATGACTGTGTCTGTAACATGAACCTTCCTGCAACTCCTTTCCGCCGGATCTCGACAAATGTAACCTGCACATACAAAAGGAGGAGAAATATGTTTGCATCTATATAGGAGCTTGCCTCAGTCAAGCCCTATTTTCAATATTCCTACCTCAACAATAGCCAGAGATAAAGATTTGTAGAAGTGTGTGCAAACCTAACAAAGTGTATGCAGAAATATCAAACCCTAGATGTCACAATCAAGGGAAGATCAATAACTTGCAACAACTTAATGAACAAACACAACTTCACCTCAAGGAGATGAAAGCAATGAAGACTTGCATGAACAAGAAGGTGAATAAGCAATGTCTGTGGAGGATCTCCAAGCTCGATGTTGGAAGCTTCAACCCTTCTCTCGATCATGTAAAAGGTGTGCAAACCCTAGGAAGAGCAAGATAATCTCAAGATCTTGATTCCTAATTTCCATCCATTGTCTCCATGATAGTAAATTCAAATGACTTTGAGAGCTTCAACAAATTATTGATCTTCAATGACAATTTTGGTAGAGTTTTGGCATCAAGTTTGCATAAAGATTGTGTGTTAAAATAATTTTCAAATGGCTCTTTATATCCAACCTTAGGAATTTCAAAATTTGAAATAATATGTCGACATCACGTGAATAACAAAAATTTGAAAGTTGAATCCCGAAATGCACAGCAAGGGCCGACATCCCTCCAAAATTCAAGACCCCAGGAAATAAGGCAAGACAAGGGCGCTAGCGCCCAAGTCCAAGCCCCAATTTCCCCCTCAAGACTACTTCAAAGAGGTTAGGGGACCCCAAATCCAAGTTTCCTTTTCCCATTTAGTCTTCCGTTATTCCAAAATGTGAGATTATTCCAGTTAGACCTAGGTCAATCAGGTTTCGGGAAGGTCTGTAAAAACTAGGTTGAAAGGTCACCAAAGGGAAGGAGCTAAACCATGGGGAAATTGTACCATTCCATACAGGAGGACAATTTCTGACATAACACTAACCAATAGTCCTCTTGCTCAACTAAATTTTGATGTGATTCTTCATCCACTTTTACATTTGCATGCTCAACTATCTGTTGATAACTGAGAGGGGGGGTGAATCAGTTATCCTAATTATTTCTCTTTCTGAACTTTTTTTTATTAATTAATGCAGCATTGAATCAAACACAAAAACATTACCATGAAATAAGAAACACATGACACAGTATTTTTGACGTGGAAACCCTGTTAAGGGAGAAAACCACGGGGTGATTAACCCAAAAATTATTCTCTGTTAGAAGAATAGGAAATTACAAAATGGCACTTGCCAATTAGGGCTCACTGCCCGAGCACACTGCTCACAAGAGGCCCACTACCTACAAGAAGACACACTGTCTACAAAGTGATAAGAATCACAGTCTTGAACTGATTGGAAGCATCTGCTTATGCTGGAGTTCAGTTCCGGTTAGGCTCAGTACACTGATCTGCTGCACTTCATCTTTCCTCTGTTCTTTATTCTGCTATCCTTTCACATACCGGATCTTTCTTGCTACTTCTGCTCTGTTCTGGACTTATTCGCATATATATTAATTCATTCACACACTTCACAACTAAATCCATCCTCTATATATATCCGCACAAGTAATTTCATCACCTTTCTAGTCGGCATCCGGAACAGTCTAGTTTCTTACAAACTTTGTTCTGTCGGCTGAATCCTTGCTCACCAAGCAATGCGGATCAAGCATATACTTGTGGATATCATTAATCATGTCGGCCAAACATGATTCATGCCTTCACAACCTTTATCATCAACAGTAACACATCCGGAAAGTAGTCTGATACCCTGTCAGTCAGTTCTTCCTCTGTTTTCACTGTCTCTCAAGAATCCGGTATTCAACTATTCATATCTTTTCCCTTGTCCATCACCGGAGGCTAAATCCTTGGAATATACCACTCAAGGTAGTCCTCTTGACTTCCCCAAATCCGCACTGTACCAAGACACTTCCTCTGAGAGATCTGGACCAATCTGTCGGACCTTGCCACATGCTCTGTTCTTGTTCACCGGACCACAACAATCTTTATTCTGACTTCCGGTAGAGACACACCATGACTTGCGGATATGTGGGATGACCTTTGTTGCCATCAATGACAACAACCATGAATCCATATAGTGTCTCTTGCCAACACTATCTTCCTTAGTCGTTTATTGTAGCATTTGTAGGCTTTGCTGGTAGTTGAGTACCCAAGGAAAATATCTTCATCTACCCTTGAGTCAAACCTTCCCAGACCTTCTTCATCTCTTTTGATGTAGCAATTTCTTCCAAAAGCTCTGAAATACTTGACTGTTGTAGGTCATCCATTCCAAAGCTCATAAGGGGTCTTGGTGTTGTGCTTTCTTAGTTGTCCCCTATTAAGAATATAGACTTTAGTATGAATTGCTTCTTTCTAGTATATATCAGGTAGTTAAACTTTACTCAACATTGTCTTGGCCATCTCCTAGATAGTTCTATTCTTTCTCTCTACAACACCATTCTGCGGAGGTGTTCTAGCAGCTGCATAGTGCATTTTGATTCCATGTTCTTGACAAAACTCTACAAACTCATTTGAAGTGAACGCACCACCTCTATCAAATCTTAAGCACTTAATTCTAGCATTCATTTCATTTTAAACTATATTTTTGAAGATCTTAAATCTATTGAAATCTTCTAATTTTTCTTTCAAAAAATTAACCCATGTCATTCTAGAGAAATCATCAATGAGCAAGATGAAATACCTCTTACCTTGTAGGATTTTTGTCCTAGTTGGTCAGCACAAGTCTATATGAACCAGCTCCAAAGGCCTTGTAGTAGAATATTCCTTGGACTTGAAAGTTATCCTTGTTTGCTTTCCAATCTGACATTCCTTGCATATTGTTTTTGTAGGCTTGATGATCTTTGGCATGTCCCTTACTACTTTCATGGAACTAATCTTCACTAGATTGTCAAAGTTGATGTGCCCCATTCTCTTGTGCCACAACCAATGTTCATTTGTTTTCCCTAATAGACAAATCCTATCATTAACCCCTTTTAGATTATACAAGTTGTCTTATGTCTTAAAGCCTTCTGCCAACAGTTTTCCAGACTTTGCTCCCTTGATCTCACATCCTTGATCATGAAATTTAAGATTATATCCTTTGCTACACATTTGACTTACACTGAGAAGATTATGCTTGAGACCTTCTATATAAAGAACATCATGTGTTTGATATTTTCCATCAAGGCTTATAGTACCTTTTCTAGTGATCTTTTTAGAAGAGTTGTCTCCAAACCTAACCAAGCCACCGTCCCACTTTCCAAGATTAATAAACTTGCTTTTATCACTTGTCATGTGATTTGTACATCCATTGTCTATCACTCAAAGATAGGTTTTTCCTTGAGTATGAAATGTTGTTTAGACAATCATTGAGTTCTCAACTCCATTGTTACTTACCTTGTCTTGCTTAGTGACATCATTTATCTAAGATTCTAAATTTTCCAAACCATTCTTGCAATACCTTGCTATGTGTCCAAACTTGTTGCAAATTTGACAAGCCATATTGGCATCCACAAGATTTCTTTCATTCATTACAAACTTACAATCCATAGCCTTATGACCAAATTTATTACATATAAAACAACAACCAAAGAAAACATGATTGAACCTGTTCGTTATGAATTGTCTTGCATGAAGAGATCTTCCTTGAGGCAAGATGAGATCTATACATTTTGTATCATCCAAACTTCCAAGATTTGTCATCTTCAAATCCTTTTTGAGCAACTAAATTTCTTTCTCAATTTTTATACATTCTTTTATCTTGGCTTCAATCACAGTTCTTTGTTCTTGGTTTTCCTTCCTTGCACAGTCTAAGTCTTCAAGAGCAGAAACATAATTACCAATTCTACCACATTTGAAACATTTGAAAGGTAGATTACCTTTATACTTACCTAATCCTTGTTTTAGCTTTCTTACAAGATTTGCTTCTTCTTCCTCATCTTCATTGCATATGTCAGATGTTCCTTCATTCTTCACAGCATTGAAAGCAGCTTCTTTCTGGCATGGACCTATAACTTCATTTCTCATTTCATAGGCAGTGAGGGACCCAAACAGTTCTACCATGGTGAGTTTCCTCAAGTCTTTATCTTCTTCTATTGCAAAAACTTTTAAATCAAATCTGTGAGGGAGGGATCTCAGGATTTTCTTTACAACCATTGATTCAACTATATCTTCACCCATACCTCTAATTCCATTCACAGCTTCATCTACCTGGTGTAAGTAGTCAGCTATGTTTTCTTCTTCTTTTTAATCCTTTGATTCTCAAATACTATTTTGTAGGATTGTAGTTTGGCTTCCTTTATGATGCCATCTCCTTCATAGACACCTTTGAGCTTATCCCGTATCATCCTTTATTGTCTTGCACCACACAACCTTGTCTAAATATGAACTAGTCAGACCACTTAAAATTGCATTCTTGGCTTTAGCATTATTCTCATGGGCCTTCTTCGCATGTGAATCTGTAATGGGATGATAGTTCAACATAATCAGTCTCAATCACCCTCCAGACATCATACCCTAGTGAGGTAAGATAAGCTTCCATCCTTACACTCCAAAAGTCATAGTTATTTTCATCAAATATAGGGGATTTAGTAGAGGACTCCTTCTGAGCCATGTGTTCTATTCCAAGATCTACTTTCAACTATTTGACTGCACCAAGGAACCTTGCTCTGATACCAATTTTTAGAACAAAAGGATATACTGAGAGGGGGGTGAATCAATATATCTCTAAACTTATTTTAGCTTAACATCAATAATCAAAACTTCTAACTGCTTTAACTAGAAGATCAATAAATTAAACCAATTAAAGCACAACACATAAGCACACAGCCACAACACCAAATTTATGTGGAAATCCCAAGAAGGGAAAAACCATGGTGAGCAACCTGCTTGGATCTACTATCCAAATCCAACCTCACAAAATAAAGATAAAAAAGAATTACAATATTATTTATGGGCTACAACCCAAAGAAGCTACAACTCCCTGAAATATAATGCAATGACACTTACAAAATGAGGCTACAACCTCTAGACATTACATTCAATAGATCTTAGTGAACAAACCACCTCCGCATCATTCGCACACTTTACTCTATCACAAAACTTCACTTTCTCTGCTCAACAAACACTACTACCTCCAACACACCTTCACAAACATTCTCACATCTACTTACACATCTTCACACTCACCCTTTCCTCAAAAAACAAGATCTTTCATTTATACCTTCCACAAATCCAAAAATCCTTTCCCAAGTCGGCCAAGATGAAATGTGTATTCATGAAATGTGCAAGGCCACACCAAGTCGACATCCAAAAGATGTAGAAAATAAATGTGGTTCAAGCCAAGTGATAACTAGGACCTATTTATTATTATCACATTCTTCTAAGCTGGTGCACACTTGAAATCATATGGCGGCATGAAGTCAACCCAAAAAACACACATCCTTCCACCTAATAGCTCCAGACCAAAATTAGTATTGGAGGGATCAATTTACATCATGTGGATCCTTATACAAGAAACATAAGACTTACACAAATATTCTCAATCAATCCTTCTAAAATATATGTTTTCTTTCTGGAGCAAGCAAACAGATATTAAGCCTGGTATCACAAACAAACACTGAACACACAGTCTTGAGATAGAGCATTGAAAACCCAACTTGTGGTGTATTTCAGCACCTAAAACCTAAATTGAATCATCTAACTGAATATCTAAACTCATCTTCCAAACATCAAAGCCAAAAGATAAACTGCGGTGAAATGTGGTGGCTTTTGCTTTCTCCTCTAGGCAGACCTAGTCAATAGTAAGATGTGTCTTTGTTTTGCTGACCCCAGAGAACCTATGCAGTACACCTCAGCAACTAAAACTTGAATATTACCATATTCACATCTATAAAAGATCATCCTTCAAACCGAAGAACATCAACTTCAAAGATAGAGAAATGTAGAGCATTTCCCAAATGCATCTTGACTGCATCAACTCTGAACAACTATCTTCACTCTACAAGATCTAGAATCTTTTGTGTTAATCTTTGAGCTATAAAATCTGGAACATGCAATCTTCACACATGTCTCTGACCAAATCCCAAACTGCAAGGTTGTGTGTATATGGAAAAATGGATTAAATCTAAACTAATAAAAACCAAAAATCCTATAACATAAAGAAAACGAATTTAAATAAAAGCCATGACAAATAATCAATGCAATAAAGACTTTTACCGAAATTTGTGTTGTTTCCTTTGGATTGAATGTGGATTGCTCAATGAAGTTGTGAAACCATAGCTGCAACAAGCAAGTAGTGTGCTCAAGAGATCAATGTCAAAAGATCATGAAGTTGTGCCAAGATCAATGTTAAGAGATCGTAAAGTGGCTCAAGAAGATCTATGTCAAAAGATCGTAAAGTGGCTCAAGAAGATCAATGTCAAAAGATCGTAAAGTGGCTCAAGAAGATCGTAAAGGTGCTCAATCGAATCGTTGTATGCTCAAAGCGCTGTCAAGTATGCCTGAGAATAAAATCGAAGAGAGAGATAATGAAGGAGATGAGGAGGGTTTATATAGATTTCAAGGAAAATCGATCAACGGTCCAGATAATTCAGAAGAATCAACGGAGGAGATGAGTTGAGGAATGTGCAATGAATGAGAAGAAGACATGTGTCTTGCTTGCTTTTGCATGAGAGGAGTTATCAAGAATAGAAGAATGAGTTAACTGAAGAGATAAATCAATTAAAAGAATAAAGCAATCAGTTAAGTGATTTAAAACAAGAAGAAGAGATTTGCATGAGAAAAGAAGATATTTTGCTTTATTAAATATAAAAATATTTAATTGATGAGCAAGAAAGCTTGAGTTATTTTAGAGATAACTCAAATTAGAAGAAAAAGCAATTTAAATAAATAATTGATTTATTTAAATTTAGAGAATATATTTTGGAAGAAGTAATTAAATAATTGGAATTATTTAATTTAGAAGATTTGAAAAACAATTTAAATAAATAAATTTATTTAATTGTTGTGCATGATTTTGGGAGAATGATTTTTGATTTAATTAAATAATTTAAGAATTATTTAATTTTAGATAAGAGGGAATTTGTTGAATTAATTAAATAATTGGATATATTTAATTAATGTGGATTTGATTTTTGGAAAGAGGATAATGATCTAATTAAATAATTAAAAATTATTTAATTGTGGAAGAATAATAGAGGAATTTAATTTAATTAATTAAATAACGGGGATTTATTTAATTAATGTTGAATTTAGGAGATTTAGAAGAATTTGATGAAATTAATTAAATAATTAGATTATTTAATTAACGTTGAAATGCAGGTGATGAGACAGATAACGAAATGCAAGTGATTTGATGACACGGTCATTTTAGGGTGTCTACATTTTGCCCCTCTTTGATGCAATGCAGCATGTAGCGTTGCGTCAAAGAAAATGATTGTTGAAGACGTGATACAATTTTTTGATGCCCCAGTGTAGGTAGTTGCCCCAACGTAGCTGGCGTAGGGTGCCCCCTCGAGAGGAAAGATAGGGAAGCGACAGAAGAACTATGTTGACGCTCGACTAGAAGATTTGTTGGAGATAGGTGAGGTTGGGTTGATGATAGATAGAAGAAAGGAGATAGGAGAGAACATAAGAGAAAGACTGTTGATGAATCTTTGCTGGAAAACTATATAAGGCCATGGAAGAATGGATGGTGTAAATGGATGAGCTTGTTGCAATGGTTTCACATTTGTTTATAAAGAGCAATCCTTATTTTTGATATAGCACGTGGATAGTTTGCCACCAAGGTATAAAAGACCAAGGTGCTATAATATCTGAGTGCATGGACGTTGACTCTGCAAGCAAGCGGTTTGAACTTAGATCCCCTTAGGCATAATATAACCTTGTTGGAACATGTGAATGAGCCATAGTCTTGAACATAAAATAAACTTCAATACATGTAAATGCAAGAAGAATTATTAATATGTAAGATGCTAGGTCCTAACACACACAAGATAAATAGAATGCTAAGAAAGATACTGAAGATCATTCCTCAAACACGGCACACAGAAAGCAATGACTATGCCCCCAATCCGTACTGCATCGCAACATACCAAGATTATAGATAAATCAAGGTAGTCTTGAATAGGTATTGGAAAAGGAACAAAAGATAAACCATAACACAAATTGACTGACTTACAAAGTAAACATACAACCAACATATTCTCTTGCCAAAGAGGTTGCTCAGGATAGATTGGATAGGAAAGATAACAGCCTTATCGTAGGAAATCTGTGTCCGTTAAAGGGGACTATCGACCTAAAAAGACAATGTCTCACTGCAGGAAATGCCACATGTCGCAGGAGACGCATGTGTTGGTCTCGACAATGGAACACTTCGAAGAAGACAAGCTTGTTGATCTAGGGCTCGAAGCTCTGTTAAGTATGCCTGAGAATACGATCGAAGAGAGAGAGAGTCAATGAAGGAGATGAGGGGGGTTTATAAAGATTTCAAGGAAAATCGATCAACGGTCCAGATAATTCAGAAGAATCAATGGAGGAGATAAGTTGAGGAATGTGCAACGAATGAGAAGAAGACATGTGTCTTGCTTGCTTTTGCATGAGAGGAGTTATCAAGAATAGAAGAATGAGTTAACTGAAGAGATAAATCAATTAAAAGAAGGAAGCAATCAGTTAAGTGATTTAAAACAAGAAGAAGAGATTTGCATGAGAAAAGAAGATATTTTGCTTTATTAAATATAGAAATATTTAATTGATGAGCAAGAAAGCTTGAGTTATTTTAGAGATAACTCAAATTAGAAGAAAAAGCAATTTAAATAAATAATTGATTTATTTAAATTTAGAGAAGATATTTTTGGAAGAAGTAATTAAATAATTAGAATTATTTAATTTAGAAGATTTAAAAGCAAATTAAATAAATAAATTTATTTAATTGTTGTGCATGATTTTGGAAGAATAAAGATTATAAATAAAATATTTGATTTT
This sequence comes from Cunninghamia lanceolata, assembly GCA_027924645.1. NCBI lineage: Eukaryota > Viridiplantae > Streptophyta > Pinopsida > Cupressales > Cupressaceae > Cunninghamia > Cunninghamia lanceolata. Next base: position 1,543,737 of record BSBN01000385.1, read on the forward strand.
ATTTATTTTTAGAGGATTGAGATAATTTAAATAAATTTGCATGATTTATTTAAATTTAGAAGAACAATTGATTTAATTAAATAATGTAAATTATTTAATTGTAGATAAGAGGGAATTTGTTGAATTAATTAAATAATGGGATATATTTAATTAATGTGGATATGAATTTTGGAAGGTGACAATGATTTAATTAAATAATTAAAATTATTTAATTATAGAAGAATATAGAGGAATTTAATTTAATTAATTAAATAAAGAGGATTTATTTAATTAATGTTGAATTTAGGAGATTTAGAAGAATTTGATGATAATTAATTAAATAATTAGATTATTTAATTAATGTTGAAATGCAGGTGATGAGACAGATAACGAAATGCAAGTGATTTGACGACACGGTCATTTTAGGGTGTCTACAGGTCGTACCATCAAATGTGGCAAAATGTGGAGTATTCTCCCGAGCTTATTCTGTGCAAACATTAGTGCCTTGGACAACTTGAATCTTTCTTTCAAAACTAAAGCAATGCATTTCCTCAGGAAAAAATTAATACAATATTTGCCACATCAGAGACTTCATTCTCAACTTCATACAACAACAACAAACTCTTTTCTCAAAGCAAGAATCTTCATGTTAGCACACTTTTTGTCTATACAACTTCAGGAGATATTGATGACATTCATTGTCTTACCCTTCTCATCTCTGATCTATCTTCTTTTGTCTTCTTCTATGATCATATTGCCACATATTTCATTTGACATTAACCTCTTGTTCACTTTACTTCTTGCCTTCTTCATTCTAGCACTATTAACAACACACTTGAATCTCACACTGTCGACATCAATGACAACATAAGTGCAACACCTTTTAATCTAACCATTTTATAGGGTTTTCTATACAAAATATGTCTTGAAAGTGAAATATGAAAGAATCTGTGCATTTTGGATAGGTGTGGTAGTTATAAGAAGCAATCAAGAGGCCAGGATGACCAAACTCTAAAAATTAAGTTATTCTGAGCACTTTCATTTGTGCTCTGTGGGATAAGGAACATGTGCTTGTCACTAATTTTTTGTCCCTTTGACAACGAACCTATGCCCCACACATTTTTTTCTCCTCCAATTCTAACCCCATAACTTTAAATTTTCATACTTGGAGTTTATTAATACTACTTCAGGCCCACTTTCTACACTTTTACTAATTTCTTATCAAAACTAGGGTTTCAAATTACCATTTGTGTTCCTCTTCTGGTTGTATGTTAGTTTCCTCTTCATTTTCACTAGTTTTTAACATTATCATTCCACTAATTTCAATATTTTTTTAGTTGCAATAACTAGACACAACCTGATTAGATATTCTATCAATGTACCAACCTAATCTAAAAGTGTCATCAGATTCCAACACAGGACAAGGTTTGTGTGCCCAACACAAGTTTCTTCTTCTATGGAAAAGGAACCTATGCCCCATGCATTTGTACCACCCTCTTTTCCCTAGAAATTTACCTAGAGGTTCCTCTCAATATTTCAATCATCTTGTACAACCACATAGCCATAATCCAAGTTCATTAGTGTCCTTTATTTTCTAGTTTTCTATCTCTTGGTCGTAGTTTGTAACTCTCTATGAACCTATTTCCATTTTTTGTTTCCAAATATTTGTTTTTAGTATTTTTTATAGTCCCAAATCTTGTGTTATTATATTAGGTTAGATTTGGTTTGACTTAATATCCTTTGTTTAATTTGATTAATTTTCTCAAACTTAAGAAATAAAACCCAATTTTATTTCTTTGATTTGGTGAACCTTTTAGATCTTACTCTAGTTCTTCTTCTTCTTTTTCAATACATTAGATTAGATTTATTTTCATTGTGTTTGTGATAGAGTAGCTTCTCTCTTCCCCTTTGTGTGCATTCTTAATCCTTCATTTTATTTCCTTCTCCTTTTTTTTTCCAAATCAAGCCAAAAATTGAATAAAAAAAAGAACCCCCAATTTTTTTGAGGGTGTTGCCTTGAACCCCTCCCTATATCCTAAATAAAAAATGGTAGTCTACAATTGACCCATTCTTTTCTACCCTTTCATATAATATTTACATTTTCTAGTTTACCTTAGCATCTTCATCTTTCTTCTAAAATACCTTCCATTCTTCCCTCCCATCAACCTTTCTTCTCCTAGTTATAATAGTTCTCTTCTCTTCTTGTCTTGGGTTTTCCATGTAAAATATGGTGTTGTCTTGTGAATGGTATTGTTATGAGTTAGTTTCTGTTATTTATATTTCATGCTTAATCATCATAACAAGCTTAAGGGTTAATTGGATTATTGTGGATCTGAGTGTGTATGAGGGTTTTGAAATTTTAAGTTACAACTAATTCACCCCCCTCTTAGTTGTCTTGTGCATTCAACAATTGGCATCGGAGCGAGGTTTCTTGGAAAAGAGCTTAACTTCTTGAGGTAGGTCTAGAATGGCACACAAGAAGGATGTTCCCCTATTTGATGGATCTGAATATGCTTTCTAGAAAATAAGGATGGAAGGTTATCTGATTTCTCTTGGATATGTCATTTGGAAGTCTACAATGAATGCATATACAATACCTAAGAATGGTCTGAGAACTATAGATGAGGTCAAAGCCTATGAAATCGATGGTAAAGCAAGGTATGCTCTTTTAAGTAGTCTCTCTAATTCTGAATTGGTGAAAGTCATGGATCTGAAAACTACTAATGAAATCTGGAAAAAGCTAGAGAGTATTCATGAAGGAGATGATAAGGTCTGTTGGCCACTTCGTATGGTGATGAATGATTATGCATGATGGTGTTGTCATTGATGGCACCAAGAAAAGGATTAAGGTTTGTGACAAATTTTTTGGTCCGGTGAAGAAGACTTAGTCATTTTGGCTAAGTGTTGGCAGTACACAAGAGACAGTCACGGAGGTAGTGTAATGGCTAGCATTGGTCCGCAGTTGAAGATCAGATCATGCGGTTTTGGTAGGTTGTGTGTAATCATTAAGTAACATTATATCCAAGATTTTAGCCCTTGATACATACCAAAAGCATATTATCAAACACTCTAAGTCAGGCAAAGCAAAAGATAGTGATATTCAAAGCAGAACACTCAGTTGAATTGGTCTGCATTCCTCCGGTGTTGCATATCTTGTTATGTGGTTTTGAGGTGTTGTAAACACTTGTATAAAGTTTTTAAATCTAGAGTTGTAGGTTCTTAAGTCCACTGGAAAGATAGTTACAAGCTGATGAGTATTGCTACATTGTTTAATAGTGTTTAACTGTGATAGGGCATGTGTTCTTGATGTATGCATTTTACCGCAAGAGGATATTTTGCTTTGCAGTTATGCAAGTATGATCTATGATGTCTAAAGAGTCTCTAATATGAGTTTGAGCAAGTATTGTGATCCACAGTAAAATTTCTAGTCTGATAGATGAACTAAACCAGCAATAGTCTGTGTTGGAGGCCGACATGATAAGTACAAATTGTATGTGATAAGTTCTATTGTTTGGAACTTAATCCTAAGTGGTGAAATAGTTGAGGCCAACATATGTGAATGTAATTCAATTGTTGTTTGGGTCCACTGGGAATTTTGGTGAATGAATTTGGCCGACAATATACTTAAGGCATGACTACATGGTACACCTTATTAAGCCAACCTAATATGAAGATTTTAATTGTTACGGATATATATAGGATTGAATTTGATGTTTGAGTGACGTGATGTGAATGTGAATATATGTTGGTGTGACATGCAAAGTAAGGTGTTTGTGTAGAGGTGATAAGAGCAGAACAAGAGAGATCTTGTTCCCATGTAAAAGGAGAGCAGAAAAATAGAGCAATCAAAGATGAAGAGTTTTGAGACAATACATCTGTACTTCATTGGAATTGTAACCATGCATGTGTAGATGCAATCTAAGAAGTTCAACTTGGCAGTGAGCCATTCTTCCTTCTTTCTTTCTCTAGGTAGTGAGCCTTTCCTACAGTGAGCATTTCTTTGGGCAGTGAGCCTTCTTGTAATTCAGTATTGTTCCTACACAATATATTGTGAGCTAACACTCACCGTGATTTTTCCTAGTTTTGGGTTTTCCACATAAAAATCCTAGTGTTCATGTGTGATGAATTATGGTTGTGTCTTTTATGTTTAATTTGCTTGGTTATTGCATGCGGTAAATGGATTATAGTCTAACAAGTAAAATTTTTAATAGAATACTGATTCAGTCCCCCTCTCAGTATCTTGGGTGTTCAACAAAGGTCAAGCAAGCTAAAATGTAGAATTTGAAGCTCATGTTTGAAACCATGCGAATGTCTGAAGATGAAAATATTACAAGCTACTTATAGAGGGTGGATGAAGTTGTCAATGGCATCAAAGGTATTGGTGGAAAGATGGATGAACAAGAAGTGATATTTAAGGTACTTAGAACTCTTCCTAAATCTTACAATCATAAAGTTTCTGCTATTGAAGAATTATAAAATTTGAAATAGTTTACCAAAGATCAGTTGCTTGGCACCTTAACTGCTTTTGAAATAACAAAATTTGGTACAAGTAGTGCAAAGACTGAGACTGTCTTCAAGGCTAGAAAATCTGAGAAGATTGTGGAATCAGATCAGGAGGATTTAGATGATTTGGAAGCCAATTTTACAAGAAGAATGAATTTGGGTACTAGTAAGTACAGTGGTAAGTTACCTTTCAAGTGATTTAGTTGCAAGAAGATAGGTCATTATGCTTCAAGATGTCCAGAAAGAATTTTGAAGAGCAAGAATAGGGAGAACAAAAGTAGAGTGCCTAAGAAAAACTACTATGTCAGAGAAGATGCAAGTATATCTGATGATGAATCTGATTATGAGATCAATGAGGATAATGAATGTCTATTCATAGCTACAAGAGATGATAATGTTTCTACTAACTCTAGGAACTGTGTGAAGGAAAAGGCATTGGAGGTAAGTCTTAATGTTGAAAGCACTATGATATCTGCTTTTCATACTACATAGGAAAAGAACCTTTGGGTCATTGATAGTGGATTCTCAAGTCATATGACTAGTGATAAGAGTATGTTTGTTAAACTTGAAAAATATGATGGAGGACTAGTTAGATTTGGTGATGATAATGCTACTAAGATATGTGGAAGAGGCTCAATCAGTTTTGATGGCAAGAACAATATTGATGATGTTCTTTATGTTAATGGTTTAAAGCATAATCTTTTGAGTGTTGGACAAATGTGTAGCAAAGGATACAATCTTGTGTTTCAAGACGATGGTTCTGAGATCAAAAGAGATTCTAGAACTGTGATAGCTACTTGAAAGAAGATAGATGGAAATGTTTATCATCTCAAATGTGGTGATGGTTGTTGCTTCATGACTCAAATCAGTGAGAGTTGGCTATGCCATAGGAGATTGTGTCACATCAATTTTGATAGCCTGGTAAGGATAAGTTCAGTTCAAGCTGTGAGAGATCTGCCAAAGATTACAAAGCCCATCAATGTTATTTGTAAGGAATGTCAAATTGGAAAGAAAACAAGAAGAAGCTTAAAAGTAAAGGATGGGTTTTCTACTGGACTATTAGAATTGGTGCATATAGATCTTTGTGGCCCTACCAAGGTAAGGAGTTTTCAAGGTGAGGTATTTATGCTATTGATTGATGATTATTCTAAGATGACATGGGTTACTTTTCTCAAAGAAAAATCTAAAGCCCTAGATAAGTTCAAAGCATTCAAAGTCATGGTTGAGAATAAAATGGATATGACAATTAAATTTTTGAGGTCTGATAGAGGTGGAGAGTTCACCTCTAATGAATTTAACATGTTCTGTGAGAATCTGGTGCAGAACCCACCATAGTAAATTTTGGTTTTACCTTAACAAATTTTTGGTTTTGTGCTCATTATGAGCCTAGAAGGAGTTTTATTCTATTATGATTGTAATAAAGGTCAATTTTCAAACCACTCTTAATGTTTTGAAATCACATTGTAGTGGAGTCTTAATTTGGGCTTAAAATTAGGACAGTCTATTTGTGGACAGTCAGTTTTTTATGGTAAACAGTCATATTTTTGCCTTAATGATGGCTTTTCCACGATGGGAGTGGAAGTGAACATTGGATTTATGTTTGTAAGGATATTTATCACACATAAAATACCTCGAGGCAGATGAGAAGTAGTTTTTGAAGAGAAATAATAACGATTTTAATAGTTTTTCTGCATTTTCCTATGTTCTTGTTGTTTCAACGCTTGGTAAAAAGTCGTACTATATCGTCATGAATAAAAACCTCTAAAATAATGTAATGGATAGTGTTATATTTCTTTTGAGTTAGGATAGATGGATTTTCATTACTCTTGAAGGATTTTATAATCAGGTTTCCTGAAACTACTCAAAAACCCTAGTTTTGAGGGTTTGGGGAAAACGATGAGTTTTTATTCCATTCCACCTATGTCATAGGCCTATAATAGGTGTGCTGGACTGAAATAGGTTATGTTTTTATTTTTTATTGTGTTGCAGGTGCAGGGGACTAGTGTGGCAGGATTGTTTGATCATTTGAACCTAATATTATCATGTATTAGGTCTTTCTTACATTAGTAGACTAGTGAGTTGTTGGAAATCTAACTTGGGATGACCCAAGAATCCTAAAAATAGTGTATTCAGACCATTTACAACATGATTGATGCCATGGAGTGGGTTTTAGAAGATTAGAGCAAGTTTCATAGTCATTTGCTATGTGGAGGAGGCCTAATTAGGCCTAATTTCAGCTGAAACAATCATATTTTGAGGCATATGTTACAAAGTACCCCCTATTGCATGTTTGATATGTTGTATAACTCCCTGATGGGTATCTAAAAACCTAGTTTGTTCATGGTTATCTCATGGATCCTTCAATTTATGCTCCAAAAACCTCATTTCTAAGGTTAGTAGCAATATAGGACTGTTGCAAAGGAACGTCTAAAGGGATATAGAGTCAAAGTTCTTGGGGGTCTATAGTGATCTCAGTCATCCAAGACAAAGTGATTCAAGGTGTAATAGGAGTGGTGTAGGTTATTTAATTCATTTACCTTCATTTATGCATATTTCATCTTTTGACAACCATGTTCATTGAAGAGGAAACCTATTATGTTGGGACAGTCAACTTAGTGGGGTTTAAGAATCCTTTTGGTCTATCTTTGAGAGGTGTAAATTAGTTATTTTTAAGGAGATTTCAATTGCTTGAAAGATTTGGTAAGTTTCCCATGCATTCAAATCACATTGGGTTACCCTTTCCAAGCCTTGAAAATGGGTATGAGAGTAAGAGGACAGTCCATACCATGCAGGATCAGTCAAATCAACAGTGCAGGCCATATTGAATCCATCCCTGCTTTGCATTAGAATCATGGGATAAAGAGGGAATTATTTGCCCCTAGAACTCCTTGGAAGAATGGAGTGGTTGAAAGAAAGAATAGGACTGTTCAAGAGGTTGCAAGGACAATGATAAAAGAAGAAAACCTACCGGAGGTCTACTGGAGAGAAGCAATTCATACTGTTGTCTACATACTGAACAAAGTGCAGGCAAGAGAAAATAGTACAAAGACATCTTATGAGTTGTGGTATGGAAAGATTCCTACTTTTAAGTACTTCAAAGTATTTGGAAGCAAATGTTATATCAGAAGGGATGAAGAAAAGCTAGGAAAGTTTGATGCAAGGCCTGATGAAGGTATTTTCCTTGAGTATTCTACTAAAAGAAAAGCTTACCGGTGCTAAAACAAGAGGTTAAGAAGGATTGTTGAGAGTGAAAATGTCAAATTTGATGAAGATCTACAAAATAATTTAGAAGTTGATGGTTATGAATCAGATGAGTCATCTTGTAGAGAAAAAGAAAATACTGATAAAAATGAAGTAGAAATGGGTCCCAGAAAATCAAGCCTAATGAGGTACCTGTTGTGATGTTCACAACACGCCCCATTTTACTCCTTAGCAAAATGAGGACTCCTGCTGTGGCTTTATTTTTTTTTACTTTTGTGTGTTTTGTTTTGCTTGGTCGTAAAGGGAAAAAGAGGGGTTAAAGTTACAAACTTTGATTAAAAAAAATAGAGAAAAAATACATTTTTAGTACCAGGGCATGATATGGTTGGATTCCTTGTGAAAATGAGCTAGGGTTGCTTTTTGAACCATCTTAAAATTTGCCATATTTTGCAAGTTATGATTATTTTGGTAAAATGTACATTCAGGTTTGTATATCACTTTGCATATACAAAGTCCTTTGTATGTGCAAAGTCCTTTTATACTTGCTCGCTTTTTCTGCATTCGGGTTCATATATACAAGGCTGCTTGTATGTCTTTTTCTTTGTATGCATTTTAATAAGGGTTTATGCACACATACAAAGTGGACCCGAAATGGTTTTAAAGTTGGAATGAATTGATGTTTCGGTTCCACTTTGTATCCTAACATTTGTATATTTTGGCAGGTTAAATATACAAAGCACTTTATACATGGTGGATCCGAAGTGATTATTAAACAAGACTAAATCGTTGTATGATTCTGACTTGTATATTATCAAACATACATTCGAGATATACAAGTGCCGGAACCGAAAGTTTATCAAACAGAGAAAAGTACTTGTATGTTTTTCAGACTTGTATATCTAAAATATCAATCAATGCATACAAACCGGAACCCAATGGAAATCAAAACTGATTTATTGCTTGTATGGCGTCCGACTTGTATATCGGAGGATACAATGCATGTGTAGCTTATACAAGCGCGGACCTAAGAGTTTTATAAAACAAAGTTAATTCATTGTATATGTTCCTGCTTGTATATTGGCGAAATCCAGGGATGCATGTAATGCGGAATTCAAAATAAATCAAAATTTGGTTAGACACTTGTATCAAATCCGAATGTATATCCAAAAATACAAGTACTTTTGCATCGAAGGACACAGGAGGGAAAGTGCGTGGGTCCCACTTCTCATCGGCCTAACTGATACCGTCGGCAATGTTTGGTTTTGTCTCACCGAAGGTGTTGTGTCTCCCTGATGAACAATGCCCATCGATGTAACATTGGATATCAGTAGTATTTGAAAATGTCTTGCCGAGGGTTATGGTTACGCCGATAGAAGGAAACAAAGCGCATCGGCTAGAGAATGGCAATCGGTGAAGTTCTAAATTGCTTTACCGATATCTTAAGTCATGCCGATGGATGAGAAAAGACTTAGCCGAATATTGAAAGGGCCATATCGGCCAAAAAATAGTGATCAGAGCGAAGTGTTAAGCCTTCGCCGTTAGAGAGGAGTCACGCCAATATAAGGTGATCGATGAAGTAAAGTGATTGGCGGGAGATGTTTAATGTTACGCCGATAGGAGGAAATAAGGAGGCGATCGGCATAACGAATAACAATCGGAACAACACTTTAGGCTTTCACTGATGGAAGAACTTACGCCGATGGATAAAAAAGCACGTGCTGATTAACAAAGGAAACATCGGCCAAACAATGGCAATCGGCCAAGTATTTTTTTGGACTTGCCGATGAGGGCTATCACGCTGATGGGCGGGAAAAGGGCAAAGCAATAGAGTTTGAGATCAATTTTTTTGAAGCCTGATAGCATTTTTTCGGTCAACAATGGTTGACCCGTGGTGTTTTGAGTTTTGTATCTACTTTTTTAGCACGTTTTTGGGGCATTTTTTGGGCCCGATTTCTCATTTTGCATGGTCACACCTTGATTTAATCAGATGTTTTAGTTTCCTACTATTCATTTGATGAAATAATACTTATTGCTTGTCTGTTTTTGCAGGTTTGCAGTTGAGCAAGGAGCTGAAACTTAATGGCGGTGACATCACAGAAAGAGGAGGAAATCAAATCTCAGTAGCAAAGGAAGATAAGGATGAAGGGTGAGGAACTCAAAGGCCATTCATTGATGAGGACAAAATGTAGCTGAAGGCATCATCACAGCAGACAACATAAGTTATTGTTAACCTGCTAGGCTTTCTAGAAGGGTATATTTCGCCCAGATTTGATGTATGCTCAGAGATATTTTGGGAGATTTGATCTCCAGCATTTATTGTTGTAACCAGAGGTTTGAACCATTGCTTAACTAGGGTATTGAGCTGTATTGAGGACAATCAAAGTCTATATATTGTGCCTCTATGCACTGTAAAACTTTACACAGGGGCTACTTAGAAGTTTGTAGCAGCAGATTTTAAGAATAGCATTTAGAATAGGGACCTTTGAGTTTAGAAGTAGAAGAAGGAGGTCGCCTGTGTTTGCAATAAGGAATGCGTGGAACATCTGGCTACCTTACTGTATCTGTAAAGCTTGTAAGTTTTCTGTAGTTTGATCATTGAAGCTAAGAGTCATTCAGACATTGTAAATCTTATATGACTGTATGTTTCTAATACAATTGAATTTGGAATTCTACATCTATCTTCTGAGTGTTTTCCTGCTCTTCTTTGTGTTTGAAACATTTCTCTTAGAGCTTGCAATCTTAGGTGTATGTTTGTGAAAATGCTCAAAACTTACACTTAAGGTTTTTTGTCTGTGGATTTGATCATATTGCTGTATTATTTATAAAGTGCATAGCAGAACAATTAGATCCTTTGAATAGAGTGAATGAGGTGTAGATTAGATCTTTCTAACTTTTCCCAACCCATCTGAAAATACTTAGCTTAAAATGTAGAAATTTGAAGGAAATTTGTCTCATATTTGAAAGAAGCATGCATAACAGAGTTAAAAGTAGACAGTTTTCATAAATATTTAAGAGGAGAAAGCTGCAATAATCTGAGAAGACTATTTAAAGTTTTGCAGCACAAGTATAAGTTTATGCAAAAGGGATGAACAACATATTGACATTTATTAATCTTTTGCATAGTTTGAGTCCAGTAACCCAACAAGAAACCCTAAACTATGTAAGGCCCCTTGAACATTACAGCTTCACATCGACCAACTAAATTTGCCCAACAGGTCAAGACCTGACCATATTAAACTTGGGATTAAGCAAATCTTAACCGATTCCTTCATATTTTTCAAGTCAGTTTTGGTTCATTTTATGTGAATTTTAACTAATTGTTATGATTGCATCAAAACAATCATCAAGAGTACCCATGTACATAAAATTCCCCCCCAAAGAGAGAGAAAAGCCCCCCAAAAATAGAGAGAGAAGAGACCCCCCCCAAAAGTAGAAAGAGTCAGGACTCTGAGTGAGAGGAAGAAGCCCCCCAGAAGATGAAGCATCCCGCACCCTAGCAAAGCTTGCAAATGAAAGAACTTGCTTCAGTGAAGGGTTTGGTGAAGATATCAGCAACCTACTCGGAAGTCAGACAGTAACAAAGGTCGATGATGTGGCTATGGATGAGCTCCCGGATGTAGTGCATGTGGACCTCTATGTGTTTGGTCCACTGATGATGGACTGGATTCCATGAGATCTGAATGGCACTCTGGTTGTCACAAAATATGACTGATGGTTGTTTGATCTGGATACCAAACTCAGTGAGAAGATTTTGAAGCCAAATGGCCTCAGTGGCGGCATTCACAGCCCCCTGATACTCAGTGTCAGTAGAAGATAGAGCAATAGCAGACTGCTTCTTTCTTGACCATCAAACAGGACTTGAACCAAGTGAGAAGTTGTAACCTGAAGTAGACTTGCGATCCTGAGAATCGCCTTCCCAATCTAAATCTGTGTAGCCCACCAAGTCAAGCTCAATACCTGCTGCATAGTGAATCCCAAAACTATGAGAACCTTGAATGTAGTGAAGGATCTGCTTGGCTGCTTTCCAGTGTAGCTCATGAGGCTCCTGCATGAATCAAGAGACCATGCCTATAGCATATGAAATGTCAGGTCTCGTATGAGTCAGATAAATGAGACTCCCAACAAGCTGTCAGTAAAAGTGCCATCAACAAGTGGAGAAGAACATTGAGCCTCAAGTTTGACTCTAGAAAGAAAGGGAGTCGGAGCAGGCTTGCAATCAGCCATATGAAACCTCGAGAGCAAATCTAGAGCATACTTTTACTAGTTGATGGTGATCCCGAAAGCAAACTAGTAGATCTCAATCCTGAAAAAGTAATGCAACAAGCCCAAGTTAGTCATAAAAAACCTGTCATGAAGGACAGTTTTGACAGCCCTAATGGTGGATGAAGAACTCCCTATGATCAGCAAGTCATCAACATACAGAACTAGAAATAGGAGTGAATTATCCTGCTACAGAATGTAGACATTGGGATCAGAATGGCACCGAGTGAACCCAACTAATAGAAGGAAGGAGTCCATCTTGGTATACCAGGCCCGAGGAGCCTATTTGAGGCCATAGAGAGACTTCCAAAGTCGGCACACAAGTGAAGAATCCTGAATGAACCCCTATGGTTGCTCCATGTAGATCTCCTCCTGAAGGTCATCGTGAAGAAAAGCACTCTTCACATCCATCTGGTGTACTTCCCAACAATTGGTTGCAGCAATGGCAAGAACAAGTTGGATGGAATTCATTTAGGCAACTGGCGCAAAAGTCTCAGAGTAGTCAATCCCAAGAACCTAGGAGAATCCTTTGGTGACCAAGCGAGCCTTATGCTTGTCAACCGACCCATCTACTGCAAATTTTGCCTGACAAATCCACTTACATCAAACAAGTTTTCTTCCCTTAGGAAGAGGGACAAGATCCCAAGTGTGGTTCCTCATCAAGGAACTATACTCCTCCTGCATAGTTGTATCCCACTCAGGAATACCAGAAGCCTCATGAAAAGACTATGGATCTGAGGTAGTAGCAATGAAGACATGTGGATCATCCTGGAACTGTGAATGAGTCTGCCTAGTGTCTGATGGATCCCCAACCCAATCACCTGCAGACTGCAAGATCTGTCTAGCCCACAATGGACCGGAAGATGGAGAATCTAGGGGAGAATCATCAACCTCTAAATGATGACTAGGAGAGGAAGGAGGTGAGTCCTCTAAATTGCTCTCTACATCGGAAGTGGAGGTAGATGACTGCTCAGGTGAATCTGACTCATCAGAAGATTTGTCATGTATCCCAAGTGACTCTAATGTCAACGTAGAAGGAGTTGGAGAAGTGATAGAAAGTAAGCTCGAAGAGCCCTCCTCAAACTGAACACTCCTCTCAATGAACAACTCATGTGTAGTAGGGTGGAGCAACCGATAACTCTTCACACCATCAGGATAACCTACAAATATGCAAGGTCTGCTCTGAGGATCCAAGGCCTTGCATTTCTCTATAGGAATGTGGACCAATGTAGGAGAACCAAAAACTTGAAAGTGCTTAACTGATGGTCTCCAACCACTCCAAGCTTCAAAAGGAGTAACTCCCTTCAAGGCTTGGTGAGGAACACGATTCTAGATATAAAAAGCACAGTTAATGGCCTCTGCCCAATACTGTGGTGCAAGAGATCTGGAGTGAATCATGTAGTTCACCATTTCCTTCAAGGACCTATTCTTGTGTTCTGCAACGCCGTTCTGCTGAGGATTGTAGGGAACTGAATGCTGCAAATCAATCCCCTCTGAAGTGCAAAACCTCTTAAACCGATGGTTTACATACTCACCACCATTGTCAGTGCACAAAACTTTGATGGTTTTCCTGGATTGCTTCTCTACAAAAGTTTTGAAGTCTTAAAAATGATCAAATACCTCTGACTTCTATTTGAGAAAGTACACCCAAGTATATCGAGAAAAGTCATCAATGAATGTGAGGACATATCGGGCCCTACTGAAAGAAGGATGCTGAAATGGACCAACCAAATCACTATGAACTAACTCTAGTATCTGTGAAGCTCTCCATGCCTTACCTTTGTCAAACTTTTCCTTAAGATGCTTACCAAGAATGCAACCTTGGCAAACACCACCTAAAAACTGAACTGAAGGCAACCCTGTGACCATGCTCTGTTGGTTGAGTTGCTGCAAGTAGTGGAAGTTAAGATGGCCAAACTACTCATGCCATAATCTACTCAAATCATTAGAATGAGTGAGAAAAATAGTCGAAGGAGGATCAGGAACAAAGTGAGAAAATAGATAGAGCCGTGACTGATGATCTACTCTCCAAACTGTAACTATAGAACCACTGTGCAACTCAAAATCTCCACTGAATCAGGAGTGACTGATGATCTACTCTCCCAACTGTAACTTTCTGTTGTCTCACTGACCGCTACACCACAATTCCCCATCGGCCAGAGATGCACCATCGGGCCAACCTTCTAAACTTCCACTGATAGCATGAGTCTCTCTGATGACCAAGCAAAACACACTTGTCGCCAAGATATAGACCATCAGCCAAGCATTCCACAGCTCACCTGATCTACCAAGTCTCTCCGATGGCCATCAAAACACACCCTCGTCGGCCAGAGATAGACCATCAGCACAACAAAAATCACGCTTGCCAACAACACAACTCATGCCGATAGTCACCTTCAAAACCTTCGTCGGTGAGAATACCTCCATCAGGCCGACCAAAACTTCCTTCACCGATCGCACACGTTACACCGATGAACACAACGCCCAAATCCTCATCGGCCAAAGAAATGATATCGGCAGAGGTCAAAACCCCTCTGTCGATAGCAATAGTCTCGCCGACAGTCCACTCCATATTCCCCTGTCAGTGTGACCCACACCGATGACTCCTCATTGGCCCAACACTCTCCATCGGCGGATACTCCAACTGCTAGCCTGATAGCCCATGTCACACTGAAAACACTCCCTTCAGCTAGACCATCGGGGTGACCTCCCTCTATCGGTGAACCACAAAATACACTAGCTGATAATACAAGTCTTGGTGATGAACACACAAATTATCCTCGTCGGCGAGACCCACGCCAATGACATCGCATCGGCTAAACATCCACTGTCGGCCGAACAAGAAACTGCTTCGTCGATAGCATAAAACACACCGATGGCACCATCGATAAGAACAAACCCGTCGGGGAACCAGAAAAAACCCTCGTCGATGACAATCATTACGCTGATAGACCAAAATCACAAGGCTTTGAACCATTAAACCCTGAACTAGTTCAACCCGATGGTTCAAAAGAGAATTTCAACTAAGAAGTTCAACGCCGATAACACAGATGAAAAAAGAATTCACTGACGGGAAAAGATGAAGCCTAAGCCCATGAACCGTTGAACCTTGAACCAAAAGGGTTCAACGCGATGGTTCAAAACGATGGTTCAAGCAAAATCTGAGTACCCAAAAAAAAGTTTCACCGATAGAGAAAATCACAGCGATGAACAAGGAAACTTAGGGCCCAAAAAAGGAAAAAACCCTCCAACATCTTGCGCTCAGATCTAGACCAAAATTAGTGCTAACACTGGCTCCGAATGGGGACGTGCAGGTGAAAAACCTGCAGCGAGAACCAGATCTCCGGGCAGACCAGGCAAAAAAGCCAAAAAAGCACAAACTGTACAGAACATTTACACTATATACATATTTTTACAAATGTGCACAGCGACAAGTGATCTATGCAAAATAGAACTTAAGGAATTGGCCATGCACAGGCAATTCCAGAACTTCACCATCCAGGGCCTGGAGAAAATAAGAATCCTCCCCATGAATACTGCAAATCTGATATGGGCCCATCCATAAGGGTTCAAACTTACCATGTTTACCCTTGTCCTAATTTTTTGCATTCTAGATGAGCACCAGATCATTGACTTGAAACTTCCTTTTTGTAGCTCTCCTGTCAAACTGATATTTCATATCTTGTTGTCTCTTGAGGTTAATCTGGTGTGCTTTCCTTCTATCCTCATCCAATGCAACCAGCTGATTCACTCTTTCTATCATGGAGTCTTCAATCTCTTCATCATTTTCCTGGATGAATTTGTAAACTGGTAGGAGATTGTTTATGGGCAATCTGGCTGATGCACCATATACTATTTCAAAGGGTGACATTCCAATAGCCTGTTTTACTATCACTCTGTCAGCCCATATTGCTAACTTTAATTTTGAGTCCCAAGCTCTCTTGTTCTTGTCCAGTATCCTCTTGATAATTTTCATGATGCTTTTATTGCTTGATTCTACTTGACCATTTCCTTGTGGGTGGTATGGTGATGCATATGATAGATTTATCCCATATTTGTTGCAAAAATCAACAAATTCACCTGATCTGAAACACATAGCATTATCAGTGACTATCTTGAATGGTACTCCAAACCTGATGATAACATTTTCCAGTATGAAATCCATCACCACCTTACTTGTAGCTCTCTTAGTTGGAAAGGCCTCAATCCATTTGGTAAAGTAATCAGTTGCCACCAAAATCCAACTATGTCCCCCACTTGACTTGTCTGTAATTTCCCCTATGAAGTCGATTCCCCATTGCTGAAATGGAGCATCCACAGTTGCAGTTCTAAGAGGTAAAGCACCATCATATCTCAATTTTCCTAAGAATCTTTGGCAAGGGTCACACTTCCTCACTAACCTTTGTGCATCTGAAAAGAGAGTGGGCCACCAATATCCTGCTCTGAGAGTCTTATGAGCTGTTGTTTGAGCAGTATAATGTCCACCACACAATCCTTTATGCATGTCAATCAAAACATTGTTAGCCATATCCTCATCCACACATCTCAGCAGCACACCATCAGAGTTTTTCCAGTATAGCTCACTTTGAACAATAACATACCTGATTGCATGTAACTTTAAAGTCCTCTTTTGGCTGTCACTGAAATGGGAAGGACAATTCAGATTTTGCAAGTAGTATATAATGTCCTTGTACCATTCAGATCTTGATACATTTACACTCTCATTTTGGACTGCATTAACTTGGCATGCTTCCAAGTTTGACTGTGCCATCATCTTGGCTAATCCTCTTACCAACTTGGTAATTTGTATGTCTATGTTGAACTCTTGCAATTTGTTTATCCATCTGCACCTTCTTCCAGTCACCTCCTGCTGAGTGAATATGTCTTTGACTGCTGCATGGGGTACATATGCAATTATATGTGATCCTACCAGGTATGGTCTAAAACTTTTGATGGCTCTGACTAGTGCATATGCCTGTTTTTCCATAATATCATACTTCAACTCAGAAGCCTGCAAGGACATACTGAAGAAAGCTATGGGCTGTTCAAAACCATCTTCATTTTTCTGTAGCAAACATGTAGCAACAGTGTGAAAGGAAGCAAATGAAAATACTTGGAATGGCCTAGAAAAATTAGGAGATTTAAGAACAAGGGCCATCTTGATTGCCTCTTTGATACTCTGAAATGATTCTATTGCTTCACTTTCCCAATTGACAGTTGCATCCTTCTTCATCATCTTGGAAATGTTCCTTGTGGTTTCTGCAAAGTTGGGAACAAATCTCCTAACAAAATTTATCTATCCAAAGAAGGACTGAACTCCTTTTACAGTTTTTGGCATTTGAATTCTGTCAATAGTAGCCACTCTCTCTGGATCTATCCTAACTCCATCCCTGGAAACAATGTGTCCCAGGAGCTTTCCTTCAACTACCCCAAAGGCACACTTCTTTGGATTTAAAGAAATACCATACTCTAGTGCTCTTATGAAAATCTTCTCTAGATGCAAACAATGTTGCTCTTCCTTCTTTGAATATGCAGTCAAGTCATCTTGATATACAGCCAAGATTGAATCAATCAACCCTGCAAAAGCAACATCCATTGCTCTCTGAAATGTAGCACCTGCATTTGTTAGTCCGAAGGGCATTCTAACATACACATAAGTTCCCCATGGAGTGGTGAAGGCAGTTTTATACTATTCTGATTCCTTTACCTTCACCTGATTATAACCTGAAAATCCATCCATCATGGATAAGAGTTCACAACCAGTCACTCTCTGCAACATAGCTTCCATATTAGGCAATGGATAGTTATCCTTTAAAGAGGATACATTCAAGTTCCTGAAATCAACACAAAGCCTAATATCACCGTTCTTTTTTCTGACTGGGACAAGGTTAGACACCCAAGTTGAATGTCTGATCGGCACAATTATTCCAGCTTCCCTAAGCTTTTTAAGTTCTTCTTGCATCTTTGGAGCTAAGGTAGGATTAATAGGTCTTTGCCTCTATCTGAATGGCTTAGCTCCAAGCTTCAATGGGATCTCATGCTGGAATAGATCTTCCCTATAGGCTTTTAGGTCCTCATATGACCAAGCAAAAACATGTTTATACCTTTTCAGTAATGCAATCAGCATACTCGTGATCTGTGGTTTGAGCTGTTTACCAATGTATACCTTCTTGGGGGCCTGAGATGTCCCCAAATTTATCTCTTCTAAATCTTCCTTATTTGTGGGAGATGTCCTTGTGACCAATTTGTCTCTACTGTCAAAAGCTCTTTCCAAAGCTACTAACCCTCTAGGGATTTTATTAGTCTTCAACTGAATTATCTCCTTCCCCACAAGAGTTTCTTTTCCATCTATAGTCTCTACAAAGGCTTGGAAATCAATTTCTTGATTCTCATATTCATCTATGCAGTGCAAAAATTTTAACAAGTCCCTATCATCATCAAACACTTGCCAACTGCATATATTTTCTGGTACTGCAAGCCTGATTTTAACTTCTACATTTGTAACATCTGACAGAGTGATGTCATCTGGCCTTATTGCAACATTAGCTAAGAAATCAGCCATAACATTCTTTGATCTCTCTGCCCAGCCTATTGAAAATGCATCAAATAGTTCAATGGTATCCTAAACAGCATGCTTGTATTGTTTCAATCTTTTATTTTTTGAAGCATACCTATCTCTAATTTGGGATACAATCAGCTCAGAATCCCCAAATACTCTTAGCATTTTGATTCCATGTTTGAGAGCAATATTTAGGCCTAAAATTAAAGCCTCATATTCTGCAATGTTGTTTGTGCAAACAAACCTCAGCAAGAAAGAAAATTTGAGGAGCTTACCAGTTGGAGACAGGAAAACAACTCCAGCTCCAAAGCCTTCTTTTGCACAAGCTCCATCAAAATACATGGTCCACTGACCCTGTTGGTCCAGCTCTTTAACGCAGACGTTTTTCTTTTTATCTTCTCTATCATCTGAGACAACCTTGAAGTTATCACAGTCAGTGTTTACAAAACATATCTGTTCCTCTGCTTCTTGGTCTTCCATTGTCTCTGATGATCTCTGTTCTCTGATTAGCTTAACATCCCTGCCATTCATTGGAATCATGGCATATGACAGGTCCAGCTACATACTTCCACCAATTAGTGCAGCCCATCTTCTTGACAGCAACATACCATACTGTGGCTTGATGTCAACCACTGTTATATTCATTTTATATCTTTTCTCAGGAAATGCTGCCAGTTTGAAATCTACATCCTTCATGATTCCAATAACTGGTACCTCTCTGGCATCCATAGCGTAACATTTTCCACATGCCTTGTCGATTTTCAATCCAGCTTGTTGCATGACGGCTAAAGGCAAGACATTTGTAGATGCTCCAGAATCAAGCATACAATTTCTGATTATTTTTCCATTTATAACCAGGGATACATAAAATGGTTCCACTTGTGAAGGACACTTTGTCATAGTCACTCCTAAATAGACTTCAGGAGCCTCATCTTCTTCATTACACATGACATGTTTCTCACCCTGGATCTGAACATTTTGTTTAACTTGAAAAGGCACCCCTGAAATTAGGGATATTGTCCTATTCTTGATCTCTTCAACCTTCATCAGTTCCATAAGTGGAACAGAGACTTTTACTTGGGAGAGGATTTGAGCTATATCAAATGGAGCATAATTTTGTATAACAGTTGTAGCTTGCTCCACAATCTTGTTTGTATCCTGAACTGATTTAGCTTTTACTTGCATAGTTCCCTGATCATCATTCTTGTCTTGGGAACCTTTACTTTGATCTTCAGCCTGAGGGATTCTGTTTTCTGGTCCTTGGGATTCATGACCTGTTCTATGTCTAAAATTCTATTTATTATTACCCCACTGCCTTTTTTGTGATTTGATCCCCTTATGACCATGCACTGGCTGACTTGCAGAAATACCTTCTCGCTGATGTGGGCTGCTTACTTGATTTTTACCTCTGAGATTGTAGTTGCTCTTGACTTGAGCAACTGCTGCAGCTGTGAAGGCCCTAATTTCCTCATCAGAAGGTCGTTGTAAGTGTGATAGGTGAAAGTCAGGTGTGGAAGATCAGACATAGTCATGAAACCCTAACCCTACCATCATCAAGGAATCTAACCTAAATGAAATCAAAGGATAATGCAATTCAAGCATAACATCACCTAGACCGTGCGATTCCTTGTTTTGAGAGATAGATGTGGACTGCTTCTTCAACAATAAGCAATTACAAAGCTGAAATCTGCCATGATGGATGATAAAAGCTCAAATGCTCAGATGCTCAAGATGATAATGTAGGTGCTATATGATTGCTGGATTGCTGGATGTTTCATATAGAGTGAGAGGGTGTTTATATAGAACTCAACCAAGATCAATCAACGGTGGAGATTCAGAGGCAATGTGAATGGCTAGGATTGAAAGTTACTAAATTTAGGTCCAATTAGTTGTGCATGTGAAGGATTTTAAATGAAAGTTGTCTTACAACACATGATGAATGGGAAATGGACAAGTGTTGAAATGTGATAAATGATGAGGGCTTAATTCAAATAAAATATTTGAATTAGTTGGGATATGAGTTGGAAATTAATTAAATAAATAAAATTTATTTAATTAATAGGATAAATGAATAAAATGAGATAAGACATGATGTGGAATTAATTAAATAAATACAATTTATTTAATTAATTGGCTAAGTGGATGAGAATGGGATTTTAATTAAATAAATAAAGTTTATTTAATTAATTGGCTAATGGATTAGTGATTTAACAAGGTGTCGCTAGACACGGACAAATTTGGGTGTCTACATTTTGCCCCTCTTTGATACAATGTTCGATAGAACGTTGTGTCAAAGAAGATACGATATGCGTTCAATAAACAAGTTATGCCCCAGTGTAACTGACAGGTGATGCCCCCTCGAGAGGTAAGCCAAGCTAACCAGGAAGGGCTGGGTTGGCTCGCGATAGAAGAAAAGGCTAAAAAGAGGGCAGACGCGAAGGAAAGGGGGGTTGCATGAAAGAAAATAGGCTATGGCATAGAAGAATTAGGGTTTTGAGAAGGGCTATAAGTACGTGCTTCAATGGCAAATAGGCTCATTTGTGCTCATTTGTGCTTAGAAACTTAGAGAAATCCAGAGCTCCTAAGAGTGAGAGTGACAGAGCTAGCAGGATGGTGATTCCATGCAGAGATCATCGTGCGGAGCGAGTGAGGACACATGGACGACCAGAGGGAGCAGGCGCACCGGTATGTTTCAAAACTTTTCCCAAAAGCGTGCATTTAATAGCCTAAAAGCGTAATTAATTCACACACGTCACCAAAAGCGACTAGGTTAGGACATGGCACATTTAGGTCGCTTATATAGGAATAGAGATCGCCGAGAGTAGTTCAGCTCGCATATGGGCGCGGGTAGGTCGCTTAGGAAAAAAGTGGTCGCATCCTGTCGGCGGGAAAATATCGGCTAAAATGCGCATATAGGGAAAAACGAGTCGCTTATGAGCAAATAGTAGTCGCATAGGGTAATACAGCGCTCATATGAAGGCAAGGAGCTCGCATAGGGTAGATAGCACGCTTATAGAGCTAGAATAGGCGCATATGGTTAGGGAGCTCGCTAATAGTGAAAAGATAGGCGCATATAAAATATAGCTCGCTTTGAGGGTAAATAGACTCGCATATAGGATATGACGCACATATGAAGGAAGAATGAGCGCATAGGGAAGTTTAGGTTGCTTATAGTGAAACAGTGAGCGCATGACGGAAAATAGCTCGCATATGGTCAAAACAGTGGCGCATATGGTAAAGTGGGTCGCTAATGAGCAGGAAAGCATCACATGCAGTAAAATGGACCGCTTATAGTAGGTGTAGGATAAAATAGCAGATAGATAGGCAAATTTTGATATGGATGGCTAACGGAATGGACTGACAAGGGTAAATGGATGATGCAGGATGTACTACCGCCATTGCTATCACGGGAGCCCCATCCGAGAGATTTGCGGCTGGTGAGACGGTTGGATGCAGAGGAGCTACTGGTGTTAGAGATCCTGGGCTTAGAGCAGGTATCCCGATTAGAGCCAGTTCAGGCACATCGAGGGCTGATGACAGCGATGGTGGAGCGATGGATGAGCGAGCACAATTCATTCTTGTTACCGACAGGAGAGGCGACCATTACCTTAGAGGATGTATTCCAGATTTTGAGGATTCCGATAGATGGGGATCGGGTAGATTATGATCCGGAGATGGGTCCAGCTGCATTCAGGAGATTGTTTGGGACACCAGACATCGGAGCAGAGGGTTCAGAGATACCGATGGGGAGGATGGAGGAGCTCTGTGACAGGTTGCAGCGGGTGGTAGTGGCTATCATTAGATGGCTAGTGGGTGATAGGAGAGCCAGAGGTTTTCCTGTAGGATGGGGGACAGTGATGGAGGGCATGTTCTCCTATGGCACGAGATATGCATGGGCAGAGTGCGTGTTGGGACAGCTCTATCATTACCTGCATGATTGTGCGTACATGTTTGGAGCCAATATGTCAGCAGGAGTGACAGTTTTGCATGTATGGGCGTATGAGCACATTCCGGTGATGAGACCAGAGGGATGGGTTGCTAGAGCAGTAGGAGAGCCATTTGCACGGATGTATAGAGGAGCCTTGACGTATCGACAGCGCCGAGGGGTGGTATACTGGCGGCGGAGATTAGATGAGATAGACAGATTTGTATGGAGACCATGGCTAGGATGTGAGCAGTGGGAGGAGGAGGATGCAGAGCTTGCCTATGCTAGACAGGCGAGATACATTTTTGGACGCAGCGTGTATATTATAGAGCGCTATTTGCCAGAGAGAGCCCTAAGATAGTTTGGAGAGGCACAGGCAGTACCTGTAGGTGATGCCATTTTTGGGAGGACGAGGCAGGAGGTATTTGATTGGAGTCCAGAGGTTGTGGTGGACACAGCCTTGGCAGAGAGAGATGGACTGCAGCCAGTAGCATGGCAGTGGAGACAGGGTCCTGCAGATCCAGGCACATTGCCAGAGTACGATGTATACTGGGCGACAGCTAGGCCGACTCAGTTGACACGAGATGGGGAGATTGGAGAGATTGGGATGGAGAGACCAGTGCAGAGGCGATGACGACGAGCTCCACCAGCATAGGCAGTAGTGCCAGCTGCACCAAGGATACAGATGCCAGGGCAGGTGCCAGGTCAGCCTGCTATATTAGCACAGCCACAGGCACAGATCGGAGCAGGAGATGATGTGGGTATTTAGCAGCTGCGGAGACGGATCAGAGAGGAGAGGAGATGGAGGCAGCAGGCACAGATGAGGCTGAGGAGAGTGGAGATGGACAGGCATCAGGCCGTGATTAGTCTGTAGCATGCTAGAGCACAGGCACAGACTTATCAGGCTCAGCTACAGTTGGGAGCACAGAGAGGAGATGGACAGGATGACGGTGCTCTAGCTAGAGTGACAGGAGAGAGGGATACAGCTAGGCAGCATGAGCAGATGATGAGGCTTGAGCGAGATACTGCAGTACAGCAGGAGCAGGCTATGAGAGCAGAGAGAGATGGTCTGCGAGCTGAGAGAGATAGGGCCGTGCAGCAGCTGCAGGGGATGACTAGTGAGCGAGATAGAGCAGTGGCTGCCTTGGGGACTGATGGAGCTACCATGTACTTGGCCACACAGTTGACAGCGGTACAGGCTGAGCTTCAGAGAGTGCAGGGTGAGGCTGAGTATTACAGAGGCTTATATTATGGAGCTGTGCCGGCAGAGTAGAGACAGCCTAGCTTCAGGAGCAGGTCAGGGACTTCGAGCTCACGGAGGTCAGGTGGATCTCGATCAGTAGCTTCAGTGATGGGGCCACTGAGAGATGAGGGACCAGGTACAGGACCTATTGGTGGTGGTGGTCAGGGCGAGGGAGCTGGCAGTAGTCGCTAGGGCATACCTTGTTGACATTGTATCATGATGAGGCCTAGAGCCATTGTTGTACATTCATTCTTTTCAGGGCTCAGCTTGTATTGTAGACACTTGTATTTTGACACACATGTATATATATATATGGCAGTTTTGGCGATCTATATGATGTTATAATGGTTGTGATGTTGATATTATGATGGCTATGCATGTTATGTGTATGGATTATATATGGATTATGGATGGATGTTTATGCAAATGGTAATGGATAGAAAATGTTTGAATATGTAAAAGGTAATGATATGAATAGATGTATGCATATAGGTAGATGGTAATGAAAGAGATATATATATAATGGACTTATGTATGGCTAACACTTGTTTTGCAGGAGCGGGAATATGGAGAAAAGATGATGTAAATGATTGATCTTGGCTGAGGATGATGGAACAAATGGATAGATAGAATGAATAAGTAGGATGATGATGGGCAGCTTTCAAGTAATTGCTCAAAATGAAAAGAAATGCAGTCCTTATGTTTGATATAGCATATGGATGTTATGCACCAGGGTATAAGAAACCAAGGTGTCAAGGTATCCAATGCGGAACTAGCATGTTACAATCTTGTCTGAACGCATGTGGTCAAGATGTGAAGCCAACATGCACAAGATATGAATAACAGCTAGTGGTGGACTTTGACGCTACAAACAATGGTTTGAGCTTATCTCCACTACACATAATGATAGCTTGCTGGATATATGTATGGAGTTAGTCTTAACATAGAATAGTCTCAAATGCATAAGAGACTATTTAGCTTCTCAGATGCGAGAGATATTAATATGTAAGATGCTAATCCCAACATGTACAAGATACCAATACGCATAGGAAGAGAATAAGATCATCCCGCAAACACGGCATACGAAAGCTATATGACCATGCCCCAGTCCTTACTTCATCGCAACATACCAAGATATAAATAGATCAAGGCAGTCTTGATTAGTTATAGAAAAGGGACAAAAGATAAATCAAAAGATAAAACAAAAGATACTGTCATCATGTTCTCTTGCCAAATTTTGGGTGCTCTTGGATGGATCAAGCTGGTGCCTTGTTAAAAGGAAAGCTACATCCTGTTGAAGGCTAAAGTTGTTGATAAACTGTTGTAGCAAATGTTGGCTTAAGGCATGCGGACAAATAGCTTCTGGCGTACCTTCGATTGGTTGAAGTGCTTGAGCTTGCAATATACACATGGATTGCTTCTTGTTTGAGCTAATCAAAGAGAAGAAGATGGATGATGCATGAAGATGAAGAAGATGGGGTGGATCATCTGTGCTTGAGTACTGGAAACTTCCTTCGTATTCCAGACTGCCTACATACCCTGTATCCACAGGATCAAAGCACATTTACGATGAAGATGAGACATGATGAATATGTAGTTCTGGGTTTTATTGATGATGTAAGTGATGAAAGATAGAAGAATGTGAGCTGAAAGATTAAAGGTTGTTTAGAAGAAAGATGAAAGATGACTGATGAAAGGGGCTATCGTCTGAGCCTGAATCAGAGTGCTTCCTTCGCATCTCAGATTGCCTACATACCCTGTATCCACTGGATCAAGGCGTCAACGATAGAGCTAGATGTAGTTCTTATTGATGTGGCTAATCGGTTGGATGTTTGATCAAGCGATGTTTGTTGCGATTGTTGGATGAATGTGGATGGATTGTGAAGGTATTTGTCCTGGTTGCAAGTCATTAGATCATATTTGTCGATGGACATGTGCCATGGCTGAAGTTGATAAGGTGTGCTGTGTTGTAAGCTGAGTTGTTTGATGTGTTATGAGCTAGAGATAACAGGATCCACTTCCAAATAAGACTCAACAAATGCCCCCAGTGCGGGATGAGGTTTATTATGCAGAAGCGACAAATGCAGAAAAGATGTAGCCAAGATGCTAAGGTGCCAAAAGATATAGATATCACGACAATGTCTCAAGTATGATAGCTAGCATTGGCAAAGGATGAAGATGAAAGGCTATGTGCGAGATTGTGGTAGGGCTTATGAGTATGGCTTATACAAGATGCAGTGGGAAAAATGATCAAACGAACCAAACAAATGAGAGAAGCTAGTCACTACACATAGCGCCTGTTTACCAGGTTTTCACTATGGTACTTATCCAAGGCGCCTGTTTACCAGGTTTTCACCAGAGGATGGATTATTTATTGAATGTTTTTTATTATTTTTTTGCTTTTGCTTTTTTTTTTTTTTTTTGAGTTTTTGGCTTTTTTGATTTTTTTGGCTTTTTTGGGGGATAGCTGAGATTCATGGATAAAACTTCTTGAGATGAACGCTATTGACGGGTTCATCCAAGGGAATGCCTTCAGGTGTTGACAGAGTGTATGCACCGGATCCATAGACTGCTGTGATAATGAAAGGACCAAGCCAATTTGGTTCAAACTTGCCCTGTTTCTCTCGATGCTGTTGATTCCTTTGGTTTTCTTTAAGGACAAGGTCGCCAACCTGAAATCTGCGTTCTCTGATCTTTTTGTTGTAGCCACGGCGTAGCCAGTTTTGATAGACTTGAAGATGGTTCAATGCTGTAAGGCGGCGTTCATCTAATAGCTCAAGATCATGGAGTCTGGACACTCGATATTCTTCATCTAAGATAGTATGTTGCAAGGATACGTGCAAAGAGGGGATCTCAACCTTGATAGGCAAAATAGCTTCAGTGCCATAGACGAGAGCATAAGGTGTGGCGCCAGTAGGAGTTCTGACACTTGTTCTATATGCCCATAAAGCAGGATGCAGTTGTAGATGCCAATCTCAACCAGCTTCATTAACAGTCTTTTTAAGGATCTTGATGATTGTCTTATTAGAGGCTTCAGCTTGACCGTTGCTCTGAGGATAATAAGGCGTAGAGAACCTATGTTGAATATGGAACTTATTGCAAAGATCTCTAACCTCTTGGTTCTTGAAAGGCCGACCATTGTCTGTGACAATAGCTTGAGGAACTCCATAACGGCAGATAATGTAATGTAAGATGAATTTAGCTATTTGTTTACCTGTGATGTAGGTCATTGGTATGGCTTCTACCCACTTTGTGAAATACTCAGTGGCAGTGATAATAAACTTATGACCATTTGATGAAGTAGGATGGATTTTACCCACGAGATCAAGTCCCCATTGCGAAAAGGGCCATGGAGTGACAATAGGCTGAAGCTCATGTGCCGGTGCATGTATTAGATCTCCATGTTTCTGACATTGTAGACATCGCCTTGCAAATTGCTGGGCATCTTTTTCCATAGTTGGCCAATAGTATCCTGCTCGCAGAAGTTTCTTAACAAGGCCTTTTTTGCTTCCTCGGAATCAAGACATCTAAGAAGGATACCATCAAGACTCCGGCGATAAAGGGTGTCTCCTAAGATAGTGTAACGAGAGGCTCGACGGATAAAAGTTTTACGCTGGGTGTTGGATAGTTGAAGAGGCAAGGTTTGATTACGGAGATACTCGTATATATCCTTGTACCACGACGAGTTGGGACCAACAATCTCACATATGAGCTCAGACTGTGGAACTTTGAATGCTGGGATCAAAATCTGTTCGACCAAGAATTCACATTTATGGGTGTTAGATGGCATGTCTAAAAGAGATCCAATCATAGCCATGGCATCGGCTGCTCTGTTTTGTAGTCTTGGAATTTGCTCGAAGGTAATGTCCTCAAAATATTGCTTGAAATCGTCCACCATTATCTTGTATGGAAGAAGCTTCTCGTCTTTTGTTTGATATTCATCTAAGACCTGTTTGATAACCAGCTGAGAATCGCCAAAGACTAGTAACTGTTTGATAGCCCATTGTACTGCCATGCGCAAACCTGTGATTAAAGCTTCATACTCTGCTATGTTATTGGTACATGGGAATGCTATTCTGTATGATTTAGGTATGCAGTCTCCTTGGGGAGTGACAAACAAGATACCTGCTCCAGATCCGTGTTGAGTGTATGATCCATCAAAGTATAGCTGCCATCGTGCTGGAGAATTTAAATTAAACAATCCTTCATCAGGGAATTTTGGATATATGGGCTGAATGTCTGTGATAGGTGCTGCAGCTAATTGATCAGCAATGACTTGTTCTTTGATAGCTTTGCGGTTCACATATTGTATGTCAAATTCACTCAAGATCATAACCCATTTTGCTAATCTCCCTGTGAGAAGTGCTTTTGAAAGGAGATACTTGAGGGGATCCACATTAGAGATGAGCTTTGTTGTTTGGTTCAGCATATATTGTCGCAACTTTTGGGAAGCAAACACTAATGCTAAACAAGCTTTTTCCATGAAGGAGTAATTGAGCTCATATCCCACAAGAGTTCTGCTAATGTAGTAGATGGCTTGTTCTTTTCCTGAATCATCATGTTGAGCTAGAAGTGCACCCAATGCTGCGATTGTTGATGATATATAGAGCAATAGAGGACGATCAAGTACAGGAGGTATTAACACAGGAGGTGTTGCCAAGTATTCCTTTATCTTATCAAAAGCCTGTTGACACTTTTCATCCCACTTAAAAGGTTCACCCTTACGAAGAAGATGCTGAAAAGGATGACATTTATCTGCTAGTTGTGAGATGAATCTGCGGATAGATTGTAGCCTACCCTGTAAACTGCGGAGCTGTTTGAGATTCGTTGGTGGAGGCATTTCTATGATAGCTTTTACCTTAGCTGGGTCCACTTCTATCCCTCGTCGAGACACAATATATCCCAATAGTTTTCCTGATGTTACGCCAAATACACACTTCTTTGGGTTTAGTCTGACTTGGTATTTTTCTAATCGATCAAAAATTTGTGCCAATACTTGTAGATGTCCTTCCCTTGTCTTAGATTTTCCCAGGATGTCATCAACATAGTCTTCCATGATAGTATGAAAAAGGTCATGAAAAATAACTGTCATGGCTCGTTGATAGGTAGCTCCAGCGTTTTTGAGACCAAAAGGCATTACAACCCAACAATATGTGCCCCATGGACAAATAAAAGATGTTTTATCTTGATCTTCCTCTGCTATTCTGATTTGATTATAACCTGAAAATCCATCCATCAAAGATAGCATTTCATGTCCTGCTGTAAGATCAACAATGTTGTCTATGCTTGGTAATGGAAAATCGTCTTTAGGACATGCTTTGTTAAGATCTCTAAAGTCTGTGCAGCAGCGAACTCATCCATCTGGTTTTGCTACAGGTACTAAGTTTGAAACCCATTCTGGATAATCAATAGGCTTTATGAACTTTGCTTCTAACAGCTTCTGAATTTCTGCTTTGACCAATAAGGCAACTTGTGGATGCATTTTGCGCAATTTTTGTTTGATAGGCTTTGCATCAGGGAATACTGCTAAATGATGTCCCACAAGTGAAGGATCTAGTCCTGGCATGTCTGCATAAGTCCATGCAAAATTTATAGCTCTTCTCAGAAAAAATGCTGTGAAGTTCTTTCGTTCTTGCTCTGATAGTGATGCTGCTAAAAAGTGATTTTTGGATTCTGTTCTGTTCCCAAGTTCATGTCTTGTGATTTTTCAACTAGCACAGTTGATTTCTCATGGTAATCAGTGGCAACAGGAAGATCAAATCCCTCATCCTCAGGTGCCTCAGAGAGGTTTTCACCTTCGGATACGTCCTTTATTTTTACTTTTTCACGGTCAAGAGGCGCCTTGCGGTTTTCACCTAGTGACCTATTTTGTTGAATTTTGTTTATTTCACTTTTGTGACTGAAGGATTTGATACTTCCGCCAAAATATGCTAGTTTAGGTAATTCCATCATGAAACCTGCTTTGTGATCACCCAATGGGATACCTTGTCTCAAACCCATGAATTCGGCAATGGCTTCGTCATTTTCAAATGTATCTAATATCGGTGCCCCCTGTTGGTCCCAATCGATGAGGTCAGGATATACGAGTGAAAGGCTAATGGAGGGATCGTGACGGCTAGAGGAGGTTGCGGAAAACATGAAGATGGAATGTTCTTGAAAAAGGTCGATGATATGAAGAGAGGAGTCATCGATGGTATCCGAATTAGAAGTCTCTCCTACCGAAGAAGGTCCAACGTCAATATCAGAAATACACTTAATGTCTTTGGGTCGCGGTACCTCCGGTTGGTAACCAAGGCCTTGCTTATTAAACTTCTTAGGCACAATAAGGGGCTCAATAGGTCCTTGTTCCTGTGATCCCAAGCCACCATGTCCTTTATAGCCCATGTTCTTTATGATACGAAACCCATTGTTGTATCGCTCTACTTCAAGTTGGACTTGGTCATTTTCATCAAAGAATATCCAAGAGTTGATGTCCTCAATGTCTTCGTCATCCAAGAAACCACCTTTAATGAATACGGTAGGGGGAGCTTTGATAACAGCGGAGGATGAAGTTGACTTGGCTGTAGAGGGCTTACCGTGGGATTTAGGAGATAATGGAAGGGTACCAACGCAATAGGATTCCTGCAATTTGTATTCACCAGGGCCATGTTCAGTATATTTGATATGGAGGTTGGAAGCGGCTTTGCTAGATGAAGGTTTGAGGAGATCGGATGGATCTACATAGGAGGAAGACGGATATGCCTTGGTGTTGATAGGGATACGATTCAGACTCTGATATTTAGCTTGAAAGGCACGGCAAAACTCAAATGGATTGGGATCAGCTTGAATGGTAACTTCAACACCCTTATGTGGAAATTTAAGGCATTGGTGATATGTGGATGGAACTGCTTTAAGGGTATGGATCCAAGGGCGACTGAGGATGATGTTGTAAGGCAGATCAATATCAAGGACTTGACAACGAGTTTCTGTAATGACCGGCCCAACTTGAATAGGCAATAAGATGATTCCTTTGGTATCTCTTTCAGCGTCATCGTATGCTTTGATAGTTATAACTTTGGAAGTGTCAACATCTTTCTCAGAATATCCCAATTGCTTGATAAGTTTCAAAGAACATATATTAAGACCGGCTCCCCCATCTATCAAGACTCGTTTGATACGGCGTTGGTTAACAAATACTTCAATATGGAGGGCCTCATTGTGTGACGGATGAATGGAGGGTTGAAGATCTTTGTCGGAAAAGGTCAAATGACAAGCGGCTGCAATGCTAGCGACCATAGATTGAAATTGTGTGATATTAATATTATTAGGCACCGAAGACTCTTGTAAGGCTTTATCAAGGATAGCTTTATGTGCGGGGGATATGCGGAGCAGCTCAAGGATAGATATGTGTGCGGGTGTTTTACCAAGGTGATCCAAGAGATTATAGTTAGAGAGAGGTCGAGGAGGATGAGGAGGTGCTCCTTGGATGGTAACTCGACCTCTTCGCGTGGTTACGGCACAATCAGGTGCTCTCCCTTGGACGGTAATGGTAGAAATGCGAGCATGGTCAATGCGGCCAATGGTAGATGATGCATAGTTATGGGGAATAGCATTTCCAGCTTGAAGGTTATTTGTCTGATCATGAGACGGAAGTGGATTCTTGAAAGTCTCTAGATCATAGTTTGATGTGGATGGTTGAGCAGGTTGAGCTGTTGAAGGTGTGACGTTGATTAAACCTTGATCAATGCAGTCTTGGATAACATGTTTTAAGCGCATACAACCATTTGTTTTGTGCCCTTTAACGCGATGGTAATCACAATACTCATTCTCTTTGTACCAAGGAGCTCGAAAGAGTGGTTCGCCATTTGGTGGTGCATCGGGTAGAATAATGTCTCCGGCTTGAAGCAGCTTTTGAAGAATAACTTCCATGGGTTCCACTAATGGTGTAAATTATCGGCGTGGATTAGAAGTTTGGTGTTGGTTTCTTCGTTGTGGAAAAGGCTGTCTTGGTGTAGAGGCTGCTTGAATGTTGATGGAAGCTCTCATAGTTTGAATATTCTTTGTATCGACAATGCCGTCATTGACAACATTCTTGTTCTTGTTCCAAAAGCGAGACTTATCATTAGAATTTTGGGGAGAATCTTTGTTATCACGAAAGATCTTGATAGTTCCTTTGGCAATGAGAGCTCGTTCAATAATAACTCCTTTGGAAACTAGTTCATCAAAGGTGCTAGCACTTTGCAATTGTAGTTGGAATGACAGCTCAGGATGAAGATTTTGAACAAAGATGTCAAGCTGTTGTTTCTCAGGGATTTCCCATGATAATTTGCTAGCCATGTTACGCCATCGTTGGGTAAATGAGGAAAAGGTTTCACCATTGCGTTGTTTGTTGTTGACAAGGTCATTCATGTTTACCTCATGTTCAATGTTGAAGGCAAAGTGTGATCAGAACTTGTTTGCCAATTCTGAAAAAGTCTTAATTCCTGGAGGTAAATGGGAAAACCATTCGAGAGCTTGTCCTGCTAAGCTTCGAGGAAATAGTCTCAAAAGATATGTATCATCATAGGCAACATCGAGACATGCCACGAAAAAGGCTCGAAGATGGTCGTCCGGATTTCCTTTCCCTTTGTACTTATCAAATTGTGGGATTTCAAAGTGTGGCGGAAAAGGTATCATATTAAGAGACTTGTCAAATGGATAAGCGCATATGTTTTCAAGAGAGAAAGGTTTCTTGCCTTGTCCTACCCTTTCATCGATCATCTGTTGGATATCGGCTGAAGATAACTGCTGTTGTTGCGAAGGGGGTGGAGTATGATATGAGACATATTGTGGTTGCGGTTGTGGTATATGTGGAGTTGTGACTGTTTGTTGTGGTTGTGTGCCCACAATGTATGTCAAAGGAGTGATATGTGACATGTATGTGTTGGAGGATTGCTGTCCTTGAGACACAAGCGGCAATTGGGTGTACATCACATGAGAAGTGGATGTTGGATTGATAGTAGCAGATGGTTGGGAAGTTGGGATTGAATTCATGACATGGTAAGTGACGGAGGGATTGGTAGATACGACAGAAGGATGAACATTTGGATTTGTATTTTGGACAATATGAGGATTGGTATGTGTCATGTGTTGGGTGATATTAGAGAAGCCTTGGGTAGCATAAGATGGATTGATGGTGTGTGAAGGATTGGAAGAAGAAGACAGCATGGATGTAAGCTGATCAACATAAGCGATCTTATTGTTTGGATTGGCTTGAGAAATGAGGGGATCACTCATGTCAATGAGACTAACGTTGGGATTATAGGATAACATGGAGGAATTAGCAGTTGGTATATGAGATATCGTAGAGTGTAATGGTTGTGAAGCATGGACAACATGTGTTGTTGGAATGGTTTGAGAGGTATGCACACCATAAGACATGGAACTAGCTTGTGATGCTCGAAGTGTTTGCGCTTGTGTTGCATGGACAGCTTGTGTTACTTGAGGCATGGAAACAGTCATGGTAGAAGGAGAGATATGTTGAGGGACATGAAAAGGTGGAATGTTGAGATTTTGTGACATGAGAGGGAGCACATTGGTGGGCACTATCAATGGTTCTAAAGTATGCTCTGATCGTGGTAACTCAAATGAAGCAACAATAGGCAATGAGGACGATGTTTGTGATGTAATAGGAGATGATGTGACTATAGTAGATGGTCCATTCGCAACAACAGCAGTAGTGTTGGGATCTTGCTCTCTAATAGTGGATATATCAAAGTCTTTAGGTGGTTTAGCACCCATGCGAGCAAGTTGGAGAAAACAGCGATCAGGCTCAGATATCATGAGTTTCTCCACTTGGTCCCATAGATAGGTATCTTGGAATTCTGATGAGTCGTCTTGAGATTGTTCTTCGAAAATTTCCAAGGATGGTGGAGGTTGCATTCGTTGTGAAGATGATTCGCCAATGGTGTATCCTTGAGGTATAAACGTATGATGAGGCATACCAGTTGTGAACTGAGTTGCGTCCTTAAGGGGTGTTGTGAATTGTTTCATCTCAGCTTGCAATTTGGCTTCCATTTCAGCTTTCAATTTGGCTTCTATTTCAGCTTGATATTGACTCCTAGTTTGAGGCATGATGTTGATGATGAAGTTAAGCTTGTCAAAGTCTTGAGACCCAAAAGATGATAGTTGGTTGATTGGTTGTTGTTTTGGTTTGATGGTTTGGTTTGCTGGTTTTGGCTAGTTCGCTTGGTTGGTTTGTTTTGGCTGAGTTGTTGTTGTTGGGTTGTTGTTGGTTTTCCCTAGAGGATAGCTCAAACACTCAAGGGAAAGATTGTTTGTTGTTGATGTTTGTTGGAGCTAAAGCTAAAAGATGTTGTTTGCTGAAGCTAAAGCTGAAGGATGATGTGTGTTGAAGCTACAGCTGAAGGATGTTTGCTGATTGAAATGATTGGATTGATGTCTGATTTGCTGGTTGGGGTCTCAAAAAGATGGAAAAGCTCATGAGTTGTGATTGATTGATAAGCTCAAAATAGGAGACAAAGTCCAGGTATTTGCTGTTGATCAAAGAGAAGTCTGAAAATTGATGTTTGAGACTTAAGCAAGCTGGACCTGTGGCTAACTCGGCTAATGCACTGAGATTTGCAGGGATTTTAGCTACAGGCGACTGATGATAGCTCAAAGGCGACTCAAAGGATGCTAAAGGCGATTAATGATAGCTCAGATGCGACCTGGTTTAGTTTTGACAGAAAAATGGCAGTGCTAACCAGAAGTGAATGCTATGCCAGAGGCGACAACTGTTGGTTCAAAGGTGATTTCCTGTTAATCAGAGGCAACTCAGATATCCCTAGAGGCGACAGTCTGTTGTTCAGAGGCAAGCTTGTTCATGAATCAGGCGAATAACTGCGGCTTAAAAGCGATTTGGCTCAAACAAGATGAGATTGGTTATGACTCAGATGCGACTTGGTTCAGGCAGTAGGCGATCAGCTGGGGTTCAAAAGCGATTCCGTTCAAGCAAAAGGCGATCAACTATGGTTTAAAAGTGATTCTGTTCAGGCAATATGCGGGCCTTTGTTGTTTAAAAGCGATGCAGTTCAGGCCAAAAGCGAATTACTACAGTTCAGAAGCGATGTCGGTGGTCTATGCGAGTAGTTTAGGTTCAAAAGCGACTGTGTTTGTGTAGAAGTTGTCTGATTTTGTAGTTTTTTCAGCAAGAAAATAGTGATAATAGTCACTCACACTCACAACAAGCACAAACTGATACAACCTAGGTTAGGATAGGACAGTATCTGTTGAATCCCCTAGCTGCGCCTATTCAAAGCGGGTAGCTCCAGGATCTTGGTAGCACCGGCTCCTCCTTACATTTGCACACACTTCTCACGCATACCAAGATCCGGGATTCTTATAAGGCTTGACCCTCTCCAAACCTTTAGATTGTCCCTGCTACCTCGGCTAAGAACCGCATGAATCGGGGCCGCTTCAAGGGTTTTGCCCTCTGCGTCAACAGATAGAAGGTTTTTGGCTACTACACAAAGTTGCTAATAAGGGCATCCGTTCGGGTGGCTATACATGCGGCAGCGCTACTCTCTATTATGGAGTCTCCCAGCCTCCAAGGGTTGCGCCTTGGAGGGTTTTGGGGGAGGTTGGTTGTCGGTATAACACAACTGCACCCGTTGTTTGTGGCTTTCGACACAAACACTTTTCTTATATAGCGGTTCGGAAGGACTTGGCTTTAGCCCGTTACTGCTTGGGTCGTATCCCTTCTCACAGCGGGAAGGCAGGCCCTCTAAAGATAATGACAAGTTCTCATACACCCAAGATCCATTTGATAGGCAAGGGGAGAGGATACTTTTGTCATTACATTTGGGTTACAATCAAGCACATGCAAGCAATCAAAAAGATAAATCAAGCACGGAGCAAATAGTAGTTCATTTTAAGCACCAAGCCCAAATATGCCTAATTTAGTGAAAAAAAACCACAAATCTTGGACCGATCGAACCTGCAATAGATATGTCAGTAGTTTGATAACCTCCTTTCTTGGACAAATCGATAAGATACTGCGCAAATACCCAGTTAATAGCCAAAAATCAAACTGGAACTGAAACAGATTTGAAAACAACAGATTCTTACCAGATGCAATTCACTGCTGATCAAAAGCGACCTCCATTATACTAGAGGCGAAATACTGCAGATCATATGCAACGCGTAAAAACACAGGATGCGACACCTGTCAGCTTAGAAGCGATGCATATTGGCCATAAGCAATCAATTGAGGGCTAAATGCGAACAGTATCTGCAAAAACACAGCCGACAAACAAAACCCTAGTCTAACAGGCGAGTATTATCAGTCCATAGGCGATACTAATGAAGTCAAACGCGGCCTCTGTCGACTCATATGCGATCCAGATATACCCAGAAGCGATCTGTTGCAAGACAAAAGCGACCTGTATCTGCAAGAAAAAGCTAAAGCCCTAACCTGCACAGGCGATCACTATTAGCTCATAAGCGACTCAGATCAGTATAAAAGTGCATACTGTTAGATCAAAAGCGATGCTAAATTGTGCAAAAGCGGCCACTGTTAGGTTAAAAGCGACCTGATTAGGTGTAAAAGCGGCGGCTGTTAGGTTAAAAGCGATAAATATAGTCAAAGCAGCCGCAAAAATCACAGGCGAGCATTTTAAAATCCAAAGCGAGACCTTTTTACCTCAAGCGACGACTGTTCATTTGAAAGCGATCCAGAGAGGAGAATGCAACCTGTTCCAGCTTAAAAGCGACGCGAAAATTCGGAAGCGGCAGATTTTAGTTCAAAAGCGACCGAAATTTCCTGCAAGCACCTGCAAAATCTGATTTCCAAAGAAACAACTCCAAAAAACGAAGTTAATCAGGGAAGTGAGTCCCACCGGGCGTGCCAAAATGTGATAGGTGAAAGTCAGGTGTGGAAGATCAGACATAGTCATGAAACCCTAACCCTACCATCATCAAGGAATCTAACCTAAATGAAATCAAAGGATAATGCAATTCAAGCATAACATCACCTAGACCGTGCGATTCCTTGTTTTGAGAGATAGATGTGGACTGCTTCTTCAACAATAAGCAATTACAAAGCTGAAATCTGCCATGATGGATGATAAAAGCTCAAATGCTCAGATGCTCAAGATGATAATGTAGGTGCTATATGATTGCTGGATTGCTGGATGTTTCATATGGAGTGAGAGGGTGTTTATATAGAACTCAACCAAGATCAATCAACGGTGGAGATTCAGAGGCTATGTGAATGGCTAGGATTGAAAGTTACTAAATTTAGGTCCAATTAGTTGTGCATGTGAAGGATTTTAAATGAAAGTTGTCTTACAACACATGATGAATGGGAAATGGACAAGTGTTGAAATGTGATAAATGATGAGGGCTTAATTCAAATAAAATATTTGAATTAGTTGGATATGAGTTGGAAATTAATTAAATAAATAAAATTTATTTAATTAATAGGATAAATGAATAAAATGAGATAAGACATGATGTGGAATTAATTAAATAAATACAATTTATTTAATTAATTGGCTAAGTGGATGAGAATGGGATTTTAATTAAATAAATAAAGTTTATTTAATTAATTGGCTAATGGATTAGTGATTTAACAAGGTGTCGCTAGACACGGACAAATTTGGGTGTCTACAGTAAGTTACTCAGACAATTGTACGAGCTCTGAGCATACACAGTCATCTTCATCATCTTCATCATATGGGAACTGTTGGCAGGCCCAAATTCCATCATTTGTACTCTCATCAGCATCATAAAGAGGGTATCCATTGTTTGTGGACATCATATTAACATCATCATCTTGCACATAATGTGGCTCATTGCATTCATTACAAGATGTAGTATTATCACACAAGGACTGAGCAATCATACACTGTGACTGTGAATGTGGCATCTGACAAATTATACACCATGGAGTATCATCAACAATATTTACAGCTTTCTTTAGAGGATCAAGAGTTTCTTTGACATGTTGAATCCTCTGATTTGTGTTGTTATGTGGGAATATAGGCTTACCATTATGCCAATTGGTATTATAAGGCATATCATGCAATGATGGCCTCTTTTCCTGCCTTTGATAGACTTGCCTATCAGGACCTATCCCTTTTTCACTTCTAGCTAGTCTGTAACTTAGGTCCTTAACAACATTTGCCAATTTGTTTATCTTATCTTCAGGGGCAGATGTATTACCTTGAGTGTTCTGAGGCTTGTTTGGATTCTGTAGAATTTTCACATCATCCCTTCTGTTAGTCTTGCCTGATGCTTTCCTATTGTTCTTAATATTTACTGCAATTCTGAAAGCATCCCTGATAGTAGCAGGACTTTTATCTCTTAATCCATATGCAGTTTTTGCATCAAAGGCATTGATATACAATATTATGCACATAGGTTCATTTGGCCTCATGTGATGTGGCAATTTGTTTAACACTTTAGTAAATCTTGCATTAAAATCTGCAACCTGCTCATTTGACCCTTTAGTGATACTGGTAAACTCATTTACAAAAAAGCTAGGGTCAGTTTTGTCACCATATTGCTCCTTGAACATCCTTTTAAAATCATCCCATGATGAAATACTCCGATCAGGTAGATTCTTATACCATTCCTTGGCTTCATCAACTAAGGATTGCATGAATGACTTCATGAAAACATCCTCATGCTCTACCTCAAAGTTATCCATGACATTTTGAAAGGCCTTTAGATGATCTTCTCCTGACACTGTGTTGTTTCCTAAAAATTTAGGCACTTGCAGCCTCAGATGCTTGTCAATGGGGTTAGGATACCTAGGAATACCATCAAATACCAGCTGTCTGAATCTATCTAACTGCATGGGCTGTCTGTCAAACTGATTAATATTAATATTTCTGTTTGCATTCTAGTTTCTTACATTGTTCAGTGGTATCCTAGCATCATTCACATTTTGTCTCTCATCATTATGCTGATGTTGCACTTCATTTCTCTGTTGATGTCTCTGCACATTTGCATTCTCAAGGGTAGGAATTGAATTATTTTGGGCAGCCCTTAAAGCTTGCACTTTCTTCCTCAGGTCATCTCTGATTGTTATTGCCTGCTGATATTTGAACTCGGCCCTTAAGCTCCTAATTTCATCAGCTAGTTCTTCCTCGCTAGGCCTAGAGGAGGATGGTTCTACCATATTCTGATCTTCATCTTCATCATCCCTCAGAGACTCTGCCTCTTCAAACCTTTCACTAGGGTCTAGAAATGGGCGTTCTTGGAACACCTCTGACCTCATTCTCACACTACCACCCTGTTGCCTCTCATATGCACCCTGAATATCAACTTCTACATTTGAAAAGTAAGGCACATGCTGTCCTGATGGCCTAGGGTTATCTTGCATATCATCATTTTTTCTGGGGGGACCCTCATGACTGACTGAGACAGCTCCCTTTCTTTTGTACATCATTCTTCTTATTACTGGTAACTCTTCAAATAAAGGATTTTGTTGGGATCTTCTCCCCTGCATATAAGTTTTACTTTGACCGGTTGGGAGATTACTTCGGAGTCGCCACCTATTACTAGGAACTATTTTCTTTTGAAAATCAGGGTTCTTTCACAAACCTCACCAGCAGAGTCACCAATTTCTGTTGGTGACTCGGATGGGCACACAGATATTTCACCAGGGAGGACAAAAATAACAATTTTCAAATCACCATCCCCAGCAGAGTCACCAATTTATGTTGGTTTTTTCCCAGACTGGATGCTTATTCCCAGATTTCCTTACAAGGTAGCCATCAATGATCAACAGGATCTCTGGGCCAGGGGCCAACAGTGTACGAGATAGACTCTATATTTTATCTCATCTTCTTCTTCAGGCTCTACAAAACCTAGGGGGTATTCCCTACTCAACATCCATGAGGATATACATACAAGGCTGGGATGCTAACAGAAAGCAGATAAGTCCTCTTGTAAGTAGACCAAAACTGTAAGATAAGAGCAAAGGGGCTAGCTTTGGGCCTATTTGCAGTTGTAGACAGAGGACTGAGGATCCTAAAACTAATTCTAATGTCCTAAAGATTGTTTTAGATTTTGATTTTGATTTTAAGTTTGGATGCAAAGCTGGACATGGTTGTAACACAAACACAAAGCAAGATTGGTGCCTATCCAGGGCCTAGAGTCAGTAGACATACACCTGTGAATGATATGCATGAACAACTAAAACTGGATTTCAGGGGGATACATATGATACCTGCCTTACAAATATCTCCCAATACAGAGTGTTAAGCTATCTATACTTATGGCATCCCTACTGCAGTATACCCTTCCCAATGTTTAATCTGAGAATAATTTAATCTACCCCTTAAGCAGAAGTTAAGAGATCAGACATTCAACACAGGAATTCTATGTTCTAGAGTCTCAAACATTGCTTAAATATCTAGACTTAGAAGAAAGATACATGCAATACTGGAGACAGAATTAACAAAACACATGCTAACATAGCATTTCTCATATAAAATTAACCATGAAATCAATGGATTCATGCAAAAACGTACAACAAGAGATACATAAACTCACAGGTTTTGCTATATAGAGCAACCAAATCAGTTGTATTGTATTACAGAGCCAAATATTCAACTTTCAACAACCAAAACAATGGTAACACAGTCTACTTATACAAGCTAGAAAGTGTACCACAGCAATTAATTACATGACTATTACAAAAATCCGCCAGATACAGATCCTTCAGAGGAATAGCACTCAAAATTTATTAATGCAGCAGATAAAGGGGGGGCCTCGAGCCATGCGCCATCATCTGGGGTCTTCATTCAAAAATCAGGTGACCTGACCATGTGTACCATTGCCCACATCCCTGCATCGTCGCCATTAAGGGTCTCAACCACCCGCGGCCGCTTGAAAACCGTCGCTGCATTAAAAAAGGAATTCCCGCCAAAACATGCTTCTCTGTAGGTTGAAAATACACAGGGGAATAATCCCACATGCACGGTGAAGAGATCACTTTATTAGTTTAAAAACGGGGCCGCATGCATACTAAGTGTCGAGCGCTTTTGCCGCGCTCGACACACAAGCCTTCACCCAAGAGCCCATCGTCATGACACAAGCCATCGGCCAACTCCCAAATTCTCCTACCGACCTCACTAGTTACTCCGATCGCACCTCCACAAGCCCCTGTCGGCCAGACATAGTCTATCGTCTAGCCTCAAAAACCTCCTGCCGACCTCCGTTGTCTCACCGACCGCTACACCACAATTCCCCATCGGCCAGAGATGCACCATCAGGCCAACCTTCTAAACTTCCACCGATAGCATGAGTCTCTCTGATGACCAAGCAAAACACACTTGTCACCAAGATATAGACCATCAGCCAAGCATTCCACAGCTCACCCAATCTACCAAGTCTTTCCGATGGCCATCAAAACACACCCTCGTCGGCCAGAGACAGACCATCAGCACAACAAAAATCACGCTTGCCGACAACACAAATCACGCCGATAGTCACCTTCAAAACCTTCGTCGATGAGAATACCTTCGTCAGGTCGACCAAAACTTCCTTCACCGATCGCACACGTTACACCGATGAACACAATGCCCAAATCCTCATCAGCCAAAGAAATGATATCGGCAGAGGTCAAAACCCCTCTGTCGATAGCAATAGTCTCGCTGACGGTCCACTCCATATTCCCCTGTCGGTGTGACCCGCACCGATGACTCCTCATCGGCCCAACACTCTCCATCGGCGGATACTCCAACTGCTAGCTCGATAGCCCATGTCACACCGAAAACACTCCCTTCGGCCAGACCATCGGGGTGACCTCCCTCTATCGACGAACCACAAAATACACTAGCCGATAATACAAGTCTTGGCGATGAACACACAAATTATCCTCGTCGGCGAGACCCACGCCGATGACATCGCATCGGCCAAACATCCACTATCGGCCGAACAAGAAACTGCTTCACCGATAGCATAAAACACACCGATGGCACCATTGGTAAGAACAAACCGTCTGGGAACCAGAAAAAACCCTCGCCGATGACAATCATTACGCCGATAGACCAAACCACAAGGCTTTGAACCATTGAACCCTAAACCAGTTCAACCCGATGGTTCAAAAGAGAAGTTCAACCGAGAAGTTCAACGCCGATAACACAGATGAACAAAGAATTCACTGACGGGAAAAGATGAAGCCTAAGCCCATGAACCGTTGAACCTTGAACCAAAAGGGTTCAACGTGATGGTTCAAAACAATGGTTCAAGCAAAATCTAAGTACCCAAAAAGAAGTTTCGCCGACAGAGAAAATCACAACGATGACCAAGGAAACTTAGGGCCCAAAAAAGGAAAAAACCCTCCAACATCTTGTGCTCAGATCCAGACCAAAATTAGTGCTAACATAGTGTAGAGATGAGTGTGTGGCAGAGAGGAGGAAAGAAAAAAGTAGAGCAGAAGTATTAAGCTTAAATGGAACTGACTCAAGCATGGTGAAGATGGTATTCTTCAGTTCAAGTATGTGATACTTATTATTCTGTAGACAGTGTGTCTCTTGTAGGCAATGGGCCTCTTGTGAGCAGTGTGCTTGGGCAGTGAGCCCTAATTGGCATGTGCCATTTTGTTCTTTCTATTCTTCTAATAGAGAATACAATCTTGGGTTAGTCACCCCGTGGTTTTTCCCTTAATCAGGTTTTCCACGTCAAAATCTTGGTGTCATATGTGTTAATGTGTTTCTGCCCTTGAATTGTTACTTTATGTTTCTATGATTGATTTATTATTATGTCGTTGAATTAAGAAAAGGATTTAAGTAATTAAATTGCAAGAAAGTTTTTGACAACTGATTCACCCCCCCTCTCAATTGTCTGCCCTAAATCTAACAATTGGTATCAGAGCCAAGTTCCTCTAAAAGGAGCTTAACCGCTTGAGGAGATCCAGGATGTCATCCTACAAGAAGGATAGTCTGAGGTTTGATGGAACCAATTTCACTCTTTGGAAAAGTCACATGGAATGTCACTTACAATGTATGGGAATGCAGTATTGGACTATGGCTTCAAAGAAGTATACTCCTCCACAGAATGGTCCAAGTTCTGTAGATGAAATCAGAGATGCTAAAAATAATCTACAGACTAAAGAAGCTCTTCTAAGTGCCTTATCTGATTCAGAGCTGACAAATGTTGTTGACCTAAAAACTAGAACTTCTGCATGAAGGAGATAAGTATGTTAAATGCGCCAAGCTACAGAGCCTGAAGGGAAAATTTGAAAACCTAAAGATGAGAGAAGATGAAAATATCACTACATTTATGCCAAGAGTAAATGAGCTTGTTTGTGGCATTAGATGTGCTAGTGGATTCCTGGATGAAGATGAAATTGTTGGCAAAGTTCTCAGATCCCTTCCTGATTCTTACAAATATAAGGTTGCTGTCATTGAAGAATTCAAATCCTATTCAGGTATCACAAGAGATCAATTGGTTGGTAAATTGGCTACATTTGAATTGACCAAGTTTGGAGATGCCCCCCCCAAGACTGAATCTGCATTCAAAGCTAGTGCCTCTGTAAAAGGAAAACAAAGGTTTGATCCTAGAGAGAACTCTTCAAGGAAACTATCATGGTATGAAAAAATAAGAAAAGACCTGGAAGAAGATGAAGCAGAAGTTGCTCAACTTGAAGCCCTTATTGCGAAAAGACTGCCAAGAGGATCTGGTAAGTATGAGGGGAAATTTCCTTTTAAATGTTTTAACTGCAATAAGATTGGTCATTTTGCCTCAAGGTGTTCGGAAAGATTTTCAAGGCCAAATCCAAATAGATCAAGGTTCCAAAATAAATGTTACTATGTTCATGAAGATGATGATGAAGGAGTAACATATGATGAATCAGAGACAGGAAACAAATCTGGAAGTGACTGGGTGTTTATTGCCATCAAAGAAGAAGATCCAATGCCCTCTAAATCTGTCAATCATAAAATTGAAGAAAGAGCTTTGGCTGTCCAAGTTGAAGAAAAGGATGATTGGGTCATTGACAGTGGATGCTCCCACCATATAATAGCTGACAAAAATAAGTTCATAGATTTGGAAAGGTATGAAGGAGGTGTGGTAAAATTTGGTGATAATTCTGTTGGTAGAATTAGAGGTAGAGGAACTATTTCTTTTGATGGAAAGAACAAAACTGGTAATGTACTGTATGTTGAAGGCCTAAAGCACAATCTTCTCAGTGTTGGACAATTGGTGGACAAAGGCTATGATCTTCGATTCAAAAATGGAAAATGCAAGATCTTTGAAAGTTCCGGAACAGAGATTGCATCCGGTACTCAAACTAAAGGTAATATCTTCCACTTGGTTGGTATTAGTAAAAGTTACCTATTTGTTCAATTAATCAGAGTTGGTTGTGGCATAGGAGAATGTGTCATGTGAATTTTGATAATATCATCAAGATAAGCAACACTCAAGTTGTAAGAGATCTTCCAAGACTTGTGAAACCTACTAATAGCTTGTGCAAAGAATATCAGTTGGTTAAGCAGAGCAGAGTCACATTCAAAAGTAAGGAATAGTCTTCTACCGAATTATTGGACTTAGTTCATACTGATTTATGTGGTCCGGCAAGAATCAGAAGTGTACAAGGTGATAGATACTTCATGCTATTAATTGATGACTACTCCCGGATGATGTGGGTAACTTTTCTGAAAGAGAAATTAGAAGCTCTTGAGAAATTCAAAATATTCAAGGCTATGGTAGAGAATGAAACTGGATTAAAATTAAAATGTCTGAGGTCTGACAGAGGTGGAGAATTCACATCCGGTGAGTTCATAGAATTCTGTGAGAAACATGGAATAAAAAGATAGTTGTCTGCTCCTAGGACTCCATAGCAGAATGGAGTAGTGGAGAGAAAGAACCAGACCATCCAAGAAGCATCTAGAACCATGATGATGGAAGCAAATGTTCCTCAAATCTATTGGAGAGAAGTTGTAAGCACTACAGTCTATACTTTCAATCGAGTACAAATCAGAAGCAATACTGGTAAGACTCCTTATGAACTTTGGTTTGGCATCACTCCCAC
Source organism: Cunninghamia lanceolata (assembly GCA_027924645.1). NCBI lineage: Eukaryota > Viridiplantae > Streptophyta > Pinopsida > Cupressales > Cupressaceae > Cunninghamia > Cunninghamia lanceolata. The sequence goes on from BSBN01000385.1 coordinate 1,588,414, forward strand.
TGTGAGGTATTTCAGAGTATTTGGTAACAAATGTTACATTAAAAGAGATGAAGATCTAGGAAAATTTGATGCTAGAAATAATGAAAGAATATTCTTGGGTTATTCTACTCAAAGCAAATCATACTAATGTTATAACAAGAGATTAAGGAAGATTGTGGAAAATACAAATGTGAAGGTTGATGAAGGTATTGAAAAACCCTCAAGGCTTTATGAATATGATGAAGATTATCAAAATGATGTTTTTGTTCAACAAGTCCAAGCTCCCTCTGAAATTCAAATTCAAACTGATCCAGTAAATCAGGAAGAAGAGATAAGTTTGAATGAACCTGTTCAAGAATCAGAAGTGCAAGAAACTCCCAAAGTTCCTAAGTATGTAAGATTGAATCACTCTAAAGATCAGATCATAGGTGATAAAAGCAAAGGTGTACAAACTAGATGAAGGATTGCTCAAGATTCAGAAGAGTATTGTCTGATTTCAAAGATTGAACCTAAGACAGTGAATGAACCTTGCAATGATGAAAACTGGACTAAAGCAATGGAGGAAGAGCTGATGCAAATTGAGAAAAATCACACTTGGGATCTTGTCCCTAGACCTAAAAACAAGAATGTGATTAGAACCAAATGGCTCTTCTAGAATAAACTGAATGAAGATGGTGAAGTAGTCAAAAACAAAGTCAAATTGGTCTGCAAGGGTTACTCCCAAGTTGAAGGAGTTGATTTTGAAGAAACTTTTGCTCCGGTGGCAAGAATTGAAGTAGTCAAATTATTTATTGCTTTTGCTGCCTTCAAGGATTTCAAAGTATATCAGATGGATGTCAAATCTACCTTCCTGAATGGTGACTTGGAAGAAGAAGTATACATTGAGCAACCGGATGGATTTCAATTGTCTGAACATGGTGATATGGTCTGCAAGTTGAAGAAAGCACTGTATGGACTGAAGCAAGCCCCAAGAGCCTGGTATGAAAGTTTGGATAAGCATCTTTTGAAGATTGGTTTCAACAAAGGTACTACTAACAGTAATTTGTATTTCAAAATTGTTCATGAAAATATCTTGATAGTTGAAGTGTTTGTTGATGATATCATTTTTGGAGGAAGTGAGAGTATGTGCAAGACTTTTGCAAATCAAATGAAAAGTGAATTTGAGATGTCCATGTTTGGGGAAATGAATTTCTTCTTGGGTCTGCAAATCACTGAAACAAAGAAAGGAATCTTCATTTCTCAGACCAAATATGTAAAAGAGTTGTTGAAGAAATTTGGGATGGAAGAATTAAAACCAATGAGTACTCCCATGGCAACCGGATGTAAATTGAACAAAGATGATGACTCTCCTAAGGCTGATCAGAGAAAGTACAGGTCAATGATTGGAGGACTATTGTATCTCACTCAAACTAGACCTGATATTATGAATGTTGTTGGTCTTGTTGCTAGATTCCAAGCTGATCCTAAAGAATCTCATGTCATGGCAATCAAGAGGATTTTTAGATATCTAAAGGGGACAGTTGAGTATGGTTTGTGGTATCCTAAAGATCATAATTTCTCTCTTCATGCATATACAGATGCGGATTGGGCAGGAGATGTGGATGACCGGAAGAGTACTAGTGGTGGAGCATTCTTTTTGGGGAAGAGATTGGTTTCTTGGGTAAGCAAGAAATAAGAGGCAATATCTCTGTCCACAGCTGAAGCATAATATATTGTAGCAACAGGTAGTTGCACTCACGTTTTGTGGATGAAGCAAATGCTAAGAGACAATAGAGTGGAGTATGAGGAACCTATCACAATCTTCTATGATAATTCAAATGTAATAAATATATCTAAGAATCTAGTATTGCATTCAAATACTAAACATATATCTATCAAGTTTATTTTTTTGAGAGAGCAAGTGAACAAGAATGAAGTCAGAATGGAGTTTGTGTCTTCGAAGGATCAGATTGCAAATATTTTTACTAAACCTCTTCCTAAGGAGTCTTTTGAGTATCTCAGGGAAAAGTTAGGGGTTATTACCCCTCCGATTATGAACTAAGGTGCACTGATGTGCATCAGTCCGGTAAATTTCACAGTCATATCTTGTGGACCAGATTGATGTTTGGGAGGCTGCCACTCAGGGGGAGCGGCTAGTATGATTATGAATTGATGCAAGTATGTGCCCTTTGCCTTTGATGTCAAAGGGGGAGAGAAGACATGTGAAAAACAAGTAATTGTTGATCAAAGGGGAAGCAGGAAAGGAAGAGAAGACATGTGAATGATTGTTGCTAATAGGGGGAGTTGTGACAATGAGAAGTTCTTATCTTGATGGTTAAAACAATTTTTCACATCATATGTTGCCATCAATGACAAAGGGGGAGATTGTTGCAAGTATGGACCTAACTGGTGTTCTCATTGATGTCAACATACTCCTGTTGCATTGATGATAAGGATTGGATGAGCTATGTGATGAGGATATTGAGAAAATTAGTCCTAATCAAGAACAGAGAAGAATAGTGGAGACAGTGAGGTAAAGATCCCAACTAAGATGAAGATCAGAGGATGTGCTTCAAAGGGTTTGTATATATCTGTCTTAAGATGATCCAGTAAAGATTTTAGAGGTCCACACGAAGATCTAAAGAAGTTATGACCACTTAAGTAAAACCGGTTCTGGCAGATGATCAGAGGTGATAGAGTGATACAGATAGGTCCGATGAGATCAAGAAATGCAATATCATGTTCTGCAGATTTGGTGGAATGTTTAGGAAGTAAATGTGAAGTGTCAACTCAATTGGTTCGTGGTCTAGAGGTCTGAAAGCATCTATTCCAATATGACAGTGATGACAGACTGTGTTCTTGAGGTTTCAGATGAAGGAGAGAATGATTTCAGTAAGCAGAAGTAGTGTGGATGTTCTTGGTGATTCAGGAAAGCTTGTGGAAGTCTTTGGGATGTGTCCAGTTCATGTTGGTGGTCCACATTGAAGATTGCACTCGTAATTGAAGAATTACTTTTGGATGATAATGTTCTTCCTAAGTCTGGCCGACCGGATGAGTTACACATCCTACGGATGATCTTGGAGATGTTCTGTGAAGAATGGCGTGTTCCTAAAGGAATATTGGAATCTCAAATCTATGTGGCCAATAGTGTGTTGATCCGCGTGAAGTCTTTTTGTAATTAGTCATGCTGCATTTATATATTTGCTCTGTAATGTATGCCGACTTGGATGGTTATTCCTAAGTCGATGTATTGTATAAATAAGGAGTTGTAAAGTCATTTCATAGTAGTGTAGTGAGAGATGAGTGTGTGGTAGAGAGGAGCAGAGAAGAAGTATTGAGCTTAAATGGAACTGACTCAAGCATGGTGAAGATGCTATTCTTCAGTTCAAGTATGTGATACTTATTATTCTGTAGACAGTGTGTCTCTTGTAGGCAGTGGGCCTCTTGTGAGCAGTGTGCTCAGGCAGTGAACCCTAATTGGCATGTGCCATTTTGTTCTTTCTATTCTTATAACAGAGAATACAATCTTGGGTTAGTCAACCCATGGTTTTTCCCTTAACCGGGTTTTCCACGTCAAAATCTTGGTGTCATATGTGTTAATGTGTTTCTACCCTTGAATTGTTACTTTATGTTTCTATGATTGATTTATTATGATGCTGCTGAATTAAGGAAAGGATTTAAGTGATTAAATTGCAAGAAAGTTTTTGACAACTGATTCACCTCCCCCCCTCTCAGTCGTCTACCCTAAATCTAACAGTTACTACTTTGTCCTTTTTGTTCTTTTGTGCCTTGGTTGGTAGTCAAGGCATGTGACTTAGAGGACTTAAGAGTTCCCATCTAGATTAGCTTGTCCTATTCCTGAGTGAGATTGATAGCAAAATCATCTAAAGATGGCATGGTGAATTGAGTACCAAGTGCACCCTTAGTAGCATAGAAGGTAGAAATAAACACATAATATTCTGAACTTAGCTTAGAGAGAATACTAAGAATCAGTTATTCATCTTTCTTTTCAATTCCACATTGTTTTAACTACAGCCTTAGTGATTTCAATTTAGTGAAGAAATCCTAGATTGTGTTGAAATTGTCTAGACTTAAACTAATTAGTTTATTTTCCAACATATGACCCCTCATTGAATCTTGTGTGCCAAATAGTGTTTCTAGCTTTGTCCAAATTTCATTTGGTGTATTCAAAGACTCAATGTGAAAGAGCAAATCAGGGAAACAGACAAACATAATGTTCCATATGCCTCATCACATTTGTTAAACCACTTGGGCTTATCTTCATCTTTAGTGGGTTCAATTTTAAGTCCCATAGTTATCCTATTTAATCCATCTTTCCTTAAGTGAATTGTCATGCATGATTTCCACTCAAAGTAATTGTATGGCGTTAGGATGGGCACATTTGTTTGATCCATAAAGAAATGCAAATAAGAAATGTCGAAAAGAAGAGAACCCAACCAAGACAACCCCCCCTTTTCACTCAATCAAAGAAGCCCCCAAAAAGATATGATTTGGCACTTTATATTAGTGTGTTTACAACTGCCACTAGCAAGAAATACTAAGTGGTCTTGATTTCAATGCATTACAAAACCCTCACGAAGAGCATATGCTGAAAATATAACTTTGGCATAATAACTAAAAAATAAACAGCACCACTATGATTTACTCAAAAAATATGCACTTTCAAAAAAAGAATCGCCTCGATACGAGGTCGTATGTGAAAGTTATGATCCTCCGAAGTTCCCAAAATGAGAACTGTGCAGTGTCACGACTGAGAATCTGTAATTTCTAAAAAATCTCTGCATCAAAATCAAAAAACATCTGCACTGGTGCATAGATCATGAAAAAATAGCCAAAATAAAAAAAAATCATGGGAAATGGAGTCCGTATGAGCAAGAACGGAGCATTTGAAAACTGCCTTCAAAACTGCAACTGCCAACGGAGAGGGGTCTTGTTGTAGCTTTATGAGTGTGTTTCTGCAAACTATATAGACTGCATACAAAAACTAAAACATACCCAGATGGTTTTTTGGTGCTGCGAACAAACCCAGAAGGTATTTTTCTTGTTGATGTACAGAAGATGTTGATCTAGTGTAAATAGAATGCCTTCTACAAAAAATGACCCCAGCAACCAAAAAATGACATGCAAAGGTTGAATCAACTACCTAAGACAAGGAATGGCATGATGAAACCTGCAATATTGATTGAAAACACCAAATATGCAAGATGGTTGTCAGATTTGAGCTTTAAACCCCGGTTTCGCAACTGTGTATGACAATCTTTGATTTCGGTGAAACGAAAGTCAAATCTGACTTTCCCAAGCCTCCTGGATGCGTTGGAACAACTAGAAATGCTAATAGTATAACTAGAAATGCTGCAATCACCTAGATTTCATAAAACACATGTGCAAACCCCAAAGATTAAAAAAGTTTCCATCAAACTTTTCTGATTCTCAAGATCATCTGAAGATGCAAGAGAAGAGCATACTAGGTTTTTCAAAAAATTGTAATAAGATTTATTAGTCCCCCCCCGAATCTCTCAAATATGGAAACTATAATCTACTCTTGCACATATAATAGCTCTGATACCATGTTAGAATCTGAAAAGATTATTAACCCAGAAAACTAATGCAAAGAATAGATATCTAAACTATGAATGTAAATGATACGAAATCAAAATAGCAACATAGAGTTAGTCTCCAAAAGAGTAATGCAAATGCTAGAAGCAAAATAGCATTAAGAGGATGCAAAAGCAAGAGATACAAAATACAAGCCAAGTAGCATGCTTATATAGACTAGGAAGAGGGAGAAGGTGGCAACACCAACCAATGAGGAACAACCATCTATCAAACTAAAGATAGAAAAGTATCTTCCCAAGATAGCTAATGGATGCTCACATGTAGGAAGGTGACACCTCGCAACCACTCACCTAATAAGACATGCTTTATTAACCTAAGCGAGATTAATAGAAGTGTAGGAAAAACCTAGGAACATAGGGAAAAAAATAAATAACCCGCTAGGAAATAAAAACCTACACTAACAATATTGAAGAAGAAGAATCTCTGAAAATGACTCCTAAAACTCCCAAGTATGTGCAGAAGCATCATTCTGAGGATCAAATCATTGGTGATAAGGAGAAAGGTGTGCTGACAAGAAGGAAAGTTGTTGAAGAATAGGTAAATCTATGTTTACTCTCTAAAGTTGAACCTAAAATAGTAAGCGAAGCATGCAAGGATGAGTATTGTATCAAGGCTATGGAAGAACTAATGCAGATTGAAAAGAACCAGACTTGGGAACTTGTCCTAAGACCAGCAAACAAAAATGTGATTGGAACTAAGTGCATATTCAGGAACAAACTGAATGAGAATGGAGAAGTGGTAAGAAACAAGGCAAGGCTTATGTGTAAAGGTTACTCACAAGTAGAAGAAATAAACTATGAGGAAATATTTTCTTCGGTGGCAAGGATGGAGGCCATCATGATATTTTTGGCTTTTGCAGCACATAAGTATTTCAAATTATATCAAATGGATGTGAAGTTTGTTTTCTTCAATGGTGAGTTAGAAGAGAAGGTATACATAGAACAACCATATGGATTTAATTTATCAAACGAACCAGATAGGGTTTGCACATTGAAGAAGGGAATGTATGGATTGAAGCAATCCTCCAGAGCTTGGTATGCAAGGTTAGAAAAGTACTTATTGTAGAAAGGTTTCAGTAAGGGTTCTGTAGACAGTAATATGTACATCAAAGCGGGTGAAGATCAAATTCTAATTGTTGAAGTATATATGGATGATATAATCTTCAATGGAAATGAAGGCATGTGTAAGAACTTTGCAGATGAGATGCAGAAAGAATTTGAGATGTCAATGTGTGGAGAAATGAACTTGTTCCTTGGGCTATAGATCAATCAGACAAATAAAGGCATTTTCATTTCAAAATCAAATTATGTCAAGGAAATGTTGAAGAAGTTTGGAATGGAAGACTCTAAGCTGTTGGATTCAGGACAGACAACTGAGAGGGGGGGTGAATCAGTTGTCCAAAACTTGCTTCTAATTCAAACACTTAAATCCTCTTTGTTATTTAATAGCATATCAATTAATCATTGATGAAAGCATAAAGCATAAACATCAGAGCAGATGCACATCAACACATGAGACACCAAGATTTTGACGTGAAAAACCTGGTTAACGGAAAAACCATGGGGTGATTAACCCAAGGATTATTCTCTATTAGAAGAATAAGAAAAATAGATGGCACATGCCATTTAGGGCTCACTACCCAAGCACACTGCTCACAAGAGGCACACTACCTACAAGAGACACACTGTCTACAAAGTAACAAGTATCACAAACTTGAATTGGAGATTGACATCTTTACCATGCCTGGATCAGTTTCATTTAAGCCCAAAAACTCATGCTCTTCCTTTCGCACTTCTCTTCACTATACCACACTCATCCGCTCCAAGACACACTTCAAAATGAATTCACAATCCCTTATTTATACAAGGCATCAACTTAGGAACAATCATCTAAGTCGGCAAACACCTATAAGATCATTCGCAAGACATGTAATACATCCGGTCGGCTAGTCTCAGGAAGAACACCAACAACCGGTGGTCTTTACATCAAATCCAAACTCTAACTTCAATGCGGAACACCAATAAGAATTGTGCATGATCCAAGGATCACCAAAACCTTTCCTGAGTCACCAAGAACATCCGCACTTTATCAACTTACTGGAATTCTTCTCTTCTTCATCTAAAACTTCAAGAACACAGTTTGTCGCCACTGTCATAATGAGAAAGGTACTTCTAGACCTCCAAACCATGAACAAATCTAGTTGTCACTTCACACTGACTTCTTTAACACTCCCTCCAATCCTCAGAATGAGATAATGCAATTTCGGAGCTCACCGGACCAATCTGTGACACTATGTCACCACTGAACATCTGTCAGAACCGGTTCTACTAGAGCAATCATAACTTCTTCATATCTTCATGCGGACCTCTGAAATCTTGACTGGAGCATCTCAAGACTCATATCTGAAAACCTTTTAAACTGCATCCTCTGATCTTCATCTTATCTTGGCCTTTTACCTTAAAGTCATCACTGTTCTTCACTGTTCCTGATTGAGACTAATTTTCTCAATATCCTCAGCACACAGCTCATCCAATCCTTCTCATAGAAAGCAATATGAGTATGTTGACATCAATGACAACACTGGTTATCCTCATACTTGCAACAATCTCCCCCTTTGTCATTGATGGCAATATATGATGTGAAAAACCATCAAGATAAGAACTTCTCCTTTTTGTCACAGCTCCCCCTATCAGCAACAACTCTTCACATGTCTTCTCTTTCTTTACTGCTCCCCCTTTGATCAACAACCACTTGTTTTTCACATGTCTTCTCTCCCCCTTTGACATCAATGGCAAAGGGCTCATACTTGCAATTTTAACATTTCAGAATCATACCAGCTGCTCCCCCTGAGTAGCAGCTTCCCATCACCAATCCGGATCACAAGATATGACTGTGATATCCACCTGACTAATGCACATCAATGCATCCTAGTTCATCACCGGAGGGGCAATGACCCCTAACTTCTCCCTAAGATACTCAAAAGAGTCCTTTGGAAGAGGTTTAGTAAAAATATCTACAAGCTGATCCTTGGAGGGCACATACTCCAATCTGACTTCACCCTTGTTCACTTGCTCTCTTAGAAAGTGAAATTTGATAGATATATGTTTGGTCTTAGAATGCAACACCAGATTCTTAGAAATATTTATTGCTCTTGAATTACCATAGAAAATTGTGATGGGCCCCTCATATTCTACTTGAATATCTCTTAGCATCTGCTTCATCCACAAAAGTTGAGTGCAACTTCCTGCTGCTGCAATGTATTCTGCTTTAGTTGTAGACAGGGATATTGCCTCTTGTTTCTTGCTTAGCCAAGAAACTAGCCTTTTTCCCAAAAAGAAAGCTCCTCCACTTGTACTCTTCCTATCATCCACATCTCCTGCCCAATATCCATCTGTATATGCATGAAGAGAAAAATCCTGATCTCTAGGATACCATAGGCCATACTCAACTATTCCTTTTAAGTACCTAAAAATTCTTTTGATTGCCATGACATGAGATTCTCTGGAATCAGCCTGGAATCTTGCCACAAGACCAACAGCCTGCATTATATCTGGTCTAGTCTGAGTGAGATACAATAATCCTCCAATCATTGATCTGTACTTGGTCTGATCTATCTTAGGAGAGTCATCATCTTTACTCAACTTACATCCAGTTGCCATGGGAGTGTTCATTGGCTTAGAATCTTCCATTCCGAATTTCCTCAACAATTCTTTCACATATTTGGTTTGAGAGATAAAGATTCCTTTCTTTGTCTGATTAATTTGCAGACCCAAGAAGAAATTCATTTCACCAAGCATTGACATTTCAAACTCACTTTTCATTTGATTTGCAAAGGTTTTACACATACTGTCTCTTCCTCCAAAGATGATATCATCAACAAATACTTCAACAATCAGAATGTTTTTATGATCAATTTTGAAATATAGGTTACTATCAGCAGTACCTTTGTTGAAACCAATCTTCAAAAGATGTTTGTCCAGCCTCTCATACCATGCCCTTGGGGCTTGCTTTAGACCATACAGTGCCTTCTTTAATTTGCAGACCATATCACCATGCTCAGATAACTGAAATCCATCTAGTTGTTCAATGTACACTTCTTCTAAGTCACCATTTAGGAAAGCAGATTTGACATCCATCTGATACACTTTGAAATCTTTGAAGGCAGCAAATGCAAGAAATAGTCTGACTACTTCAATTCTTGCCACCAGAGCAAAGGTTTCCTCAAAATCAATCACTTCTATTTGAGAGTAGCCTTTACAGACTAATCTGGATTTGTTTCTGATTACTTCACCAACTTTATTTAGTTTGTTCCAGAAGACCCATTTGGTTCCAATCACATTCTTGTTTCTAAGTCTAGAAACAAGATCCCAAGTGTGATTTTTCTCAATTTGCATCAACTCTTCCTCCATTGCTTTGGTCCAATTTTCATCATTGCAAACTTCCTTTATTGTCTTAGGTTCAATCTTTGAAATCAGACAACATTCATCTAAATTTTGAGAAAATTTCCTTCTAGTTTGCACACCTTTGCTTTTGTCACCTATGATCTGATCTTCAGAGTGGTTCAGTGTTACATACCTTGGAACTTTGGGAGTTTCTTGCACTTCTTTTTCTTGATCAGGCTCATTCAGACCAACCTCTTCTTCCTGATTTACCGGATCAGTCTGAATCTGACTTTCAAAGGAGGATTGAGCTTCTTGAACTAGAGGGAAAGTTCATTTTTGCCTTGTAAACTTCTATTTAAGCAGGTACTTTGAGAGGAGATGTAGTATTTGATTGACAGGTACTATTATGCCACCTATTTGTCTCCAGATACGAGTGTCAAAGACTCCTATAAAGACTTGCATTGCAAGTGTGTTGTAAACCTTGTTGTTTAGATCATACATTGTGTAGGTTTTGGAGTTTGGGGTTTTTCACCCATAAGGGTTTTCCCCACGCTATATCTTGTCTCTCTCTCTCTTCTATCTTACATTCTTGTGTTGTGTATTTCTGCAATATCTCCATTGTTATGTTAATAACACTGTAATTGTAAAGGTTAAAAAGAATTTGCACTCATCTCTCCTCTTTAGATTAGTGTAGGAAGCGATTTCCACACACCTAGCTTCCTTTCACTCATTAGTTGCAAATGCATGGGAGCCTGCATCATGACTTGCAATAACAATCCCTTGTAAAGGGTGCAAGGAAAAAAATAAATCTTCAACCTGGAAATCAAGTGCTCCTCTATTCACAACTACCCTCTACTTGTATCTGCTAACTCCAGCTTGTAGTTGCTCCCAGTCTACTTGATGGATTGCATACATGGCATGGCACCTTGCTCTCCTCCAATAGCTTGCTTTATTTTGACCTTAGGCCTCTCACCCCTCAAGTTTGCAATCTCAACTAGAGCATTATGTCTTCTCTCTTTGTCTCTAACCATCATGGCATCAAACATGGTTTCTTGATCAATGTTACTGCTCTCTTCCAAAAGAAGTAAATCATATCTAACCTCTAATATCTCCTTGTGTAATGCCTACAATGAATGTGTGTATTCTTCACCCTTAATGGAAAACAGAAAAGATTGAGTCTTCCTTGCCTTTTCAATGCCATCAATTCTTAGATTTGAAAGAGACCCTTGCATTACAACTATGTGATGTCTTCCATACTCACCCAACAATCCTTGCAACTTGTCAAGTGCTACTTGAAGGGGCTTGGACTGAGAATCAACAACACAACCCATATCATCCAAACCTGCAGTGTTTAATGTTGCTCTCTCCTTTGGATCTGCACAATGAGTGGCCTTTTCCTTCTCTCTGTTCATATCGATTTGCAAAACAGTAAATGGAACCTCTAGCTTGGAATTGAGCCCCTTAACCTCATTTTGTATTGAATTACCTTCACCAAACTGCCCAAGCAATGCAAAAATAATTTGGGTTGCATCCTCATATTCTAACTGCAAATGTTGAGTATCCTCAATCACATTGAAAGGTGTCTTCCCACTATGGAAACCCTACATGAGGACTAGTACCTTTCCTTGGAATGTCATCTATTATTAGATTAACATGCTCTTGTAACAAATCTTGAACCTCTAGTGGTAATTGATCAACCCTAGTTGTTGTCATAATAGTCCTAGGTTGGTTTGCGCTTACAAAGCCCTTGTCTTCCTATTCTATGGTCTGTACAAACTTCTTCTCACTTACCAACATGACACTAGATCCCATTTGTGATTCTTGACTTTCTTCTTTCAAAGGTGTCAAAGTGTAACAAATCTCATCCTTTTCTATGGCACAAGTGTTTTTCCTACCATCATGAACTGCCTTTATATCATACTGCCAAGGCCTACTAAGAAGCATATGGCAAACATCCATTACAATGACATCACACAACACTTTGTCCTTATATCCCCCTATTTTGAATTCTACCCAACATTGATCATTAACTAATACTTGTTGCCATTTATTTATCCATGAGACCTTATATGGAGTGGCATGGGGTAATCTTTTCAATTTTAACTTATCTACCATTTCAATAGAAACCAAGTTATCAGTACTACTAGAATCAATGACAACTTTACAACATTTACCTTGCTATTTGCATGTAGTCCTGAAGAGAGACTTGCTCTGTGGTGGTTCTTTCTCCATTGGCACTTTGATCAAGGTTCTTCTCATCAACAAGGACTCTCCAACTTCTGGATCAGCATTGTATAATGGAGAATTAACACTTTCATCATCCTCAACTTGTGCAATTTGATTCCTCCTTTCACCCCCAAAAGAAGTAGATGATTGTTCTTTAGTGCATTGCCATGCTTTGTGGCCTACAATTTTTTTGCATTTATAGCATTTCCTAGTGAATCCACTTGATCCTCCTCTACTCCCAAATCTGCCCCTAAAATCTGATCTTCTTCCCCTAAACTGCCTCTTGAATCTGTTGCTTGTTCTTGAACTCTACTTGTCTCTCCCTGACTCCCATGTGACTGTCCTGAATTAGAAAATGAACCTCTTCCTCTAAAACTTGTCCTTTCCCTACCTCTACTTTTCTTTTCTTGTCTCCTTCTCAACTTCTCTTCAACCTTCATGGCTAGTTGATAACATTCTTCTAGAGTCCTAGGGCTTGTGAGACTCAATTCATCTTGTAGGCTATATTTTAGTCCATTAAGGTATCTTACAACCTTACCAACTTCATCCTCCATATGACCTTATCTAATACTTAGTTTGTAGAACTCCTCTGTATATTCCTTTACATCCATATCTTTTTGTCTCAAATTTTGTAATTGCCTATGCAATTGAGTGGCATAATCACTAGGTAGAAATTTACCTTTCAACTTTGCAACCATTCTGTTCCAAGAGGTGATTTTAGATTTGCGTCGCTTCCTTCTCTAATCTTGCACATAGTCCCACCAAAGGGATGTGTGACCCTTCAACTTTGTTCTTGCCAACTTCACTTGTTGTTCTTTAGGCACATCTTCAAATTCAAAATACTTGTCTAGTTCTCCTATCCAATCAAGAATTTCCTCACTATTTAGACTCCTTGAATACATTGGGAGTTCCATCTTGACCTTAGGACTGTCATTCTTGACAGCCTTGAGTAGCCTCTCTATCCTTATCTCTTATGTTGATAACTGAGAGGGGGGCTGAATTAGTTATCTTAATTATTTCAACTTTATGTTCTTCTTTAACAACTAGTGTAGCATCAAATCATATAAGCATGCATAACCATGAAAGCAGAAATAAAATTAATACACATAACACAATGATTTTGACGTGAAAAACCCTGTTAAGGGAAAAACCACAGGGTGACTAACCCAAGATTGTATTCTCTGTTAAAAGAATAAGGTAGTACAAAATGGCACTTACCAATTAGCGCTCATTGCCCAAGCACACTGCTCACAAGAGGCTCACTGCCTACAATAGTTTATAGAAAGAAAACCACGTACTTGAAATGATGAGGAGCATCCACATATGCTGAGGTTTAGTTTCGGTTAGGCTTAATATACTGATCTGCTACACTTCATTCTTCCTCTGTTCTAATGATGTTGTTCTGTCACATTTTGGACCTGTATAGCTACTTCCACACTGCTCTCTACTTTTATTCACACTTCCTTACACACCACACAAACCTTCACATCAAAATCCATCTGGTATATATATCCGCACCAAGGATTTCATCATCTTTCTAGTCGACTTTCGGAATACTCAATATTTTCCCAAACTCTGGTCTGTCGGCTAAATCCTTGCTTACTAAGTGATGTGAATCAAAGAGATGCTTTAGAAGTCATCAATCATGTTGGCTAACCATGAATGATCCATCAAGAAACATGATCACCATCAATTTCTTATCTAGATTAAGGTCTGATGCTCTATCGGTCAGTTCTTCCTCAGTCTACTCTGACAAACAGGAACCCAACACTTAGGTGCTCATATCTTTTCACTCTTTCATCACCGGAGGCTCAATCTCTGGAATGTATCAGTCATGGTACTCCTCTTGACTTCCCCAAGTCTGCACTTTTCTAAGATACTTCCTCTGAGAGATCCGGACCTGATTGTCGGACCTTGCTGCATGCTTTGTTCTTGCTCATCGGACCAAAGGACTCTTCAATCTGACTTCCGGTATAGACATACCATGTCCTACGGATGGGTGGGATGAACTTTGTTGCCATCAATGACAACACTCATGAAGCCACACAGTGTCTTTTGCCAACAATCTCCCTCTTTGGCATTGATGGCGACACTTAGTGAAAAATGACTAAGTGTCACACTGCACTCCCCCTTGGTTGATGCTCTATTCTAATGTACATTTTTCTAGAGCTCCCCCTTAGCTAGATTCCACATTTTTCACTGCTCCTCACTCCCCCTTTGACATCAATGGAAAAGGGTAGAATCCGCACACCAAAATTTCCAAAAATCCAACTATACTTAGCCACATAAGTATATATACATGTTATACTTACATGTACTGAAGTATATTTGCAAAGGTGGTCTTCAACTATACCACTTCTATTGCCCAACTCTTCTTCATCCTGTCCAAAATTGAAATGTGACCACTTAGCAAAAATGCAAAAGCTTCTTCCCTCTTTAAGTCTACCAGATCACTAGTCCGGGCTGTGGTCTGGGCATCAGTGAGGGCCTCATGCATTGCCTCTAACTTAGGGATAATTATCCCTCTTAGTTCACTTAGTCTGCTTATTCTATTTTTCTTCTCCTTCTCAAGCTTCTTTATTTCATTTATAGCGGCAATAGTCTGACACTCTTGATTCATGATGGAAGAGGTGAGAGGATCAAAATTTTGAGATAAACTTGATAGTTTGCTCTCTTGTTCTTCCACCTTTTTGGTGATATCTGATGTCACGGTGGGCCAAGATAGACAAAATTTGTATAGATCTCCACCATCTTTAAGAGCATTTTCTAAGCTCTTTATTCCAATATCCAAATTTCTCCTATCATTTGTTATAAGACCTTGTACCTCAGAGAATCTCTTACCCAAAAACTCTTTCCAAACTTTCTCTTCTGCTGCTTTCTCCAAAGAATCAAAATGTGTGCTAACAGCATTAACAAGAGATTTTAGATTACCAGATGAGGAGGCTGAAAGATCCTTCTAGAAGGATGGCATGATCTTCTCCAACACACCGGATGCAATCTCTATTAGCTCACAGTCTTCCATATGTGACTTCAGAAGTTTTTCTTTTGCTTTGGCTTGAGCAAAAGATGCTACCTTCATTGTCTAGACCGGAGAGAGGGAATCAAAATTGAATGGTCCTTGAAGTAGCTCTGGTTCATCTAATTCCATCATTTCTTTTTTTAGGAAGTATTTGACTACTTCTGCAGTGTCTCTTGCCAGAGACAGAGTTTTCTTCCCTTCTGCAGCCTCAGCACTGTCGCCTGTGGTCTTCTCTGTTTGATCTTCTTCTCTTCCCTTCACTTCTTCTTCTTGACTGATTCTCTCTTCTTTTCTTTCTTCTCCTTCAATTCCAGAGTCTGCTGGGGGATCCGGAAGAGAGGTGTCTACTTCTCCATGGACTTCCTCTTCCGAAATAGAGGAATCTAAGTCCTTAGTCTTCTCTTTACTTGTCTCCTTTATTTCTTCTGCAACTTTCTTAGTAGAATCTTCCGTAGATGTACTTGATCCTTTGACATCCATGGCAGAGGGTTCATCACTTATGTCCTCTACAATAGGGAGATTGAATCTTTTATAGGCATTCCAGAGGATCTCTTTAGTCTCTTTAGCCACCTGATCAGTCTCTCCGAGCATAAGCTTGTTCATTCTGGCTTTTCTCCAGAACTCATCCTTGCAATCTTTGAAGATCATGTTCATTTACTATGGAGTGATGGAGAGATAGAGATGAATAGATATTTGTTCCCAGATCTCCATATCCTTTTCCTTGGCATTATCTTTTCTGAGTTCAAGTGCTTTCTCTAAACTCTTGGGGATTAGAGAAATGATTTCAATGAATGCTTTATTATATATGTTTAGGTACTTAACTGTGGCTTCTTCCAATATCCTTTTATCTGCATCATTATACTCATCATAGAATTCTATCATTGGTTGCAGATTCCCATCCACAGTAACTGCCTTGACTACATCATCAATGGACAGAGTTGGCCTTTCAACAAACTCTTCTGCCTCTTCCTTGCTATGACCGGTAGAGGGTTCACCGGATGTTTTCTTCTTCTTCTTCATTTTCTTGACTTCCTCATCGATCTCAGTTTCTTCATCATCCTTCTGACTTGTATATGACCTTGTTGCCTTTTTCTTTGTTCTCTTCTCTTCCTTTCCGGATGTCTGGGCTTCCACTTTTGATGCTTTTTGGCTCTTAGAGGTGGCAGGTGCAGAGCTTTTGGAGGATTTGGTCCGGGAGGGGGCTTGCATCGGAGCACTTTCTTTTTCTGTTTCTTGCCTTTCTTTCTCTACCCTTTCCATCTTCTCTCTGTTGGCATCAACTACCTCCTTTGATATTCCATGCCTTTTGGCAAATTCTTCTACTTCCCCTCTCACTTTTCTCTTGATCTCAGGTTGTCTTAGTTCAACATGAACTTTTACACTCAACTCTTGGAAAGTTCCAAACCTTTCTACCTTAGGGTCCTTGGGTGACTCAGCAGGTGTTGGATATGCAGCTTTAGGATTTTCTCATCAACCTCATACCCCATTGGCATGATCCACACTATTTGCGGTTCCACTGCCTCCATTAGGCATTGATTAGTGTCTACCATAAAGCACACTATCCTTGTATTTCTCAACCAATGATTGGGGGATTCTATATATGGCTTGCATCATACTTTGAAAGTTCTTGAAGTAGCCCCAGAGTGTTGTATTATGTGCCTTGGCATCACCAAGCCCATGCATATAATCTCTTATTTGTATGGCTACTGGTCTGTCATTTTGCTATATCCAACCACTAGATCCGAGTAGCTCATTCATAAAGTAAAAGAACAAACCCAATATTAGCCCACCATACTTGAATGAGTTCTTCTTGTCCTTCTTGATCTTTTGTAGGTTTTCCAACAGTTGGCTCAGAAGAAACTCACAAAGGTCATAATCTACATTCTCCCTTAACATATGATAAGTAGCATAGATTGCAGTTCTGGATACAGAATTCTCCCTACTAGAGTGATATATCTTATAGCCAATTATCATAGATGCAAACTTGATATCCGGATCTATGATGTCCTCTATTGTCATTTCCCTCTTGTCAAATTTGATCTGGTAGCCTCACTGACAATTTGGTTTTTGACTGATTTGAGAGCAGGCAACCCACCGGATGAGTGCAATCCAGTTACCACCCTAATTGCATCCTTGGTTATCTTGAATGGCCTCATCAACCACATAAAGTTGTCATGCATTCTACTAAGAACATACCGAACCCAATCATCTTCAGCAAAATAGGGGAAATGAATGCAGTGTCCAAAATTCTTATCCTGGATGGCCTTGTACTGGGGTTTAAGTTCAAATGATTCATCTATCAGTTCCTTGTGATAGATATCCATCAGCTTGGATTCCCCAAATTCTTCAATGTTTGTGTGTATGTAAACCCTAACATCTTCTACATGCAGAACTCCATGCGGAATGCTAGAAAATGCACCTAGGGGATCAACTTCTAGGGATTTGTAGGGATGTTTCTTGAATTTAGGGCGCAGCCTATCAATGATCTTCAAAACATTCAGAGTAGCCATCTTTCAAAAGATTCAGAGAGAGATATTCAAGAGCGTAAAATATCTTTTACGCTTTTAGGGTTCACAATATGAGCCAAATCGGATTGCTAGATGAATTGACTTCTGCGGTTGATCTTTGAGAGGTTTGAGACAATTTTGTTGCAGAGCTCCTTCTCTCTTCTTCTTGAATGCAAATGTGCAAATGATGAACAAAAGAACCATTTTATTTCTGTGCAAACCCTAATTCCATTTTGCAATAAATGCACAACTTAAGTTATTCCGGTTGCCTTGTTTTCCTTATTCTGAGAGAGATCTTTCTGGATCACTGAGATGCACCTAGAATGATAACTTACAATGTATCTCCATTTCTCCAATCATTCCATCTAACCGCAAATCCAAATATTTCAATTATACCAGATCTAACTGTGAAAGTCCTGCTTTTGCCGAATGACTGTCAAACTGGATTAATCTTGGATGATTAACCTTTTCAAACTCTTGCGGATCTTTCAAATCTTTACCAAGGGTTATTTAGATGTTTCTCTGAGAGCCCTTTTAATCTGCAACCTTCCATGTGCCAATTCCAGGCACCAATTGACTGGCTGGGGGAAATTGTTTTCTTTTGTGACTCCCCCTGAGCCAGAGCTCATCTATTTAGTTACCAGAAGGAATATCAGCACTAGATTCTGGTGCGGATCCATCCCCAACATTTTTTGTACTTCTCTTCACCCAAATTTTGTTCATCTCCCTTTGAATTTCATCCGCATTCACTTTTCATTTTCCTTTGTCTTGGTTTTGATTATGATGCACCGGACCCTTTTTGTCCTAATTCTTACTTCTACAGAATTTGGCAATATGACCATTGCAATTGTAGCAAACAACATTTCTTTGTATATTTGATTGGTATCCTCTTGATCTACATTGATTAGCCATATGTCCCATTCTATTACATGCAAAGCATCTACCATTGAATGAATTGTTTATTTGCATATTTCTACATTCATGAGATTTGTGACCATACCTTTTGCAGTTAAAACACTATCTAGAGAAGGATGAATTGGCCTAATCTATTCTTCTTCTGCACTGATTTGCTTTGTGACCGAAGTTATTGCAATTGTGGCAATATCCATTGAAGGATGGATATCTTTAAGCATTTGGTTGCCTTACCAGAGGTCTTCTAGGCCTATTTCTTGGATTTCCTAATCCAGAGTTCCTCTGACCGGATCTGGAGCTTTCACCTTTCTCATACCCCAAGCCTTACTTGTCATCTACCCTCTTTTGGCTTTCAAGAAGAACTTCAAGCTGAGCATAGCTTATCTTGAATTTCTCTTTGTATTCATTTATTGTTTGAAGATCCCTTTTTAGAGTGTCAATCTGATTCTCAAGTTATTCTTCATTATCTCTGGCTTCTTCAAGATCAGATTCCAGATGCTTGATTATTCTATCCATTTTGTAGTAGTCTTTTGACTTCTCCTTGAGAGATTGTTTTAGATTATCTTCAATTTTTCTTTTCTCTTCAATGTCTTGGGTGAATTTCATAACCCCTGATTCCATTTCATGTCTTACCATAATGACCTCTTTTGATAGCTTCTCACATAACTTGTTCTTCTCATTCAAATCTTCATCAGTATTATTGACTTCACTTTGACTTGCTAATTGTTGAAGTAGTTCCTTTCTTTTTTTCATAGAGATACTCAATTTCTCTTTTAGTTCATTTATGAAATTATCAACTTGTTTGAGTCTTTCCTTCAAGTTATTGACTTCAGAGTGAGACTGTTCAAGATCATCTAAGGCAGACTGAAGTTGTTCCCTCATACCATACATATCCATTGAGATTCCCAGATCTTCCTCAAGCTATTAGGCTCTGTTTGGAGGAACTTAGCTCTGATACCAATTGTTGATAACTAAGAGGGGGGTTGAATTAGTTATCTTAATTATTTCAACTTTCTATTCTTCTTTAACAACTAGTGCAGCATCAAATCATATAAGCATGCATAACCATGAAAGCAGAAAAAAAATCAATACACATAACACAATGATTTTGACGTGGAAAACCCTGTTAAGGGAAAAACCATGGGGTGACTAACCCAAGATTGTATTCTCTGTTAAAAGAATAAGGTAGTACAAAATGACACTTGCCAATTAGGGGTCACTACCCGAGCGCACTGCTCACAAGAGGCTCACTGCCTACAATAGTTTATAGAAAGAAAACTAGGTACTTGAACTAATGAGGAGCATCCACATATGCTGAGGTTCAGTTCCGGTTAGGCTTAATATACTGATCTGCTGCACTTCATCCTTCCTCTGTTCTAATGTTGTTGTTCTGTCACATTTTGGACCTATATAGCTACTTCCACACTGCTCTCTACTTTTCTTCGCACTTCCTTACACACCACACACACCTTCACATCGAAATCCATCTGGTATATATATCTGCACCAAGGATTTCATCATCTTTCTAGTTGGCATCCAGAATACTCAATATTTTCCCAAACTCTAGTCTATCGGCTGAATCCTTGCTTGCTAAGTGATGCGTATCAAAGAGATGCTTACAAAAGTCATCAATCATGTCATTTAACCATGAATGATCCCTCAAGAAACTTGATCACCATCAATTTCTTATCCGGATTAAGGTCTGATGCTCTACCAGTCAGTTCTTCCTCAGTCTACTCTGACAAACAGGAACCCAACACTTAGGTGCTCATATCTTTTCACTCTTTCATCACCGGAGGCTCAATCTCTGGAATGTATCATTCATGGTACTCCTCTTGACTTCCCCAAGTCTGCACTTTTCTGAGATACTTCCTCTAAGAGATCCAGACCTGATTGTCAGACCTTGTTGCATGCTCTATTCTTGCTCATCGAACCAAAGTACTCTTCAATCTGACTTCTAGTATAGACATACCATGTCATGCGGATGGGTGGAATGAACTTTGTTGCCATCAATGACAACACTCATGAAGCCACACAGTGTCTTTTGCCAACATCTTCAACATCTCTTTCTTCTTCTTGTTCTACTTGTGGTGTCTCCTCACCCACATCTTCTTCGTCTTCTTGGTCACTCATATCTCCTGTGACCACTCCTCTTTTCCAATTTATTTCAAGTGCAAAAAGTCTAGCTTCAAAAATTTATCTCATCTCTCTTGCATGTTTCTCCTCCAACTCACTCACTTCTCTAGCAACTATATTTGTTTTTGGAGGCATCTTGACCACAATATCACTTCACTATTCTTTCTTACAAATCTCTCCTGCTCTAATACCAAAATAATGTAGAGGGATCATACAATGACTAATGCAATCTACAATCACCCACAAGGACCCTTGACCTACAATCTTCTAGGTCTTCCTTTACAAACTACCCTTAAGCCTTGTAGCCTTTCAAAAAGGCCTTTTTGACCATAACTCTCATTACAGACCTGCTACCCAAAAGACAAAACCCATTTGGGATACCCTTTTGGACAAAACAAAACATATTCAAAAATGGGGTAGGGTTCCTTTGTAAGGATTGAGGCAAATCTTGACTGTCATCTTTTCTATTAGGCCTAATTAGGTCTCCTAGGCTTGGCATTCCTCTAGTTCTTGACTTCAAATGGAATTTTCTTTGTTCGTACACATTAAATACACTTAATAAGATCCCAATAAACCATCCCCCTATCATGAACAGTCCTATACAATCATATTCATCAAACCCTCTAAACCTACTAGTGTTCTTGACTGAAAACAGGGTGAAGTGCAGCAAACTGTCATGAATTTCTCCTCCATTTGTGCAAAACCCAAACTCCAACTCTTGATATATGTTAGAGGACATCAAAATATACTTTATTACCAAGTTCCTTGACCAGGTCATGTGGGAAACATGAGAAATTGCATTTTTTGTGCTTCCTGAAACCCTAGGTAGGGTTTAGGACAGTCTACACTAAAATGTTGATATCTCCTTCAAAACCCAATGGATTTTTATCAAACCAAGTGAAAATGAAATGTAGAACACTCTTATACATGATGAAGACCACCTTCAGTGCGTACAGATGAGCCTCAAGCTGTACAATATAAAGAAAGTTACAAGAAATTAGAAAAAACTCAGAATTTTCACATGCAAGACAGTAATTTCTTATTCAAAATCTCCAACAACCTTCTCCCATCATGGATACAAGACATATATAAGGTTTTTCAACCATATTTCAAATGTCCTAACCATCGTTTGGTTAGTGGCTTAACAAATCACCATGTTTACACTTTTTTAAGTTGCTTGACAACTTTTGTGCCACTATGACAACATTGACATTTTTACACTACCTAACAATGACTCCAAATGACATGACATGGCCTAAAAAAGACCTTATTACATGAAATCAACTCTCATATGATGAAAAACCAAAAATTCACCACCTAGAACCAAGGGTGCACCTAAAACCAAGGGTGCCCCTACACCAAATTGATTCACCCCCCCCTCTCAATTGTCTTGTGCATTCAACATTACATATGATAACTCATATACACTTCTTAAAGACTACTCTGCAAATGTTGTTACTGAATCTATTCAAAATGATGATGTGCCCATCTTAGATTCTCTCCCTTCTACTTTTTTCCATGCTATGTCCTCTTCTAAATATACAAAAGATGAATTGCATTCTGATATCAAATCTTCCCCTTCCATCTCTCTTTCTGCTCATCCTTCTCTCTCTAAACATCTCCCATCAACTTAGATCTACCTCATGTTTCTCAACTTCCCTTGCTTCCTGCTCCTTTTGTTATATCATTGTCTCTTCCTCCTTTTACTATTACAACCAATATACCACCTAATGCATCATCTATTTCCTATGAATCTCTTTCTTCTCACCAACCTTCACCTCTTTTACCTATGATTCCTACTTCTTATGAGTCACCAACCCTCCTTTCTACTCCTCATGATGTCTTACATGTACCTCATTGTCACCTTACAATGCCTTCATTCATCATGTCTTCTCTTTCTTATGAGTTATCATTCTCTCACTATTCATAGTGATATAGTACCCTTACCTACTTCACCTCCTAAATCACATGAACCCTCACTTTCTTCCTCCTACAACTTCTCACCTCTCAATTCCCTTCATAATTATATCCTACACCTCTTTCATTCCCTTCTTCACCACACATTAAACATGAAGTTTACAATAAATGCAATGAAAACAATATTGTTGAGGCTTTTATAGATAACACATTAAATGCATGTAGTCATGAAGTTTTAAATGTTTCTCCTTCTCCTAGTGATGATTGTTCTATGCATGATATGTCTTCTTCTTCCCTCCATACATCTATAATATTGTCTACATTGTATAGTGAAATATATTCTAGAGTAAATGGGTAACGTCCTATCATTTCTACGAATGGATTATAATGTGATGAACCTCTTATGACATATTATTTCCATGTTTTAAATGATAACAAGCTTATTTAGTTGCATACATATATTTTCCCTTCTTTTCATAAGATTATTTAAATATGTTTCTCACTCATTCTCCACCTCTTTCCCACTCACTTATTCATTCTCTTGTTGTTTCATCTTCTAACCACATAGGTTTTATATCACACAAACTTTAAGGACCTGGTGGGAAACTTAGAGACATCTCTAATCTAATGTACTTCATTCTGGCCCCTAAATTGGGAGGTTACTCTTCTTTCTTCCACTCATCTAACCTAGAACATACTATTAATAGAACATAAACAACCTTAACTAGACTCACATCTTTCCTTACTATTAAGGTTGCCCCTCATGATCCTAGTCCAATCACTAGATATGTGCCTTCTCCATAAAAACAAATTATCATACAATAGGGCATACATATGAAACCCATCATAATTATAGGATTCCACTAATTCTACTTCCCTTCCCTCTACTACCATCAATCTTCGTCCTTCACCTCATCTCCCTACTAATAACCCTAAAGAGAATGATCTCATGGAACAATTATAGTCTATGCAAGCTAAGATAACTCTTTGGGATTTTCTCAAAACTTCTCATACCTATATTGACATCCTTCAACAAGCCTGATAAAAATTTGTGACCATCTATATGCCCCAATCAATTTGATTCTATAATGACATCCTTCATCGAGCCTTATAGAAAATGTTTCTTCCTCTTAAGATTACATTCCATATCTTCCAATTCTTCAACAAGATCTCCCAATAATTATAGTCACATAGATATAAACTCACAAGTGTTAAAAGGGTACTTATTGAAAATAGATTTGGGTTGAATATTTGTAGCATAGACTTTCTTAACTAGGCTCATATTGATTAATCCATCTTAGACAAACCTCAACTATTCGTTCATGGTTTTAACAATGTTAATCAGGAACTTTTAGGAACCATCACCTTACCTATTACAATAGGTCACATTACTCTTGGCACCCTTTTCCATTTCATACCCAATAAACTAGCTTATAATATCCTTCTTAATCAACAACGGCTCCATACAATGTGTGTTGATCCCTTCACCCTTCATCAATGTTTAAAATTAATACATAACAACAAGATCTATGCTCTCTATGCCAATCAAGCCCCTTTTTAACATTGTCAAACTACTAAATTTCAAGCTTTTGTTAACTTGGTCACATGTATTTCACCCCTTTCTAAAATCTTACCAAAGAAGGATCATTGACGTCTACTTCATCCGATCCTTCTCCAAAAGACACTAAACCTCCTCCTCCTCCACTGAGATAAACAACACACCTTCCACATATGCTACATTTATAGGTGACCCCCCTTCACCTTCTTCACCTTTTAACCCTTTGCCTAGGAATGATTAGGGCATTTGGACTTCACCCCCACTATATTGACAAAGGTTAAAAACCAGTTTACATGGACACCATACTTATAGTTTACCTCCTTATTTTCAAACCTCTTCATCCCCTCTTATTCACAACACTACCACCCACACTTCAACTATTGAGCCATCTTCTTCAACATATGCTGATTACTTGTCTTCTTTAATGATAGACTTTGTAGACTTATGTATTCCTGTTTTACCTATTTACCAACATAATCAAAACCACCCTTCTAAAAATTCCCTTTGAAGCTCCTCCTTCCTCTTCACATAAAGATGTCCCTTTAATCAATCATACTATCTTAGATCTTCCTTCTTCTTCACATGACAAATATATTGGTGATCATAACATTAATTTATTTTCCCCTAGAACTCCAAATCATATTTTCTCCTCTCTTAAACTTGAACATTTTGATATGGAGGAAAATGCCTTGGCACTTATGAGGATGGTATTAATGAACCAATTTACCTTAAGCCTTTACTTTGTGAAACTAGTCTTCGATACTTGTCTTTTAATGATTATGTATGTCCTTTCATTCCCATCCTCTCCATAATCATTTCCACTTTTTGATCCCTTGTCACTAGAAGTATACAACTGATTCACATACTACCATCATTCACTTATGTACTATGAATGGTAGAACACATTGTAAAAATATATATTTCTATGTATGCATAGTCCTCTCCACCCTTACACATCTCTCTAGCACACCACTATCTACCTTTTTCATACCACTACTGCTATAAGGTGACCCTTTATCTCTTGATGTAATAATTCATTGGTCTAGTTATACTACTCTTGGATTCTTGATCCCAACACATATCCCACTATGGCATTGTCATTATACACATTTACTACCCTATGTTATGCAAAATGGTAAAAAATTTCTCCTCTTAAGGAAGAATGTTTTTGTATATGGTGGAAGCTATCTAGGTTGTGGGGGTGGTAGAGCTAGTAATTGTTGCTACAAATTTGCATGTATTAAATGTGGATAGAATGATCATACAACATGCATGTATGCAAAGTTTCCCACTTGTGGATACTATGATTTGTAACTCATAAAAAGAGGTTTGTCCAACACTAATACAATTATTTGAGTCACATAATAAGGTTGTACAAATGATCTAGATTGGGAAGACTAAGGGGAAGCATGCTACACAACTACATAAGATGTTTAACATATTGTTGTGGGGTAAGAATTGAACACATGGTGCGGGTTATGTGGTTCCAAGATAGGGAATGCACACAAAAGAAATGTCTTCTAGAAGGAAGGGATTTCCTACCAAAGAATGCATGTTAAGAGCCAATACCACATAATGAATCCAAATACCACAAGATGTTGCAAACAAGATAACAAATGAATGCACAAATAGAAAGGGGGACACTGATATTGAGACCACCATTTTGTGCCTTCTACAATAGGGTGGTGTACTACCCCAATTGAAGCAATTCCAAGAGAAACTTGTCATTTCAAGCAACCAAGACACATCACTCAATATGAACCTAGAACTGCAAAAGGTTTAGTTCATGCTTGAGCCAAGGTATGGCACCATGTTATTGTTCACATTAGAAATTAATGGAAACCTACTATGAAATGACCCATTAAACATGTTTATTGAGGAACTAGAATGCCTCTCAACCATTCTACTACTCCTACATAACCAGATCTTACAACCCCTAAAATTTTAGCTTCAATATGATTTATAAGGCAATATGTATACAGTTCTTACCATTTATTCCATGCACTTAATCTAAACACAAAACTCTAGTCTTACTTGCAAAATTTTGCAATGCCTCCACATTTTATAACAGTTCAAATATATTGAAAGAAGTCCAATGATGAATAAAATGATTGCACAAGGAGATCAAGGTCCTATCTTGCTCACATGGGCATTTCCAGTCCTCATTTCCCTTTATATGGACAAAACATCTCTTCTGGTTCTTCCCACGGGCTCAAGAAGCTTGGAATTGGATCCATGACTTCTTCAAACCATTTCAGACTACTCCCTTCTCTTGGCACATGGTTCTTATTAGAGAGTGGCCTTGTCTTCCACACAAGTATACCCAAATCTGGCATGCTTTCAGGGTGGAAATTTTTTTTAGCATTTGGAAGGATAGAAATACAACATTATTTTCTCACTGTGTTGCTGATATTCATTTTTCTTTATACACTAAAGCTATCATTTTCTCTAATATTCTTATGCAGATTCAAGTGCAAGCTAGTAAAGTTGCACTAGAGGTTGCTCATTTGCAGGAGCTATTGGACCACCAAGGCAACGCTCTTTGCACTATTGACAGGGTTCCACCAAACTCTACCTCATCAAGAGGTCATCGATGTGGGTGCAACCAATCTACCAGATGTGACTGCAGTGACCTTGGATCTCACTCTTGTGGCCCCCTACCCCAAAACTACAGGGACTCTGCTACCTATGGAGGATGGTCTCAGCATTCTAGGGCACCCTTTGTTTCCTCTCTAGGGAATGGGGGGGCTGGTTGGCCTAACACTGGCAATTTTCCTCGTCTCCAGCGTGTCATTTCCCTTGTTTGTGCTCAACAGCCTGTGGAGGAGACTCTCAAAGAAGAAGAAGGTGCTCTCACTAGTTGGGAGCTGATTGATGATGTTATCCTTGGAGATGTGTGGGGAAACCCTGATGATCAAGATCCACCCTCTACTAGCATTGCATTAGGTGCTTAGTTTTCTATGGGCTTAGCCCATATATTTGTTTCGTCTTTGTTTAAAACTATGCAATGTTAGACATTGTGGGTGTGCCTTTTTACCACCCTCCCTTTTTTTGTGAATATTGTACTATTATTATATTTTTAATATAATATTTAATAGAAATTATTCATTTTTAAAAATTGGAAAAAACCTTACAATCCACATATGTTATATGCATTGCTTATATATAATGTGATTTAATATCCTTTTAAGTTAATGTATATTTGGGAAACTACCACCCTATAATATAGCTCATATTTCTGCACCATACAACTCCAACTTAATCCCTCTACTTGGCTTTAACTATGGGCATATCCATTGCAGTTTTAATAGTGCAAGTGCCAGTAATATCACCATATAGCACCTTCCTTAAATAGCATTACATTAACTTTTATGGTGCAGTGCTAATAGTGAACAAGACAAGAGAGTGAATGACACGACACTAACAGCTCATTTGAGGAGGAAACAACATACCCCACCATGTCTCTAATGATTAAGCCAAATTATTTCATATTGAATAATACAATTCGACACAGGATATTCTATTATGATTATCTTATCCTATCTTACAGCCTTTTTCTTTGGGTTTTTGTTCCTTGATTGTCATTTTATGTTTATGGAACCATATTCAGTGATATTTTGCCGTTTTCACCAACATGCTTTTCTTCTCCAACCCACGTCAAGTATCTCAATGTTTCTCTGTATTATACTCCCTATTCCTCGTCAGAACTATTGAAATCTGGCAGACCATTAATACCGACCATGTGCCTGGGCTCAGATTTATTTGGCATTTCTGTTAATTGCTATATATAGTGACTTGCACATACAAACATATACAATTGATCTTATCTGGTCTTCTAGTCAGCATATTAGGTTGCATTCATGGATGGAATTTGAATTTGTCAATATCCTTAAGTGCCAATATTGAGTGGACGGAGAGTTATTCTTTTCAGTAGAGATCTTATTTGTCAAGTTCCACTCACATATTAATTTTAGCATACTGCAAAGTTTCTATTTTTCGTTTGGTAATATTTTGAATTATCAATGATAAAAGTATGTAAGGAAATCATATTTACCTTGTTAAAAGCAATGTTAATTCATCTAGAATAGAAACTTATTTTATTTTGTTTTATCTCGTTGAGTATTAAATTATTTAAGTAGATTATGTAAGGATTAAAAATTATATATTTTAACACTCTTGTTTTATATTATTCTTTCTAAGGGGCTGTGATTCCCTATTTTCAAATTTACTTAGAGGATGGCCAACGAACAAGAGATAAATTGTTTCTCTTGCACTTTCGGCTCTGTTAAACCTTGGTGGACATACCTAAGATAGATACTTCAAAAAAGCAGATGATTTGTTCATGCCTACATATCACAAGGGTTTAAAAATGACTTCACAATGTTAGCCTTCCTTGTACTCTCAATGACTAGACATGAACACTAGAACACCATACATAGATTTTTTTATAGGTACAACAATGGCATTTTCACCAAAAACATTACAAATCTTAAACACTAAAGTTGTGCGTAATGAATAAAACCCTAAATTACTAATGTATAGTGCCAAATGTATGATTTCTTCATGTTATGAATATGCAAGTGGATGGAATACTGAAGAGATTAGTGCCTGCTCCTTGGGATCGTAAAGTCGAAAATGGCTACAACATGATATTATAACAAAATTTCATCTTCGGGGTTTAATAACAATATCATTAGTAAGCATGAGTTTTCCACAGTCCATGACAATAAGCTATGAAAGTGCTTCTAGATTCAACTGTGTATGTTTTTGCTTCCACGTTTCGGATCATACTCAACTCTCCTCTTCCTAATGATGGATCATTGAGTATGACCCAAAACATCGAAGCAAAAACATACACAGTTGAATCCATAAGCACTTTCATATCTAACAATATCATTGTCTTATAGTATTTAAACCCACGAAGGTAACCCTTAAAACTTTATTCTACTTAATAATCCTTCACAAATACTACACACCCCACTTGATGTTTGAAAAGATTTATCACCCTCCTTAAAGATGAATTAATCAAACATGCAAATTCTACAACTATGTAAGTAGATTTTTTTTGTTTTCCTTGAAAATCTACTTATTTCCAAGAACATGCAATATCATGAAGGAGATAATCAAAATAAAAAAATCATCACTCATATCTTTATTTTAGAGCAAATCTGTTACAATACTCATGTTGCAACAAGATTAAACATCCATTACCCTCAGAAATGATTAATCAAAGTTTTTCTTACAAACTGTAATGCCTACTCAAGGAAATGACAAAATAATAATAAATTAATCAGAAATAATAATATATAGGAGAGAATTTTCATATTTTAACTTTTAAATGTAAGTTTTATTTCAATTCAATAGAACTGTAAATAATATGGATATTACATCTTCTATGCATTTCTACACATTCACAAAGAAAGTCATATGAACATCTTTTCGCAAGGTAGAAAAATTCTTCGTTAGCTTCACTATCTTGCTCAGTCTACAAAACTGTAAAAATGTGGATGGGTGAAAGCAGGGCCGAAACTGAAGAAGAATAGCTTAATATTTCGATCTTATAATCTTTGTCAAAATCATCTATAGATACACAAAGCATGGATATTTC
Organism: Cunninghamia lanceolata; assembly: GCA_027924645.1. Taxonomy (NCBI): domain Eukaryota; kingdom Viridiplantae; phylum Streptophyta; class Pinopsida; order Cupressales; family Cupressaceae; genus Cunninghamia; species Cunninghamia lanceolata. The sequence continues at coordinate 1,618,274 of BSBN01000385.1, forward strand.
TAGACATCACTTGCCCATTTTTTTTATCTCCGACTGTAGAAATCAGCATATTCTACTTCACCAATCTCATCTATTCATTCTCTCTACAAGATATCCCCAATCAACTTTTCTTCAACCTGCCTTCCCAAAAACATTCTCCCTTGTTTTCTTTTAAAATAGAACATCTTATCTCTTTGTCTTCCAAGGGAATGACTCTTCATCTTCCAATTAGCATAATTTAATTATTAAAATTCTCTCCATAACTGCTAATTCTTGCAAGTGTCATAACATATTAATGAAATAAAGAATATTAATAGAACAACACATAATGTTTTACAATATTATATTGTCTAGATAATTATTTCAAATAACAGAAATCAATAAAATATCATAATTAATAAATAGGTTTTTAGGTGTCCTTACATCCTTCCCCCCTAAGAATGGACTTCCTCTTGAAAGTCATCAGGGAAAAATGAATATTTCCTAACTTCAACATATCCAACTAGAGTTTAGTTCACAAAATATGCAATCACAAAATTAGTAATAATTCATTTGATCACAAAATTGATAACATATAGCGGATTTGCTCACCACCCAACCAAAGGATCGACTTGCTTGAATCCACCCCCGAGCAATTAAAGAGATACCTTTCCTTGATGTTCAACATGTTAAACAGATCATCAATTCCATCACAAAAATCTAAATCATAAATTTTTATCTTTCTTTCTTTCATAATAAAATCATTATCTCCAACAATTCTTTCCATCACAACACCAATAACAACTATCATAATAATATTCATATAAAAATTCATCAGCCAAATCAAATATACAATAATATCAAAAAAGATTTCTTTCCAAAATTTACTTGTATACATTCATCTCAATATAAAATAGAAATACAATTGATTTTCTTACCTTCTTCCTCCAGCAACTCACATCTATACATTTATTCTAGAAAATTTCCAGTTATCCCATACCACAATAGTTTCCAATAAACCAAATAATAGCTCACAAAGAGCAACCATAGCTCATATGGAGCAACCATCCAGCATAACAATGCTTATACAATAATTTCTTCATTACTTACTATAGAAGTATTAATATAAATTACTAATAATCAAATTCATTACAATATATATTCTCTTACAATTTAAACATCACAAGTATCAGTTTCATTCATCATGTATACTTTTAATGATATCAAAATGATTAGTGCCAATATAACCTTAATGTCATAGATTAGTCCTTACACAACTTCACAACATACATTCCCCAAACCATCCCTCTCCTATACAACCTGCCAGGACAATCTACACATTTCACATTACTTCACTCAAGTCAGCAACAATAAAGCCTCAAAATACAAAAGTTTTCAACAAGTAAAGATTTCAAATATAATCAATAAATAAAACTTCATATAAAAACAAATTGCTTAACAGAAAAACAATAGTTCTAAACAAAACTAAAATACTTAATAGAATAGTCCTTGAGGCAAAAGGACAATAAATAATCAAATATTTTAAGAAATCTCCAAACTGTTGGCTCACTAAAACAAATAAGAAAATGAGATTTTCAAATATTAAAACTGAACATCCCAATCACTACGTGACTTCAAACGAGCCACCTAAGGGGAGGAGGGGAATGCAGTGGTCTCAAACCACATGGAGCTCCAACATATACCACAAAAGAAATAGACTATGGAATTTATGCAATTATAAACATTCAACAGTTATGAGTAATTAGAGTTTAGAAAGCTCCCTTTTTTCACAATGTAGCTCCCTTATCACATTTGTAGCTCCCTTATCACCACAGAGCATCAACAACAACTTCCATAAATCAATAGCTCACATAGAGCATCAACAACTCCCAATAGCTCCCACAGATCATAACAACTCCCAATACCTCACACAGAGCACAATATCTCTGAATAGCTCACACAGAGCACAACAACTCCCAATAGCTCTCACAGAGCACAACATCTCCCAATAACTCACACAGAGCACAACATCTCCCAATAGGTCACACAGAGCATGGATCACATAGAGCATTAATAATGGCTCACACAGAGCATCAATAATGGCCCACACAAAGCATAAGTATGGCTCACATAGAGCACATACATAGAGCATAGGTATGGCACACACAGAGCACATACTCAGAGCATCAATAGAATTTAACATTATCAATCATTGAATCTAGTAATAATATGATAAGAAAATTAAAATTAACAACATATTTCATACCTCCATTCTCCAAGCTTGGATTCTTTTTGCAATTTTTAGCCATTTTCCTCTATCTTTCCATAATCCTTCCAAAAATCTGTTACAAAAGTTTTTACAGCTCTTCTTTTCTCTAGCATGTCCCATAACTCTTTTGATATCATTGCAACTTACACAATTTCCTTCATAAACTTTTTTCTAAACAAGATTTGTTTCAGAGGCATTAGCAATATCCAACAGTACAAATCTTTTCAGAACTTATTTTCTATAGTATATGGTATCCTTGTAAAATATACAAATAAAATGTTTTCTTGCTCAATAACCATAAAGAGTATACAATCATTTTATTTCACAACCCTCCCTTGCTTATACTCCCATATCATACCAGCAAAATATCACAAATTCATAACTTCCAAAAATCAATTCCCTATATGACCATCATCATTATTCACAATATTATCACTAAAATATATTCAAGCAACCAAATAGAGAAACACAATTCATTTCCTCAATCAAATTATTACCCATCTATACAGCAGATCTTTTATTAATGATCATGTCATAACAGAAATATTCTTAAATATCATACCTTGACCATTCATTCCTGAATCAACTCATTAGCTTTTTAGCCTTCCACTTTTCAAACAATCCATTATATTCACAGCAACCTTAACTCCAGAAAGATTCAGTTAGAGAAAACAACAACTCTTTCTTTTACGAAAAATGATTCACTTTTCCCTTCTATTAAAACTCTTCGCATTTCTTCTCATTAAACAAATAATTAGGCCACTCTTCCAGTGAAATAGGTTCAACTTTTTTCTCAAAGCTCCCAAGTGTTGCAACCTGGTGCTCTGATACCTATGTAATGCCTACTCAAGGAAATGACAAAATAATATTAAATTAATCAAAAATAATAATATATGAGAGAGAATTTTCATATTTTAACTTTTAAATGTAAGTTTTATTTCAATTCAATATAACTGTAAATAATATGGATATTATATCTTCTATGCATTTCTACACATTCATAAAGAAAGTCATATGAACATCTTTTCGCAAGGTAGAAAAATTCTTCCTTAGCTTCACTATCTTGATTGGTCTATAGAACTGTAACAATGTGGATGGGTGAAAGCAGGGCCGAAACTGAAGAACAGCTTAATATTTCAATCTTATAATCTTTGTCAAAGCCATCTATAGATACACGAAGCATGGATATTTCTAGACATTACTTGCCCATTTTTTATCTCTGACTGTAGAAATCAGCATATTCTACTTCACCAATCTCATCTATTCATTCTCTCTAAAAGATATCCCCAATTGATTTTTCTTCAACATGCCTTCCCAAAAACATTCTCCTTCTTTTTCTTTTAAAATAGAACATCTTGTCTCTTTGTCTTCCAAGGGAATGACTCTTCATCTTCCAATTAGCATAATTTAATTATTAAAATTCTCTCCATTACTACTAATTCTTGCAAGTGTCATAACATATTAATGAAATAAAGAATCTTAATAGAACAACACATAATGTTTTACAATATTATATTGTCTAGATAATTATTTCAAATAACAGAAATCAATAAAATATCAAAATTAATAAATAGGTTTTTAGGTGTCCTTAAACAACTTTCTCTCCCAAAATCCCTATTTTTTCCACTGCGCCTTTACAATGAAAAAATTACATATTTTATATCATACCCAGCAAATTTGGTGCCCAAATTAGTCGAACTGTCCTTTTCCCGCCTTTGAAAAATATTCAAATTTTGGCTCCCTCCTTTCATTTTGCTTTTATGAGCATTTGAAATCCATCGCCAAAAATACTTAAAAAATATGTAACACCCAATATAGTTTTCACCCTAAAAACTACATTCAACCAAAGGTAATATTTTTTTTAAAGTTTAAAAGTAGAAAATGATAAATTATTTTTCATTTTAAAACAAAGAAGTTCATTCATCAACTAATTAATAATCATGAAATTATAAGTTACACAAAGGGGTCTATCCATCTACAACATTATATCATATGATGATTAAAGTTATTAAGAACATTTTCAAAATAGAAACTTACCAAATTCACTGCATCTCAATTGTCGACCATCCTAATTCAAGTCTCGGCAAGCCTCTGGAATATAGAAGAGAAAGTATCTTCAAGGAGATTAACCTCCAACCATAGACCGTCGATCTCCCGCACTCCTTCCTACCCAGAAGTGGCCCTACCCTACTTGAAGAGGATAGACATAGGATAACCAATGGTGTTAGCCATCTGAGTACTGGTGTTGTGACCTACATAACTTGTTATCATGTAATCCCCTAGATACCCTCTAGTCAAGCATGACCACTCCATAAGCTACGCCATCCAGTCACGGTGAACTATCAATACACTAGAGGCGGGTGCACTACCTTGGCCAAAGGATTTGAATATATTTAGCGTTGTGTCAACGCAAGTAGTAAGTTCACCCACCCCAACTTGACTTGAATTAATCGCAATCCTATAGTTGCATATGTATAAGTATAATATAACAACCATGATAACCTCTTGGTGTTTCAACTCATCATGCTTTAACGCATGGAAGATAGGTTTACTTCTCACTTTTTGGGCTCTTGGAGACATTTCCGTCCATATGTTAAAGGAATGGGATTCTAGCTTACCAGTTAATCGGTTAATGCTATTAGTTTATCGATTGATCTTTAAGTTGGTCCTCGGCTTAAAATTATCCAATCTAGAGAGGACACTAAACCAACAAATTAAGCTCAAGAGTGGTTTATCAGTTATTGAGTTCTAGTAATCGAAGATCCAGGGCTAAAGTTTTAGTACTTCTACAAGTCTTCTTTGACCTATCGAATCCTCGACATAGCTTAATCTTTGTATCAAACTAAGCATTTAACAATCCTAACTCGTTGTTTCTATTTGGAAGAAGAATGCATGGAAGTTTGTCATTAAACACTTAACTATTGACCCATTGTGTCTGTTCTAAAACTTCATTACTTAACATGTTCGACAGTTTTAGACCAAACAATGATTCTTTACCCTCTTTCGATGACACATCAACATAAATGGTATTACAGTAGAAGAATTATATTCATTATAAAAGATGAACTAAAACTGGTTATCTTTCGCAGCATGAAAGGAATATCTCTAAGTTTGACCAACTAATATAGATTCTTAACTTGTGGAAGACCGAGTAGTTACACAATCTACGACATATATTCCACACCATTGTTTCCCATTTTGTCGACGATACACATTCTTTAAGTCTTTCATAACAGTAGTTGCTTTTGGATATATAACAAGACCAAATATCTTTAGTCAGTAGACCAACTAGTGACACTTCTAACTTCGACACACATTAGACAACCGCAGTTGGAGATATCTTCCTTGCTAACAGTCAACCAAGACCCAAACTATAATGTGCTCACCACATATCCCATTTATTTCTAATGATAAGAGGACACAGCTATACAGTTTTAGTCAACCATCGAAAGATGCTTCGGGGAAACAATTATGATACTACTGTGAAGTTTAAGACTGTGGTGTTGCTCAAGGAAATAGCTTTGTTTTCATTTTAAAAGAAGTGTAAATCACAAGTCTTTAAGTGCGTAACCAGACCACACATTACATCATCAGTAAAACACTACATTCCTTCTTATAACATGACGAAGTCATTCCTATTATGACATACCAGTTCAATCATGACAGCGTGGTAAGAGAGAAGAGATGGAACTTGAAGGAAAACTCTGGTGACTGTTTAAAACTGGGCCAAAAGTTCCTTCACTCCTCACCCGATCACATACTCATTACACTCGGCCTCCTGTCATCTTCGCTTCCCCGTTCTATATCTCTCCAAACTATCTTTCCTTTTCGCTCTTTATGACAGTCCCAAGAAAAGAAAAACTAACTTCTTTCTCCCTAATCTGCACCCTATCTACTTGTTAACTACCAAGCAGGGCTTTCCATCAACCTCTTTCCCTCGACCACTAACACAAAATTGGTTTTGTCTTCCACTAACTTTGCAGCTGATCCGCAAGGTGGAGCTAACAATTTGTGAGGTGGTGGTTTCAGTTTTGGACATGATGCCGCACTACTCTAACAGATTTTTGAGTTTAGATCGAATACATGACTTGGAATAATGGTTGAGCTGACGACCAATCATTAAAGTTTGAAGCTCAAGAATGAATAAAATGTTTTGGAATAAAAGACATCATTAATAGCGACTTGAGTGAACCCTTTGAGTTACTACTCGATCACTAACACTATTAAAGAATATAAGAATTGTTCCTTAACAACTATTTAAATATAACTATATATGATTTTGTATATTACCCTTACCACATGACCCATGGTATTCACTCGGCGGTTTCAAAGATTTAAAACATTATTTAAACCTTTTATTATACAACAATAACCCACAATAGAAATAATTCTACATCCCACGAGATCCATAATTAAACATTTACATCATACGCTCGTAGAGCTTTATGACGATGAGGACGATTGGAGCGTAAACACAATACGAGGTTTGGGGTCGACTTTACGCACAACTCTCAACTTTTACACCAAACCACTAAACAAGACACAACATACAACTCATTCTCAAGTGTGTGTATATATATATCAGTCATCCATATTTGGTGACACAATTCAGAGTATTATGACACAGATGTCGATTACCCATACTCATCATGACAACTATGAAAGGAAAAGTGACCTATTCTTATAAACCTTGACATTCTCATCCAAAATTGACTTAACCCAAAAATTAATACTTATCTCAAGGTAACTAGGTTTATCTACCTGATGTTCGTTTTCAGTGGCAAACACCCATTGGTTATTCTAGAGTCTATTCTCTCTTTCTCAAAGATACTTTCTCTTCTTCTTGCTTCTTGGTGAACATGTTCCATCTATTCATGTCATTAACAATCTCACATACAATTTGTGGTCAGAGTACCAATGTTCTGATCAAAACACATTTACATCAAATCATTTTATTTTCATATCGAGAAGACATTTTAATTCATAACATCAGATTGATCATAATCAAGTAAAAATCCATGATTTCATAAAATTAATCTTTTCTAATCATATCATCATTTTCAATGATGTTAAACATATTCACATGATTGTACTATTTAAGAAAAAGTAAATAGTAATACTGAATCCAAAAAGGGGATGTAACAAAATAGCATAGCTTTCGAAAGCCATAACTTTTGATTTGGGTACCCGATTGGGCCCACATTTTTTAAAGTCAAGAGCTCGGAGATGGCTCTAAAATTTAACTCATTCAATTTCCATGAATTTCAAGGCCTCATTCAATCATTTAAAGCCTCAAAATTTAATTATAAGATTTTTCAGGTTTTTTAGAAACTTGAAACTTTAATATTGTTGATGGCTTTTTGTGTTTAGTGCTTAGGATCTCTCCCAAATACTAACAAGACACCAAAGTAATGGGAAATCATGTCACTCTATGACTCTTTTGTAAATCACAATATAGCCTCCAAGATTTTAGAAGTTGTCTCTTCTTAAGATTCTCATTAATTCTTTCGAAAGTTGGGGGAGGGGAAAGACAAGAGAGAAACTTAAAATGAAAGAAACTACTTTAAGGCAATGCATTAAAAGATAATACTTAGGTTGATGCAAAAAAGGCACAATGTTTCCTTATTTAACCCACAATATTAACTCATGGCTGCCAAGAGCTCGAAGGAATGATTTCAAACCATTAACTAACATCCTTCGTTGAAACTAAAACAAAGGCACACATCAATACATAGAACTCGAAAGAAGACTCAATAAACAAAGAATAAGCACAGAATTTCACTCTTCTTCATTGATGAACTAAGAACGAATTATAAAAGGCACAGAGCCACAATTACAAAGCATTCAATTGGCTCTAAAGGGAATCCACAAAGGCTTGAAATCCTATTGACTCTTCTCTCATAGTTCTAAAATTGGCTTAATGAATAAACATTGACCAACCCCTATTACATTGGCTAAGCCATTATATATAGCAATATGATTCCCTTAGATGAGACCCTCGACGAGAAATATCTACCGCATCTACTTCTAGTACTTCAAGATTGAATCACCCTAACTCTGTTGCTTCCTCTGTCACTTCATCTAATGGTGCCTATCCAGGGAATTGAAGATTCACCAAGAAACTACAAGATTCTCAACCACAACTTTGACGCATTGTCAGATTGTTGTGCCACCTAGGGGAGTCTCAGGATGGATTTGTGTCCTTCCCGCCAACCTTAGATGCATGTTGACCCATTTGTATTAGTCGTTGCACTGTGTTGTTTACCTTTATCATCTTTGAAAGGTCCTGTATAAATTCCAGGCCATTAGATCTCATGATCTACAATCGATGGCCCTACAAGCCTCTTATGCATCCTCCCATCTAGTGGGTCCCATTGGTGTGTGGCAGCATGGTGCTTCTCTATGATGGTGTTGGGTATGTCTTGTTGAAACTCTTCGCAGACATGCCAAGTGTCTCATCTCAGCTTGTAGTGCAGTCATGGTAGGAGGGTTCAAAGAATGAACTATCCAAACCATGCAGCTAGAGTAAACACAACGGAAACAACACAAATATAGAATGCAATGGAAGATTCAAATACTCAATATATCAGATAATCAAAATGCTTATATGCCAGCAACATGTGGGCTACAATCAAAGGGCTCACATGCCTGCTTTCTAGGTTACAACAGATATGCAAGATATGACATTGAAGTGCCCTCCGGAAAGAATCTAATTTCAAACCTATCAAATCATATCATAGAACTACTGACTTCCTAATGCATCTAAGAGATGTATATATCAACTTCAAGTTCATAGAATCCTCCGCGTCAACCACAAGATGTTACAATCTCCAATGAAAGATGTAACGTGTAGAGCATGTAGGTCGGCCTACAACATATGGTATTGCTCTGCAAATGAATGAAACTTGGTGCAGACCTCAAGGAAGGTCTATCTAGTCCTTATGTGCCATGTATGATGTTTCATTAGGCTCCGCAAGTCACAGAAGTGCTCCGCAAACCTTCTCCTTCAACTGTCTACCTGAATGCTCTACTCTATGAAAATTGATGATCTTCTCATAGCGATAACTCTCATGAAACAAATCCAAATTACTTGAAATCTGACTATGATGTAGATGACACTATGTAGATGCTAAGTCCTACTCCGCGAGCTCTGATATGAAGACATGGTATAATGCGATAGAAAATGTTGAAACTACAAATGACTGGACTGCAACTGAAAATGAAAGAAAAGAAAGAATGCAAATGTTTTGGTTTATGCAAGATTGCTCTACAACCTGGGATGCTCTTGCGTCAACTTGTTTCTTTCCTGTGAAAATAATGGGGCCCGCAACTGAGAGTAACATGACACTTGGAGCATTGATGCAACTCCTTAAGGTGTCAGACTTCTTTTTGTCAGGGAGTGTGGACACACCATGTGGAAACATCAGACACCCTCTTTATGTTTATTTTGATTCTCCTTTTGAGCTCTTCCTTACTAGCCCAAGGCCCACCATTGGGCCGCATTATGACACTTGGCGCCTTGGCACAACTGGAAGATGTTGTGAGTCTTTCTTTATCCTAGAGGTGCGATGCTTAGCCACTTGGCAATCACGGAAGCTTTAACTCTCGAAATAGTTGGAATAGTAGATGGGCCTACCATAGTCTGGCCTAACAACACATGGCATTTTGGTACAACTCAAAGGAGTCTTCAAACCTCCTTTCTCTTTGGATTGTGTTGTGGTAATACTTGGCAATGTCTGTGACCTCGTCACTTCTATTGCTTTCTTTTAAGACTCGTGTCTGCTAAAAGTAACCTAAGACACTTGGAAACTTGGCACTTCCTTGAGGTGTCAGAATTGATGACTCTATGAGGTTGTGAGAAGTCTCCATGTGGCAAGAAAATGCTTTAACTTTGATAGTCATCTCAACTCAATTCAAACTCAATGAAATTTTAAAATGTTGTCCAATTATGATTCAAAACCCGATGCTACAAAGGTGTTCACTAGTTGGTGCCGAGGCTTCAAAACAAAACAAAATGTAGAGAAAGAGGCCCTACAAATATCTTGACATCTGGAAATGAATTTTGGTTGAAACTCACTCAATGTTCATTTATCAATTCTAGAGCTTTGGGTAAAATTTCAAGTCCATAAGTGCTCAAATGAAAAATTACTAAAAATAGACAGCTTACTACTTTTAGCTATTTTGTAAATTTTTGGAATACAAATCCATTCTATAGGACTTCTAGAGGAAATAAGATTGATAGGTATTTTCAGCAAAAGACAAACTAGGAATTTTAGATAGGATCCTAATAGTACACATGTTATAAATATATATTATTATTATTATTTTAAATAATTTAATATATTGGGCACATAAATTGACTCCTACTCCAATTATCATTAACCAATCATCACTAGAAACCATCCTAGTCCAAGCAAACCTTCAATCAAATCATTTTCCCACTTGCGACTAGGTCACCTAATGCAACAATCTTGTGAAGGGTTCATTGGGTGGTAAAAGAGGATGAGGTTGATATTTGGAAAAGGAGAGGGAGTTTTTTGATAGTGTAAGATGGTGTTGTGGAGATAAGGAGTGATGAGGAGGTTTTGAAAATTAAAAAATTAGGTATGGGAAAGGAGAGAGTAAGTGTTTTAATAAGTATGCTAACCTAGTTGGTAAGGACTAGTGTAAAGGGGAAGCTAAAGAGATGAATGGGTAAAGTATAGGAAAGGGGTATGAGGATGTTGTAATAAATTAGGGAGGTGTTGCAAAGATATAAATTATAATAGGTATGTTGGGATAGATAAATATGGTGTGGGGAAGGATAATTTAAGTGTTCCAAATATTAGACCAAAGCGGGAAGAGAACAAGTTGGTTGGAGGCCAACACAAGTTAGTCACATGCCATCATTTTTTCTAACTAATATAGGAAAGGGGTATTGTTGTTGCTTGCACACACTCCCCACTTTGCATGAGCAAAATGGGAACCCTCTCTTTTTTATTTGATATTTTGAGTGAGTTTCCTAATGCTTCTTAGTTTTTCAACTTGTCCAGTTAGCCTAGGTCTTGGTTGGTTAGTTCGATCTAGTTCTCTTTAGTCCCAGTTCATTTTCATGGTTTTGATGCATTAGTTTGGATTTGACTTGTATCAAGATAGTCACCACCATGGACACATTGATGCTTAGTTGATTGTACTCATAAGTTCTCTCTTTTGGATTAGTGTCATTATCTACATCTTGAATGGTTTACATAGTCTCAATGTATTTGTTGAGGTGGCAAGATGGATGTGTTCATCTATACATTGATATTTTGTCTTCATGATGAGGTATGCTTCATAGTTAGGATCATACACCCCTTGCATCATGAGAGTATGTGTTTATATTACCTCATAATAGTGAGAGTTTAGTTTCTTTAATTCCATTCAAGGTCAAGATTCATGTGTTGTGAATTCTAGGTGTTTAAGTTGTCTAAATACATCTTTTAGGTCCCTAGAATCCTTTAAACAACCCTTAAAACCCCTCAACAATCTTAAAAATCATTTAAAATGCACGCTGGAACCCAAAATTTGAAACAAGGATGGAGGGAAAATAATTTTATTCTAATTATGCATGAGGAGCACATAAAGAACTTGCATGAGGAGGTAAGAAAGCATATCAATAAGATGAATTCACAGTACAAGGCTAAGGCAGATCAAAAGAGAAGATTTAATGAGTTCAAGGTTGGAGATGAAGTTATGGCTCACTTGAGAAAGGAAAGGTATCTTGTGGGAACATATAATAAGTTGAAGATGAAGAAATTTGGACCCTAAAGGATCCTGAAGAAGCATGATTTAGGAAATGCATATGAAGTAGAGCTGCCGAGTGGAATCAACATTCCCATGTGTTCAAAATTTCTGATTTGACAAATTATCATGAAGGTGACACAAAGGATGGACCAACAGAACAACAATGGAGTATCATGGCACCTACCTTAGAGGAGGAAATAGAAGAAATCCTCGATAGTTGTGTGGGAAGAAGTACTAGAAATAGGCGATATGAAGAATACTTGGTTGAATGGAAAGGAAGGCATGTTGAAGATTCATCATGGTTGTCTAAGGCAAAGGTTGACTTTCTTGGTTTTCCTTAAACACCTGAGATATGACAAGGGCACTTCTCAAATTACCCTGGGTGTCTGATGCAGAAGCATCTAGTGGTGTAAGGATAATCTTGCATCACCCAAAAATATTTGAAGTTATTTTGAATTTCTTTGTTTTCATAGGTTTCTTTAGTTGTGTTGGAGTCCATGTTGACACTTCAGTGGTTCGAGACTGTCAAAAGTTCAGAAAGGCTAAAAATAGTAACTTGCTATTTTTAGTAAGTTGACCTATTTGGGTTTGTATGGACCTAAAAATTTACCCCAAGAAGCGGAATTGTAAAAATAAGAAAATGGTGAAGCAATCATCTTAATATCATTTATAGTTTGAGAGATATTATTTAGTTTCCATCCAAGAGGTATGTCCCCTAAATCGCCCCCTGATATTGTGCTTCCTATTCCAAAGTTTGATAATGTATGCAAATGGCTTGAAACTTTTACCTTAATTAGGTATTTTGTGGGTCGAGTCCCATCTGAAAGCATGCTCCGAGACTGGGCTAGTTGGGCTTGGTCTGAAATGGGATCTGCCTCAAAGCCATGCAAAACCTCACTAAGGGGTTTTTCCTTTTTCAATTTTTTGAAGCCAACCATGTTGAAGTTGTTCTCTCCCAAGGCCCATGGTCAGTCTGCCCGTCCCTTCTTGTTTTTAAACCTTGGACCTGAGACTTTTCTGTCTCTAATGAGAAGTCCATCTGTGTCCCTGTCTAGGTGGAATTCCCTGGCTTGCCTTTGCCATGTTGAAATTTTCTAAGCCAGATAGTTTCTTCATTAGGTTTTGTTGTCTGTTTAGAACTAGATAAGATTTACTCTACTCACCCATAGCAAATTGTTTGTGTTGAAGTGGTCTTCTAAAAGGACATCAAGGACCCCACTGACATTAAAATAGGCCAGACTCATTACTCTCAATAGGTTATGTACATCAATCTCCATAATACTTGCTATCGATGCTAGTCATGCGATCATAAGGTACGGGATTGCCCTCTAGCCACACAACAACCTAAGACCATGGCTTAGCCTCCTTTTGGGGCGGCACCACCAGCCAAAGAAGATGAAGGATGGTCTACTATTGCTATCCAGAAAGCTAAAAATGCTAGCAATTCCCAACCCACAACTAAACCAATAGCTCGACTCCAGCAGTTTCAAAACTCGTTGATGTAGGTACATCAAGCGTGGCAAAAACCTCTAAAGCACCCCTAATGACTGTATATGCAGCTCAGCCACTAGCTGCTAATGCCTGATAGTATTCTCCCCCATTCATTAGGTAGAGGAGGTCTTGTAGCCCTTCCGATCAAGAAGGTGAATTTGTGCCTCGCACTCACCAACCCAGGTCCATCATCTTCCAAATTGGAAGCTTCAAGGAGGTGGTGCTGCATAATATGAATATTTATTCTACCCTTGATGGGTTGGATAGCGAGGATATGCCCCTCAACAATCCTTAAATGAACTATATTTCCTGGAATGTGTGAGGCCTTACCGACCTCCCTTGAAAATATGCAGTTCAGGATTTTCATTTACAATTCCTTGGTTTAGACATTCTTTGCCTCCAGAAAGTTAAAGTTTCCGGCTTTTTTATGTTTGTAGTTTGTCATGTTATTTGGCTTCTGGCCAAGATTTTTGCAATAACCATGAGTTCAATCGTCGTGGAGTTATCACCTTTCTCTCTCCTACGTGGAATCAGTTTCCAATTGATCATGGATGTGACCCCACTAACCACATGTTGTGTACTCTTTTTAATGTCGATAATTATTCCTTTGGTATTATTAATGTTTATGATACCAATGACGTCATATAAAGATCTTCTCTTTGGCATTGGATCACAAATTGAAATCCTGCCACCACTTGGGTTTTGTGTGGATACTTCAATATGATTGAAATGGCCTATGATAAATGTGATGCTCTACCTATGAGGTGGACAATTGGCAAAAGGGAGGCATGGTACCATATGTGCAATAAATTGGGTCTTTTTTATCCCAATGTTGGCCACCACCTTCTTAACTCGTAATGGTACACTTGTGTAATGTAGAAAAGAGAGACTAGATCAATAGATCAAACTAGGTCAAACCCTCTTCTACAAAATATTGGGCCACAAATTGAGCTTGGCTTCTACCCAAGAAGGAGAGCCAAACTACAAGGATTCTTCCCTTTTATTTTATAGAGAAGAAATTAACCAAATTCAATCAATCAAGCTAGAGTTAAGACATGAAACCCTAGTTGATGAAGATTAGAGCATAACAGACAAACAGAGATAGATACAGACAATCTGAAAGAAGCACCAAGATCAGTGAACAAAGGAGAACTTGATTTTGGAGGTCAAAATGTCAAGGAAAAGGGTGCTTGGGCACCCTAGACCATGTTTAGGGTTTCCAGAAACTACAAACTCTATCGAGTATGTACCAGCAAGCTTAGTCTTCTTCCCAGAAATCAACTCTCGAAGCCTGTCTGTTTGACCTGCACACATGAAAAGAGGGAAAAGGTTGGGTGCTATATAGGATCTCGCCTCAGTCAAGCCCCGTGAATCGTGTTTCCACCTCCAAAATAGAAAATATGATTGATAAAGAGTGCATTCTCTAGGAGGGCAGAGGCAAATCCAAAGTAGAATGGAATGCTAACACAAAGCATGAAGAAAGAATTCACCATGAGCATGGAAACCCTAGCATGCTTGTAGACGGCGTCACAACTTAACTCAAGAAGTTGGTGTAGCCTCCAAAGATCTTCACAAGAGCTGTAATATGTTAGTGTCACAGCAATAATCTATAATACAGAGTATGGTATAGAGTGAGAAAGAGAGCTAGAGTGCCAATATTCACTAGATAGAGTTATCTATGTTCAAATGAATGGCTTAACTTACTTTTATATGCATTCCCGTTGATTTTTGGAGAGTTAAACCACATAAGGCCGACATTAGGTATGTCTTAGAGGGCCCAAGCCAACAAGGTACAAATTTTGAGTAGGGCTAAAGGAGGGCCCAGGGCGCTTGGGTGCCCTCCATTAGCCACTTAACTCTCGAAAAAGGGCACTTAAAGTTTTCTTAACCCATCCTTATAGTTCTTTTTTAGGTTTCGTGCATCGGGATCAAGTATTACACACTTAATGCTTGAAAAAGGTGTTAAAATAGGTCCTAATAAACAAGTGTAAATATTTGAGGCCCATCTAGGAGCTAAACAAGGTGTAAAATAGTGATGTGCACATTTTACGATGTTACAACTTGGAGAAATTTGTGGGCTAGTCCTGACAGGGTTTTAAAAAGGCTCGACAGAGCTATGATATACACTCAATCCTTTTTTCCTTTGTCATCTATTTTTCCTTGCTGGTGGAACTGTTAACGGATGTGGTCCTGTTAGATCACTTTTTGATCCATTTCCATATTGAATGGTAGTTTTCACGACCAAAACAATCGAAAAGCCAGTTTTTTCCTAAACATGTCCCTTCTCAACCATTCTTCCACATTGGAACACAACTTAGCCCCACAACCTTTGCATGGTGTGGGCTAGATTTCATGGTGGAATGATGCCATCACCCGTACCTTGTGGTTTCTCCGCATTTATGGGAGGCAACTTGCCCAATTTCTGTCAGTCGTATGATGCTACCACCTGCGAGCTCTGCCTTGCCACCACCACTCTGGAAGCACAACTGTTTGATTCTATTTCTCAACTATGGTTGGCTCGGCTGAGGCAGCAAAAGCAAATTGCAGATGCTCATTCATCTCTCAGAGCGCAGATCAAGGCTTGGCTCCACTAGCTCAAGATTGGGGATAAAGTTTCAAAAGAATTTTTTCAAGCTCTCTGAGCTCGCCATACTTCCCAATCGATTAAAACAATATGCGAAGGACAACAAACCCTTCATGAGCTTCTTGATATTTTAAAAGCCTTTATTCATCACTATGAATAAGTGTCTATGGCTCAAGATGCTATGCCAGCTAGGCAAACTACTCTGCAGCAATGCCTTGCAATCATCCCTTGCTAACTTTCAAATGCTCAGAGGGTTTTATGCAACTAACTTCTTACTCAAGGTGACGTCAAGAAAGCAGTCTTATCCATGACCAATGATAAGGTCGTTGGTTTGGATGGATTTTCGTGTGAATTTTATAAAGCTTTCTAGGATACGGTGGGCAGTGACCTACATAATGTCTATCTTGAAGTCATGCAAATAGGTTCCCTAGGTTCTCTCATAAATAAAGGAAACATAAAATTCATACCTAAAGCTAATGATCCCGAGGATATCAACAACTAGTGTCCCATCATGCTACTGAATGTCTCCTATAAGATCATTGCCAAGGCTCTGGCACTCAAGCTTCATTCAATTTTGCCTCTCATTGTTCAACCTAAACAGACGAGCTTCATTAAATCTGGGTTTATCTTGGATAATATTATTGTTGTTTGGGAAGGTATGGAATGGGCTCGATGCTCTCAGCAGCCTGCATTGTTCATCAAGATTGATTTTGCTAAGGCTTATGATTGTATTGAGTGGCCTTTCATTCTTTCTATGCTTCAAGTTCTCATCTTCGAACCCTGATTCACTCACATGGTTCATATGCTTTTTTCTAATACTTCAGCTTGCATCACCATTTCTAGCAGATAGTCTAGCTCTTTTGGGCTTTTTCGTTCAATTCAACAAGGTTGCCCTCTTGCGCCCACTTTTTATGTTCTTGTTGCAGAGGGCTTTGGTAACTTGCTTTCTCAAGACATTTCTCAATCTCATGTCAAAGGGATTTCCCTTCCCAATTCCTCTCAATAGCTTATGAATGGTCATTTTGTCGATGACTCTTTCCTCACTCTCATTGAAGATGAGGAGAATATCACCCAAGCGCTTCGCTGCTTAGAAATTTTTTTCCATGCCTCTAGCTCCAATATTTAGTGGTAGAAAACCTTATGTTACTGACAATCCTTCCTTCCTAAGCCAGGTTGGTTGGATTCTTTCATATGGAAATGGATTGATCATAGGGAATCTCTCATTTTTTAGGTATTCCTTTTACTTTTCAGGCCTCTCCTTTGGAGCTATGGCAAGTTGTTATTACTAGAATTGAAAAAAGTTGCAGTATTGGATTACCAAGCCCTTTTCTTTGGCAGGTAAGTTTCAAGTTTATTCTAAAATCTTGGCTACCACGCACGTTTATTATTCTTCATTATGAGTTCCCTCCAAAGCCTTTTATTTGAAAATTGAGAAGCTGCTTAGAGATTTTTTATGGGCCTCTCACGATGACACTCAAGGTTTCCATCAATTTGCTTGGGATTTCTATTGCCTCCTTCATGAGGCTAGAGGACTTGGCTTGATCTTCATTTTCTGCTAAGGCATTGCCTTGTGTGCTAAATGGATCATTTGATCCCTTTAAGGTAGCGAGGCCTAGAAAATTCTTGTTAGGCACTGCATCGGCACAGACATTCCTACTGGCCGGCTGGCATCGAAAGGTTTGGACATATGCTCCATTCTCATCACGAGAGAGCCTATTTCCATTCAAGGTACTTTTGTGATCAAAAGCATTTGGAAACCTTGGGAAGCTCTCAAGCCTTGGCTTTGTTGGGCTAGGGATGATTTTCATAATGGTCTATCCATTAACCTATTGGAAACAAGGTGGATAACTAAGAGGGGGGGTGAATCAGTTATCTTAAATATTTAACTTTCTTTTCTTCTTTAACAATTAGTGCAGCATCAAAACATATAAGCATACATAATCATGAGAGCAGAAAAGAAATCAACACACATAACACAAGGATTTTTACGTGGAAAACCCTATTAAGGGAAAAACCATGGGGTGACTAACCCAAGATTGTATTCTCTGTTAAAAGAATAAGAAGTACAAAATGGCACTTGTCAATTAGGGCTCACTGCCCGAGCACACTGCTCACAAGAGGCTTACTGCCTACAAGAGACTCAATGTCTACAAGGTTATAGAAGGTAACTAGATGTTTGAACTGAAGAGAGGCATCCACATATTTTGAGGTTCAATTTCAGTTAGGCTCAGTACACTGATCTACTGCACTTCATTCTTCCTCTACTTTAGTGCTACTATTCTGTCACATACCAGACTTATTTTTCTGCTTCCACACTTCTCTCTACCTTTTGTCACATACTCAATCACCACACACACACCTTCATACCGAAATCCATCTGGTATATATATCCGCACCAAGGATTTCAACAACTTTCTAGTCGGCAACCGGAATACTCAAGATAATTACTAAATACTGGTCTGTCGGTTGAATCCAAGCTTAATATGTGATGCGTATCAAAAATATAGACATGGAAGTCATCAATCATATCATCCAACCATGAATGATCCCTCAAGAAGCTTAATCATCATCAATTTCTCATTCGGATTAAGGTCTGATGCTCTGCCGGTTAGTTCTTCCTCAGTCTGCTTTGTCTGTCAAGAACCCAACACTTAGGTGCTCATATCTTTTCACTCTTTCATCACCAGAGGCCCAATCTCTAGAATGTAGCAGTCATGGTACTCCTCTTGACTTCCCTAAGTCCACACATTGCTGAGATACATGCTCTGAGAGATCCAGACCTGATTGTCAGACTTTGTTGCATGCTATGTTCTTGTTCACCGGACCAAAACACTCTTCAATCTGACTTCTGGTAAAGACATACTATGTGCTACGGATGTGTGGGATGGACTTTGTTACCATCAATGACAACACTCATGAAGCCACACAGTGTCTCTTGCCAACAATCTCCCCCTTTGGCATTGATGGCAACACTTAGTGAAAAATGACTAAGTGTCGTAGCAAACTCCCCCTTGGCTGATGCTCTGTCTTGTGTACACTTTTACCGAAGCTCCCCCTTAGATGGATTCCACATTTTTCACTACTCCTCACTCCCCCTTTGACATCAATGGCAAAGGGTGAAATCCGCATACCAAAATTTGCAAAGAAAAACAACCTATACATTGCCGAATAAGTATATTTATACATGTTATACTTACATATACTTAAGTATATCCGCAAAAGTGGTTTTCAACTAGACAAATTATGTTGCCCAACTCTACTTCATCCTATCCAAAATTGAGATGTGACCACTTAACAAAAATGCAAAAGCTTCTGCCCTCTTTAAGTCTGTCGAATCACTGGTCCGGGATGTAGTCTAAGCATCAGTTAGGACCTCATGTATTGCCTCTAACTTAGGGATAATTATCCCTCTTAGTTCACTCATTCTGCTTATTCTATTCTTCTTCTCCTTCTCAAGCCTCTTTATCTCATTTATAGTGGCAATAGCCTGGCACTCTTGATTCATTATGGATGAGGTGAGAGGATCAAAATTCTGAGATAAACTTGATAGTTTACCCTCTTGTTCTTCCACCTTCTTTGCAGTGTCTATTGTTACTATGGACCAAGATAAACAAAATTTGTATATTTCTCTGCCATCTTTAAGAGCATTTTCTAGGCTCTTTATCCCAATATCTAGATTTCTCCTATCGTTTGTTATGAGTCCCTGTACTTCAGAGAATCTATTTCGCAAAAACTCTTCCCAGACTTTCTCTTCTGCCAATTTTTCCAGTGAATCAAAATGTGTGCTAATAGAATTAACAAGAGATTTCAAGTTACCGGATGAAGAGGCCGAAAGATCCTTTTGGAAGGATGGCATGATCTTCTCCAACACACCGGATGTAATCTTTATCAACTCACAGTCTTCCATGTGACACTTCAGAAGCTTTTCTTTTTCTTTAGCTTGAGCAAAAGATGCTACCTTCATTGTCTAGACCGGAGAGAGGGAGTCAAAATTGAGTGGTCCTTGAAATAATTTCAGTTCATCTATCTCTAACATTTCTTTGTTCAAGAATCTCTTTACTGCCTCAGCAGTGTCTCTTGCTAGAGATAGAGTCTTCTTTCCTTTTCCCATCTTAGAACTGTTATTTGGGGTCTTCTCTATTTGATCTTCTTCTCTTCCATTTACCTCTTCTTCTTGACTAATTTTCTCTTTTCTTTCTTCTCCTTCAGTTCCAGAGTTAGCAGGGGGATCAGGGAGAGAGATGTTTACTTCTTCATGGACTTCCTCTTTCAGAACAGAGGAATCCAAGTCCTTAGTCTCTTCCTTATCCATCTCTTTGGACTCTTCTACATTTTTCTCAGTGGATTCTTCTTTCGAGGAAAGTGGATGCAATGTCTAAAATGTTTGTCCCGGATGGCCTTATATTGAGGTTTAAGCTCAAATGTTTCATCTATTAATTGTTTGTGATAGATATCCATCAGTTTGGATTCCCCAAATTCCTCAATATTGGTGTGAATGTATGCCCTAACATCTTCTACGGTGCAGAACCCCATGTGGAATGCTAGAGAAGGCGCCTAAGGGATCAACTTCTAGGGATTTATAAGGATGTTTCTTGAACTTAGGGCATGGCCTATCAGTGATATTAACAACATTTAGAGTAGCCATCTTGCAAAAGATTCAGAGAGAGATATTCAAGAACGAAAATACCTTTTTGCGCTTCTAGGGTTCACAATATGAGCTGAAAAGATCGTTGGTTGAATTGGATTCTGTAGTTGATCTTTGAGAGGGTTGAAGCAATCTTGTTTGTAGAGCTCTTTCTTTCTTCTTCTCGAGTGCAAATGTGCAACTAATGAATAAAAGAACCCTTATATTTTTGTGCAAACCCTAAATTCATATTGCAATAAATGCACACCTTAAGTCATTCTGGTTCCCTTGTTCTAAGATCCAAATCACTGAGATGCAATTAGAATTATTCTTGGTGATGATTGACAATGTATCTCCCTTTCTCCAATCATTCCATTTATCCGCAAATCCTGAATCATACCGGATCTAACTGTGAAGATCTTGCTTTTACCAGATGGCTGTCGAACCAGATCAATCTTGGATGATTAACCTCTTCAAACCTCCTTGCGGATCTTTCATATTTTTACCGAGGGTTATTTAGATATTTCTTTGAGAACTCTTCAATCCGCAACACTCCATGTGCCAATTTTAGGCACCAATTGACTGGCTGGGGGAAATTATTTTCCTTTGTGACCCCCCTGAGCTAGAGGTCATCTATTTAGCTTTTAGAAGGAATATCAACACCAGATTCTAGTGTGGGCCATCCCCAACATTTTCTGTACTTCTCTTCACCGAAATCTTGTTCATTTCCCTTTGAACTTCATTCGCATTCACTTTTCTTTTTCCTTTGTCTTGATTTTGATTATGATGCACCAGACTCCTTTTATCCTAATTCTTACTTCTGCAGAATTTGGCAATATGACCGGATCTATTGCAGTTGTAGCAAATAACATTTCTTTGCATATTTGGTTGATATCCTCTTGATCTGCATTGATTAGCCATATGTCCCATTCTATTGCATGCAAAGCATCTACCATTGAATGAATTGTTTATTTGTCTATTTCTGCATTCATGAGATTTGTGACCATACCTTTTGCAGTTGAAACACTGTCTGGAGAAGGATGACTTAGTCTGATTCATTTTTCTTCTGTATTGAGTTGCTTTATGACCGAAGTTATTGCAATTGTAGCAGTATCCATTAAAGGATGGATATCTTTGAGCATTTGGTTACCTTATCGGAGGTCTTCTAGGCCCATTCCTTGGATTTCCTGATCCAGAGTTCTTTTAACCAGATCTGGAGCTTTCACCTTTCTCATATCCCAAGCCATAGCCATGCTTGTCATCTACCCTCTTTTGGCTTTCAAGAAGAACCTCAAGTTGAGCAGAGCTTATCTTGAATTTCTCTTTGTATTCATTTGTTGTTTAAAGATCCCTTTTAAGAGTGTCTATCTGGTTCTCAAGTTGTTCTTCATTATCTGTAGCTTCTTCAAGATCATATTCTAGATGCCTAATTATTCTATCCATTTTGTGACAGTCTTCTAACTTCTCCTTGAGAGATTATTTTAGATTATCTTCAATTTTTATTTTCTCTTCAATGACCTCTTTTGATAGCTTCTCACATAACTTGTTTTTCTCATTCAGATCTTCATTAGTATCATTGGCTTCACTTTGACTTGCTAATTGTTGAAGTAGTTCCTTTCTCTTTTTCACAGAGATACTCAGTTTTTCTTTGAGTTCATTTATGAAATCATCAGCTTGTTTGAGTCTTTCCCTCAGGTTATTGACTTCAGAGTGAGATTGCTCAAGATCATCTAGGGTAGACTAAAGTTGTTCCCTCATACCATACATATCCATTGAGATTCCCAGATCTTCCTCAAGCTGTTAGGCTTTGTTTGGAGGAACCTAGCTCTGATACCAATTGTTGGAAACAAGGTGGATAACTGAGAGGGGGGTGAATCAGTTATCTTAAATATTTAACTTTCTTTTCTTCTTTAACAATTAGTGCAGCATCAAAACATATAAGCATACATAATCATGAGAGTAGAAAAGAAATCAACACACATAACACAAGGATTTTTACGTGGAAAACCCTGTTAAGGGAAAAACCATGGGGTGACTAACCCAAGATTGTATTCTCTGTTAAAAGAATAAGAAGTACAAAATGGCACTTGTCAATTAGGGCTCACTGCCCGAGCACACTGCTCACAAGAGGCTTACTGCCTACAAGAGACTCACTATCTACAAGGTTATAGAAGGTAACCAAATGTTTGAACTGAAGAGAGGCATCCACATATGCTGAGGTTTAATTCCGGTTAGGCTCAGTACACTGATCTACTGCACTTCATTCTTCCTCTGCTTTAGTGCTATTGTTCTATCACATACAGGACTTGTATTTCTGCTTCCACACTTCTCTCTACCTTTTGTCGCATACTCAATCACCACACACACACCTTCATACCGAAATCCATCTGGTATATATATCCGCACCAAGGATTTCAACAACTTTCTAGTCGGCAACTAGAATACTCAAGATAATTACTAAATACTGGTCTGTCAGCTGAATCCAAGCTTAATATGTGATGCGTATCAAAAATATAGACATAGAAGTCATCAATTATATCAGCCAACCATGAATGATCCCTCAAGAAGCTTAATCATCATCAATTTCTCATCTGGATTAAGGTCTGATGCTCTACCAGTTAGTTCTTCCTCGGTCTGCTCTGTCTATCAGGAACCCAACACTTAGGTGCTCATATCTTTTCACTCTTTCATCACCAGAGACTCAATCTCTAGAATGTGGCAGTCATGGTACTCCTCTTGATTTTCCTAAGTCTGCACTTTGTTGAGATACATCCTCTAAGAGATCCGGACCTGATTGTCGGACCTTGCTGCATGCTCTGTTCTTGTTCACCAGACCAAAACACTCTTCAATCTAACTTTTGGTAAAGACATACTATGTGCTACGGATGTGTGGGATGGACTTTGTTGCCATCAATGACAACACTCATGAAGCCACACAGTGTCTCTTGCCAACATAACCAACAATCGATTTGGTAGTCCCCTATTTTAAGCAATCAAGACTGGTCGCTTGCTAAGTTACCTTGGGTTCAAGTGTTAAAATGTTTTAAGCATGAGATTCATGTTCTTCCTAACTTTCAAAATCCATCCACCAAGAATTTCCTTTCTTGGCCTAAATTCAAGCATAAATTCAGGCTTCTTAATTCAGATCATGATACATACCAGGCTGTCATTGAGTCCATTCCTCCTCACATGCTTTATAAGGTGGGAGTCTTCTCTCTCAAGTCATAGTGGAAAGACTGGAAGTGGTATCCCAAGACTCCTTTTCAGAGTTACAAACCTTGTAAAGGATACTCTTGGTTGTCTCCCCACTTGCATATGGTGGAGCAGCTTAATCAACGTTGGCATATTCAGTCCTCTCCTAGGACCTGGCACAGATGGTTTCAATGTGTTTGGTCTATTGTGGTTGAGCCTAAGTTGGCACATTTTTCTTATCTTTATTATATCAAGGCCTTCTCTTGGGGGACAACTTGGC
This sequence comes from Cunninghamia lanceolata, assembly GCA_027924645.1. Classification (NCBI taxonomy): domain Eukaryota; kingdom Viridiplantae; phylum Streptophyta; class Pinopsida; order Cupressales; family Cupressaceae; genus Cunninghamia; species Cunninghamia lanceolata. The sequence goes on from BSBN01000385.1 coordinate 1,642,434, forward strand.
TCACATGGGTATTGCCATCCCTCACTGCCCGTTCTATGGGCAACTTGAATCTCTCAAGCACCTCTTTTGGTTTTTCCCTTGAGCTTAGGAAGCTTGGCATTGAATACATGATTTCTTTTGACCTTTCAAACCTCATGCCTTTTCTTGGCATATGGTCTTACTTGGAGATTGGCCCTATCTTCCTCGCCGATATGGCCAAATCGAGCATGCTTTCAAGATGGAAATTCTTTTTAGAATTTGGAAAGATAGAAATGTTGCTTTTTTTAAATCATTATTTTGTGGATAAGCATTTTTCATTGTACACTAAAGCTCTCATTTTCTCTAATGTTCTGATGCATATTCAAGTGCAAGCTAGCAAAGTTGCACTTGAATTCGCCCATCTCCAGGAGTTACTAGACCAGTGGGGCAATGCTCCCTACATTGTTTCCCAAGGCCCCCCTGATTCTTCCTCCTCTCAGGGGCATTGGCATGGCCACAGTTAGACTTCTTGACGTGACCAACGGGACCATGGAGGAAGCCGTGGTGACCGTGATTGTGGCTCTCATTCCCATGGCCCTCAGCCCTCCAGGGATTTTTTTGTCTATGGAGGCTGGTCCTCGCCTTCCAAACCGCCATCTCCTACTCAGCTGGAGGAGAATGAAGATGCCACTGCTGCTCTTGATGGCTGGGAGCCTATTGATGATGCTACCCCTGGGATTTCTGGGGGAAACCTGATGATAAGGATCCTCCTCCATCCGTTGGTGGTGCTCTCGTAGCTTAATGTTTTTTCTATCTTTTCTTGTTATATACTATGCTTAGCCTTTCAGGTCGTGACTTTTGTTTTATATGTTTTATTCACCCTTTGAGGTTGTGACTGCGTGGGCGTGACTTTTGACCACCCATCTTTTTTTGTGATTATGTACTATTTATTTCTTTAATATAAGTTAAATAGAATATTCATCAAATAAATAAATAATTTGGTAAAGATTGGATATTCAATGAGACACTACCAAAAAAATTTAGAAAAACATAAAATGTAGGTGTCATTCTGGCCAACCTAAACTTATGAGAAAAAAAAAATTCCAAACTTTAGATTTAAGTAAAAGACATATGAGGAAATATGACACATTTTTTTCTAAATTTTTTAATTAATAAATAATTATTTATGAATTTTGTATTATGACTTTTTTAAAATATTCAAAAATAATTTTCCAACCAACCTAACTTGGTCAAAAATATCAAATTCAATTTTGTAAAAAAAAAGTCTATAAGCTTGAAGAATGAGGTCATGGGAAATTTTAGGATCACACTAAATAGGTGATTTTGCAAGTTTCTTTGGCAATTTTAGGACTCCCACTTACCTAAATCTAAAGTGATCCCAAGGCATTTTTTTAGAAAAACCATATTTGAGCTAGAAATATTAGCACTTTTTCCATACAAATCTAAATTTAAGTCTAAACATGTTGGCACTTTTTCATCTAGTAGGTTTTTAGCTATTGCCTTTGTTTGGCCCATCATAATCTCACACTCACCCTACTACCACATAAGCATCTCTAGCCTCATAAAACCTTATAGTTGAAAGCATAGAATCTAACTCAAGGCACATTGTGAGATCCTATGAAACTCATGCAATTAAACAATTAACCTAAATAAAAGAGTTGAGTCTAGATAAACAATTAAAATATATACTGAAATAAATAAAGAGGGAAAGAAGTGTTAAGATCTATGTGATAATGAATATTCTACTAAAATATGCATTTTGTGATCCAACTCAAATTTTCAATATCAAATTTGTGATTGTGGAGCTCTGATAGATTGAAAACTAATCTATATGCTCTATCATGGTCTAGAACCACATGTGCAACTCTAATTTGGAAAATCGTGGCTCTAAACCTTCTACATGACCTTGAACTTGTAATAGTGGCCTTGACTTGTGCACTTGGGGTCCTCAAAAATTGGTTCACATGTGTGTACTTGGATTAGTTGGTGCTTAAACACACCAATATAACAAGCCTACTATCAAGAGTAGGGAATCAACATCTTTTCTTGATGGTAATCAAGTCCTGGGTACCAATTTAATGTTGCTTGAACAAGTTCAAAGACATGCCATATAAAATGAACATGACTAAGAATATTTCCTTGTGAATATAGATGTTGATGCAATTCTCTAAATGATTAGATGATATATGCTTGTGTAATGTTAATATGATTTGGATCTCATGATGTCTACATGACCTAGCTCGCTTTGTTCTTTTATACAATGTACCCTAATATTTAAATTTAAATATTTCATGTTTGAGTCAACAAGTAACAACTAGTTGTAGTCAAGTTGGCTTGGGCCCATCAATAAATTTGATTATGGAAGTGGAGGGAAAAGTTGCCTTAGTGGTCCTTAATCAGGTTCAAGGTCGCCCAAGTGCTCTTGACCTAGGATTGAGAACAATAGGATTAAGGGTTGGGTCTAAATAGCTAGGGAATGACAACTTAAGCTTAGATCAAGTTCAAGATAAATTACCTCTTACATAGAAATACGTTATTCAAACATTAACATTTTATATTAATGATAAAGGGTCAAAGCAATCTGGAATGAATAGAAAAAAGTGTTTAACATACACTTTTCATCTCTACAGTAATATTATATTTTAACCTTCATTTGAAAAAACCCATTAAAAAATATTAAAATTGAACTAACAATTATTAAGGAGCCTTTTTATTGATCAAGGATAATATTTCAGATTCTTTATTTGGTCTCATATATATATATATATATATAAAAGGTCAAATCAGATATGTTACAGACCAGTTTTCGTTGCATACAGAAAAAAAACACATTAATTTGTTTATTAGTTTTTTTATGACTGTATTTGTTTAATCTTTATTGGTATGGAGGAATGACAAGAGCACATGCAAGTGTTTTGGCTTTTACCACCAAACACCACAGATATGAAATCCAAATACAGTTTCAGAGTTCATGTGGAAAATTTGTGTAAGGTATGTGTCGCCATATCCAAATTATTGGATTTGTTTGATTTTGTCCACGTCCCTTGATGGAATTCAAGAGGCACAGAACACGAGAAAAATTTACAGTTTGAAACTTTTCAGTATCTCAAAATAAAGGTGGAATACAGTCTAATCAAAACTTGTCTGAACCCTTTTCCTTTGTATCCAGAGATGTCAGCATCTAAATTTGCCCTTTTCCAAGTGGGCTTGTGTAAAGATAGTGTTTCTCTTTATTAGAAAGATAGTATACCACACTTTTTACAGGGAATAAGATTTATCCAGCTGTTCAATTGTTGGTGGAGGAGCTTCTTCAGAAGACTTCATTTATACGGTGAGTAAGCATTTCAGTGAGTTTGGACAGTAGATAAACATTTAATTTAGATTTCATTTGAAAGGAACTATATTTTAACTAGTTTGTCCATTTATAGATTGTTTTTACTTGGTTGGAGGAATCACAGGAAGATTGAAGAGTCTATTCAATTAGAAAGAGAAAAAATTGAAGAGGCAATTGTTTTTGTCTGATACCGTTGAAAACCAGAGGTACAATGCAAGTACAGTTTTAATGGATGGACAGTTATTGCCGTGTGGACCTCCACTGGAGTTGTCTTAAGCATTTAGTTTGAAACTCTACGTCTCTCATTGCATTCACGGGCATAAAAGACTTGAATTTTACTGTTTGAATTTGTCAGTATCAAAAATGTCTTTTGAAAAATAAAGGTACAATTTATGGTCTATTCACTTTTTTATTATTATTTTGGATTCGATTTGATTAGGTTATTTTTAATATAATGATTAGTATATAAGTAGTATATTTCTATGTAAAAGTTGGCAATTGATTTAAAGTTAGTTTGATTGTCCTTTGGTACGGGTGTGATCTTTTGCTTAGCCATTCTTTTACCATTTGATCATGAGCATACATCAACATCTACATTTAGTGATAGACTAGGGCATATTGGATGTTGCTTGTGTATTCAATCTTTGTTTTAAACTATTAATAGGTTCTAGAGATCAAGTAGATTCCAAACATCAAAAAACACATGTCAATTTTTGTCTAGGTACATATCAAATGTGTGAAACTAGTTCCTTTCTATAGATGCAAAAATCATTCCTAGATGCACATATTCAACCCAAGGCAAATAACCTAAGATTCAGTCATCTATTAGAGCTTATTAGTTTAAGATCTAATCATTGAGCATCATTTTGGACCATTGACAATAGTCTTCAACAAAGTACACATTTATCATTTTGGAAAGCATGCTTAGTGTTGTTACTTTCTTAGCTAATTAATCTAGGATGTTTACTGATTGTTGCTTATTTGCATTTATTTATCTTTGTATTATATATGAAATATTTTATTTTATTTCCTTTCATTTTAGTGTACCCAAGCGATATTACATCCCCTTAGGCCTTGGCCTTTATGGTTAGTACATTGCAAATGCCAAATTAGGCCACAAATTGAAAGTATAATTTTGATATATATGATCTAATTACACAAATGAGAAGTACATGAAAAGTTATGCACTTTCAAAAATTTACACCCAAAAATGTTATTATATGAGCCCAAACGGAGCCCTAAAAGTTCCCAAAATGAGAACTGCTCAGCAATAGTTGTGAAAAATCTATAATTTATAGAAAAACCAAACACCAAAATCAAAACCTGATTGCACCACTATGAATTTTGTGAAATTCTCCCCCAAATCAAAAAGATCATTCACAAAAAGGAGCGTGTATGACTAAGAATGGAGCTTGAAAAGTCAGACTACCAAAACTAGAATACAAATGATGAGGGGGTGGGTTGGGGGAAGAAAAATGATGGTGTCACCCTAACACAATGATGACATTAGCAAAGTGTCTAACAGAATATTCTTCTGACAACCCAGAATATTCCTCTGACCTCAAGACTATCGATAGGTTTTCAAAAAACTGCCTAAAATAAGGAAAACCACTGAAAAGAAAGTTTGAAACCACTGATAATAAATGCAAAACCACTTTCTAATTCAAGGAGAAGGTTTAACAATAGTACCAAGCAGTATTGTTGTTGTTGGGAAATTTAGAGGGCATCAGTTGATTGTCAGTATATTCCCTCTACGTGATGGTATATGCTCCCATCGAGCTTGGATAGGAAGTGGCGAGTACCACAGGTAGTTGGCAAGGTCGGTACCAAAGGTAGCTAGCGGGGTTGGTACCACAAGTAGCTGGTGGGGTCGGTGCCACATGGAACTTTCTCAATTGGCATGTACCCTACTGCATAAGGCTGCAATACCTTAAATACTTGGTGGGGTTCATAGAGTTTTTTTTTTAATTTTAAATTCTAAAAAATATTTTTTTAAAAATAGAATTTTTAATTACTCTATACATCTACGCCCATTGACACTTGTCTACACAGACAAATATTTTGATGACAAAAAGAATATTCTCTACTGTGTGATCCATACGGCTAAGAGGGAAAAAAATCTAATGGCCCAGGGTAAAAATGTTTGATTTTGATGAATTGATAGTCTATCCTTAAGTTTTTGGACCTTCTACATGTGATGGCAGGGTCGGATTTGACCAAAAATGCTCCAAAAATATGGCTACCCACTAGATCTGAAAACCATCTCCCAACTTCAAACCATTGTATATATGGCCTCCAATACCCAATTTGGACAAATCAAAAGGATAAAGTGACTTTCTTGGACACCTTGAACTCAATGGTGAGCTCAGATTTGCTCCATCATGCTCCAAAATGAACCTAAAATAAAAAGCCACAAAGAAGAAACCCTCGCAAATCTGGTATTTCTATCATTTTTTATTCTCTAGTTCATCACATGATGCAAGAGAAGAGCATACTCAACTTTTCAAGAGCAACCAAGATTTATAGCCTAGATCTCTCAAAAGATTAACATGAAACAATCCTACAAGCTCTGATACCATGTAAGAATTGGTATAAAATTCTCTATAACATGCAAGATTTGGCTATGGAGGTAGCCACCCAAGATCTAGGAGCTTCAATGAAAGTACAAGAGAGACACAACATGAAAGAATAATCATATTCTATCAAAGGATGCAAATACAGACAATATGTAAAACAATATGAAATTACAATGAGAAGCCCTTGGTTATATAGGCCAAGGTGAAACATAGAACAACATAAGATTATGATAAGTGTCTTAATCTTATGACTTGAGAGACAAAAAGATAACTATCCTTAGTGTACCCTAAGTACGCCCTAAGTAAACTTAACTAGACAAGTGTGAATAGGACCTAATGTGAAACCAGTTAGGTAATATACCCCGTTCACACCAATGTGTGTGAGTTTATAATCTTAATTGTGTCTAAAATTAGAGAATATTGATAATGCTTACAAAATGAACATTTGGTAATTATGGTCTACAAACAAGTTGTTGGCAAGAGACACTGTGTGGCTTCATGACTATTGTCATTGATGGCAACAAGGTCCATCCCACACATCTGCAGCACATAGTATGCCTCTACCAGAAGTCAGATTGAAGAGTGTTTTGGTCCGGTGAACAAGAACAGAGCATGCAGCAAGGTCTGACAATCAGGTCTGGATCTCTCAAATGGTGTAACTCAAAAAGTTGAGGACTTGGACAAGTCAAGAGGAGTACCATGACTACTACATTCCAGAGATTGAGCCTCCGGTGATGAATGAGTGAAAAGATATGAGCATCTAAGTGTTGGGTTCTTGACAGGCAAAGTAGACTGAGGAAGAACTAACCAGCAGAACATCAGACTCTAATCAAGATGAGAAATTGATGGTGATCAAGCTATTTGAGGGATCATACATGGTTGTCCGACATGATTGATGACTTCTATGTCTATGTCTTTGATACGCATCACATGTTAAGCATGGATTCAACCGACAAATCAGTGTCTTGGAAATATCTTGAGTATTCCGGTTGCCGACTAGAAAGATGTTGAAATCCTTGGTGCAGATATATATACCAGATGGATTTTGGTATGAAGATGTGTGTGTAGGATTATAATGTGTGAGCAAAAGTAGAGATAAGTGTGGAAACAGCAATACAAGTCCGGTATGTGACAGAATAGCAACACTAAAGCAAAGGAAGAATGAAGTGCAGTAGATCAGTATATTGAGCCTAACCAGAACTAAACCTCAGCATATGTGGATGCCTCTCTCTCAGTACAAATACCTGGTTACCTTCTATAAACTTTGTAGATAGTGAGTCTCTTGTAGGCAGTGTGCCTCTTGTGAGCAATGTGTTCGGGCAGTGAGCCCTAATTGGCAAGTGTCATTTTGTACTTCTTATTCTTTTAACAGAGAATACAATCTTGGGTTAGTCAACCCGTGGTTTTTCCCTTAACAAGGTTTTCCACGTAAAAATCCTTGTGTTATGTGTGTTAATTTTATTTCTACTCTCATGATTATGTATGCTCTTATGTTGCAATGTTGCATTAATATTAAAGAAGAAAAGAAAGTTAAGATATTTAAGATAATTGATTCACCCCCCCCTTAGTTATCTGCCTTGTTTCCAATAATTGGTATTAGATCTAAGTTCCTCTAAACAGAGCCTAACATCTTGAGGAAGATTTGGGAATCTCAATGGATATGTATGGTATGAAGGAACAACATCAGTCTGCCCTAGATGATCTTGAACAATCTCACTCTGAAGTCAATAACTTGAGAGAAAGACTCAAACAAGCTGATGATTTCATAAATGAGCTAAAAGAAAAACTGAGTGTCTCTGTGAAAAAGAGAAAGGAACTACTTCAATAGTTAGCAAGTCAAAGTGAAGCCAATGATACTAATGAAGATCTGATTGAGAAAAACAAGCTATGTGAGAAGCTATCAAAAGAGGTCATTATGGTAAGACATGAAATGGAATCAGGGGTTATGAGATTCACCCAAGAAATTGAAGAGAAAAGACAATTTGAAGATAATCTAAAATAATCTCTTAAGGAGAAGTCAGAGGACTACCACAAAATGGACAGAATAATCACACATCTGGAATCTGATCTTGAAGAAGCTAGAGATAATGAAGAACAACTTGAGAATCAGATAGACACTCTTAAAAAGGATCTTCAAACATCTTCAAACAGCAAATGAATACAAAGAGAAATTCAAGATAAGCTCAGCTCAACTTGAAGTTCTTCTTGAAAGCCAAAAGAGGGTAGATGACAAGCGTGGCTTTGGATATGAGAAAGGTGAAAGTTTCGAATCCAGTCAGAAAAGCTCTGGATCAAGAAATCAAAGAAATAGGCCTAGAAGACCTCCGGTAAGGCAACCAAATGCTCAAAGATGTCCATCCTTCAATGGATACTGCTACAATTGCAACAACTTCAGTCATAAAGCAACTCAGTGTAGAAGAAGAATGAATCAGACTAATTCATCCTTCTCCGCACAGTGTTTCAACTACAAAAGGTATGGTCACAAATTTCATGAATGCAGAAATATGCAAATAAACAATTCATTCAATGGTAGATGCTTTCCATGCAATAGAATGGGACATATGGCTAATCAATGCAGATCAAGAGGATATCAGTCAAATATGCAAAGAAATGTTGTTTGCTACAATTACAATAGATCCAGTCATATTGCCAAATACTGCAGAAGTAAGAATCAGGATAAAAAAGGGTCTGGTGCATCATAATCAAAATCAAGATAAAGGAAAAGGCAAAGTGAATGCGAATGAAGTTCAAAGGGAGATGAACAAGATTTGGGTGAAGAAGAGTACAGAAAATGCTGGGGATGGATTTGCACTAGAATTTGGTGCTGATACTCCTTCTGTAAACTAAACAGATGAGCTCTGGCTCAGGGGGAGTCACAAAGGAAAATAAATTCCCCTAGCCAATCAATTGGTGCCTAAATCTGGCACATGGAATGTTGTGGATTAAAGGGCTCTTAGAGAAATATCCAAATAACCCTCAGTAAAAATATGAAAGATTCACAAGGAGTTTTGAAGAGTTTGATCAGCCAAGATTGATCTAGTTTGACAGCCATCTGATAAAGCAGGATCTTCATAGACAGATCTGGTATGATTCAAAATTGAAATATCTTGATTCGTGGACTCATGGCACGATTGGAGAAAAGAATATACATTTTCAATTATCACCAAAATAATTCCAAGTGCATCTCAATGATTCAGAAAGATATCTCTCAGAACAAGGCAACCAGAATAACTTAAGTTGTACATTTATTGCAATTAAGGTTTATGTAGAGATAAAAGGGTTCTTTTATTCATCATTTGCACATTTGCATTCGAGAAGAAGAAAGGAAGAGCTCTGCATCAAGATTGTCACAACCGTCTCAAAGATCAACCGCAGAATCCGATTCAACCAGCGATCTTTTCCAGCTCATATTGTGAACCCTAGAAGCATAAAAAGGTATTTCCATTTCCAAATATCTATCTTTGAATCTTTTACAAAGATGGCTACTCCAATGGTTGTTAAGATCACTGATAGGCCGTGCCCAAAGTTCAAGAAACATCCTTACAAATCCCTAGAAGTTGATCCCTTAGGCGCCTTTTCTAGCATTCTGCATGGGGTTCTGCATGTAGAAGATGTTAGGGTATACATCCATGCCAATATTGAAAAATTTGGAGAATCAAAACTAATGGATAGCTACCATAAACAACTAATAGATGAAACTTTTGAACTCAAACCTCAATACAAGGCCATCCGGGATAAGCATTTTGGACATTGCATCCACTTTCCCTGTTTTGCAGAAGATGAATGGGTCTGGTATGTTCTTAGCAGAATACATGACAACTTCATGTGGTTGTTGAAGCCCTTCAAAATAACAAAAGATGCAATTAGGACAGTTACTGGATTACACTCATCCGGTGGGTTGCCTGCACTCAAATCTATCAAGAACCAGATAGTAAGTGAGGCTACCGGATCTAAGTTTGACAAAAGATCCATGACAATAGAAGATATCACAAATCTGGATATCAAATTTGCCTCTATGATAATTGGCTATAAAATCTATCACTCTGACAGGGAGAATTCTGTGTTTGGAACTGCAATTTTTACTACATATCAAATGCTAAGGGAAAATGTAGATTATGATCTATGCGAGCTTCTCCTAAACCAACTGTTAGAAAACTTGAAAAAGATCAAGAAGGACAAGAAGAACTCATTCAAGTATGGTGGTTTAATATTGTGTCTATTCTTTTACTATATGAATGAGCTACCCGGATCAAGTGGTTGGGTATGGCAAAATGACAGACCGGTTGCCATACAAATCAGAGACTACATGTATGGGCTTGGTGATGCCAAGGCTCAAAGTATAGCACTCTGGGGATACTTCAAGAACTTCCAAAGTATGATGCAAGCCAGAGAAAGAATCCCCCAATCTATAGTTGAAAAATACAAGGATACAGTGTGTTTCATGGTAGACACTGATCAATGCCTAATGGAGGCAGTGGAGCCTAGAACAGTCTAGATTATGCCAATGGGCTATGAGGTAGATGAGAAAATCCTGGAGCTGCATGTCCAACACTTGCTAAGTCAGCCTAAAGACCCTGAGGTAGAAAGGTTTGGAACCTTTAAAGAATTAAGTGTGAAAATACATGTTGAACTGAGACAACCAGAGATGAAAAGAAAAGTGAGAAGGGAAGCAGAGGAAGTTGCCAAAAGATATTACATATCAAAGGAGGTAGTTGATGCAAATAGAGAGAAAATAGAAAGAGCTGAGAAAGAGAAACAAGAAGCAGAAAAAGAAAGTGTTCCGGTACAAGCCTCCTCCCGGACTAGATCCTCCAAGAGCTCTGCACCTGCCACTTCTAAGAGCTCAAGAGCCTCAAAACTGAAAGCCAAGACATCCGGAAAGGGAGAGAAGAGAATGAAGACAAAGGCCACAAGGTCATACATAAGCCAAAAGGATGATGAAGAAACAGAGACTAATGAGGAGGTTAAGAAAATGAAGAAAAAGAAAACTTCCGGGGAATCCTTTGTCGGCAAAAACAAAGGAGAAGAGGCGGGAGAATTTGTTGAAAGGCCCACTCTTTCTCTTGATGAAATCATCAAAGCGGTCACAGTGGACGGGAATCTGCAACCAGTCACTGAATTTTATGATGATTACAGTGAATCTAACAAAAGAATTTTGGAGGAAGCTACAGTCAAGTACCTAAACATTTATAATAAAGCATTCATTGAAATCATTTCTCTAATTCCCAAAAGTTTAGAGAAGGTACTTGAACTCATAAAAGAGAATGCCAAGGAAAAGGATTTAGAGATCCGGGAACAAATTACAATTCAGCTCTATCTTTCCATTACTCCAAAACAAATGACCATGATCTTTAAGGACTGCAAGGATGAGTTCTGGAGCAAAGCAAGAATGAACAAACTTATGCTTGGAGAGATTGATCAGGTGGCAAAAGAAACAGAAGACATCCTTCGGAATGCCTTCAAGAAATTCAATCTTCCTATTATAGGGGACATATATGAAGAACCTTCTACCATGGATGTCAAAGGATTAAGTGCATCAAAGGAAGAATCTACTGAGAAAATTATAGAAGGGCCAAAAGAGATGGATGAGGAGAAGACTAAGGACTTGGATTCCTCTGTTTCGAAAGAGGAAGTCCATGAAGAAGTTAACATCTCTCTTCTGGATCCCCCTGCAGACTCTGGAACTGAAGGAGAAGGAAGAAAAGACGAGAAATTGAGTCAAGTAGAAGAGGAAAAGGGAAGAGAAGAACACACAGAGATCTCTGATGACAGCTCTGAGGCTGCAAAAGGAAAGAAGACTCTTATCTCTGGCAAGAGACACTGCAGAAGCAGTGAAAAACTTCTTGACCAAAGAGATGATGGAAATAGATGAACTGGAACTATTTCAAGGACCACTCAATTTTGACTCCCTCTCTCCAGTCCAGACAATGAAGGTAGCATCTTTTGCTCAATCTAAAGCAAAATAAAAGCTTCTGAAGTCTCACATGGAAGACTATGAGCTGATAGAGATTGCATTTGGTGTGTGTTGTGTGGTTACACAACACACCCCATTTTGACTTGGCAAAATAGGGACCCAACTTTGTTGTTGATTTGGCTTGTTGTTCTTTCTGCTTTTGGCGGTCTGGTAAAATTAAGTCATGCATGAACACCCTACAAGATGGTAGATAGGTCACCATGATGAGGTCAGTTGTCAAAGTCAATTATTTCACATCATTAACCTCATAGTCAGAAAATGCATAAAATTCCATGTAGGTTTGCCTTTTGGATCACCCTGAAATTCTCTAAGGGGAGGAAGTTATGATAAGTCAAAGTTTTGGTCAAACCTGATATTCCCAAGGGGGGGAAGGTCATATTTCAAACATCAGCCACATTATGTAAGATCACCCTGGTATCAGTTTATCACCCGATAATCACTTGGTCCGCAAACTCCAGACGTCAATTTTACGTGATAGCTATTATTTGCTCGTTAAACGACTCCATATATTTTGAGGGGGTCATATTTTCAATATCACCCCATCTTACGAATATCACCCTTGTTGCAAAATATCACTCCATGCCAATATGATGATGACATCATCTAAACCTAACGAATGAAGGAAATCACCCTGATGGCGATGTCATCATTTCATTTTACCCCTTGAAGGTATATATTCGATGCCCCACCTTATTTAATAACATGACGATGACGTCATTACAACAAAAGCTTAAACAAGGTCGCCGACAAGGTGACGTCACCCTGATTTTATCCAAAGAGGAGGTCATTTTACTTTGCGGGGTCATATTGTGAACATCCCCTAATCTTAAATTCATGACCCGATATACATATGGTCAACCTTTGACCACATCACCTGATTCTTTTGCATTAGTTTTGCCGCTCAAAGGTGGAAGGTCATTTATATAGAGGGGGTCATATTTTCAATATCACTTGATCTTTTGAAGATCACCCCTCCCTCCTGTTTCCCAACATTAAATGGAAATAAATGCGGTAGATGGATTCCCACCAACTGCGAATACAATTCGAACACTTGGCATCATCCATGGATTCTCTACAGAAGATCAACGGATTTGATCGATTTAACATAGTTTTACCCTAATCTGCCCTACGGATGAGTTTAAAGGTAACTTTCCAAGGTTATTTTCATTTACCTTGTGAAAAAAAACAAGAAATTACAAAGCAGACAAGTCAAACCCTCATGCAAGCTACCTGTGAATGGACGAGATCTTTCAGCATAACGGAACGGGTGATCATCAACATTTGCCCCTTTTTTTTGTAATCACCCATCTAACCCAGGAGGAAAGTGTTATCAGGTAATTAATAGAAAACCCTCCTGTTGTCATTTTCTGCATGTCCAGGTAGTATGTTTTGTCTTGTGGTTTGAATTTATGAATATGCATATCATGATGAAGTACTGAATAATGAATAAATTATGCATGATGTCGTGGATATACATAATTGTTGTATGAGTGCATATGGATATCGTATGGTAAGACCAGTCATGTTTATTGCAGGATTCCATGGCGGACATAAGGAAAAATAGGTCTGATGCAAAATTTCTTAAGCCCATGTTTGTTCGGCCTGAAGGGGTATAATTCAAGTATGGCATCATTGGGGACACTCACCAAGGAGATACAAATCTAGCAGTATGGTCATCTAGAATTGATCATGATAAAGACAATACCCTTCTGGATGCAATATATGTATCAGGAATGTGGCATGCAGCCAGATTCCCCTATGCCATGGAAACCCCAAAACTGGTAGTAGAATGTGCCAGAAACTATAACCCTCAGACCAGGCGGGTGGAGAAGCATGGAAGGGTTTATACTGACTTTTTAATTAAGGGTATCACATCTACTTTCAATCTCCCATTTGGAAAGAAGGTGATCAGTGTGGATCTACAGAAACTGGAAACAGAGTATAATAACAAGAAGAAGAATGCAAGGAAGAGGATGTACCAGTGGAGGTCTAAGAGTAGCACCTACACTGCCTCGGCTAAGTTGCCCATGCACTTATATAAATTTGATTTTGATGATGAGTATCAATACATGATTGCCCTGCTCAGCAGGATGACAAGCCAGCCTCATGCTAGAAATTTCAAGAATTAGATGTTTGGAATCATCCAGATGGTCCTCTATATAGATAACAAGCCATTATGGGCTAAGGTCATCAATGATGCTTTGGATGAATAGATAAGGAACCTAGGAGGTCAAGAATGCTCATTCCATATGACCTCATACGTTGTCTACTCATGTGCTTACAAGGGAACATTTGATGCCTTGACTACAGTGGGTAAGGCTAGAGGTGACGTAGATGATGCCCACACATGGGATCGCTATTATCAGTTATAAAGAAAGAATTACCTTCAAGATTACAAATTGGTGAATGATGCATTCTCTATGCATCTAGTCAGAACTATGGAGGAAGATAGAACCAAGAGATTGAGCATGGAGGCTCAAGAAGTTGTATATAGGCATGGAGCCTGGTTTATCCAATATGCCACATTTTCATATATAAGAGTGGAAGGATTTGAAGACCAACCCCTTATGCTACCCAGGTACCCTACTGATGGGGTGGTCCTGATGGAATTTTTGAGACAAGTGTCTACCATAGTAGAGACATACAAAGCACAAAAGAAGAGACCCCCAGTACTATTTCTAGTATCTATGGATTGGTATATGTGCTTAGATTCACAAAGCATAGAGCATATCATAGGTGGTCTGAAACTGATGTATCTACAGCCATTTCCATTGGCTAGATCATATGACCCCTATGGCAGGATGCAAAAAATAATGGGGAAGCCCATACATCAGAAGCATCTGGAAGATTTCTGGACTGATTGTGAGGATGAAGTTGAAGTGAGAAGAAGAAAATACCAGAGGCTCACCCTGAATCAGATAAGGACATTTGACTGCATCCTAGTACCAGCACAGCTGAAGAAGGATAATGGTAGGATCATGTCAAATGAATATGAAGACAAGAAAGTGTACAATGACACCATCTCAGCCCCTAATCTAACACAGCTGGAGGATATCTCCTTGGATCAGTTTACAGGTGGGGTGCTGCAGTTAACCCAAGCTTGGGTAGATGAACAGATAAATAGATTGAAGAAAAGAGGTGTAGCCATTGCAGTGGATGCCAAGAAGAAAAGGCAGGAGATCCCTGATGAGGAGTATGATGACTTCCTTGGTGAGAAAATAAAATCTAATGGGGAAAGGCTACCCACTCAGAAACAAACAAAAGGTCCCCCCAGAGGAAAGAAGACTGATGATGAGCCTAAGGGGGTGATAATTGAAAGAATTGCCATACCAACTAAAGGTGCATCAACATCAAGACAAGCATCCGCCTCGTCTGCACCGCCTCTGATGGATAAACCAAAGACCAAAAGAATCCTGAGGCCAGCTGTAGAGACTGCAGAAGTACAAGGTGAGGGCCAAGCCTCACAACAGAATATAGAAGAAGACATCCCTCTTGAGGAAGAGCCGATAAGTAAAGAGTCTATAGGTGATGACCTGATGATGGTCAGCGGGAAGAGGAGGGCGCCGCCACTGACATCACCACCCAAGAAGCAAATAACATCTATGTGGGGTGATATCAGGGCTAACCCTATAGTATTGAGAGGAGCTGGTGGTGAAGTGTTTAGAAAAGAGATGCAGCATGATGTGCCACTTCCCACCATTATCAAGTTTAAGACAGAGAGATTAGAGGAGCAGACAAAAGAAGCCTCCAAAGCAGGTCAGGGTGGTCATTTCTCCCTGGAGGACACCGTGGACCTATCAGATGATGAAGTTGTACAAAATGTAGCTTCTCAGAAGATGGAGACCCTTGCCTCCAGTACCCGCATGACCCCACATGGGACCCTGTTAGCACAGACGGTGGTATTGGAAGAGTTGAAGCAAGTAGCTCAAGAAGATAAAGAAAGTAGCCCAGAGAGGGCAGCCCAACAAATCGGACTTGATAAGTTGGTAGATCAGGTGACTAGCCTTGCTGTTATTTATTTGACATATAGGGAGGATGCAAGCCCTAAAGATAGAGCAGGTGTACCTAATGTGACAGAGAAAATTGAAAGAGCCAAGCAGGCAGAGGCAGAGAGCAATGCTCCAGAAATGGGCCAACAACAGCAGGAGATACCAGCTAAGCCAAAGATAGTAGAAGTCCAACAAAAGGGCAAGGGTGATAAAGATACATCAGGTGATGATGCCGCCCAAACTCAAGGAGATATAGGAGAAAAGGATAAATCAGGTCATGAGAACCTTAAGACACAAGATGTCAGTACATCAGGTGCGGAACAAAATGTGACCCAAGATTAGGGTGATGCACCAGGACCAAACACATAGATATCTACAGATGCCAATATGCCTCAAGATGAGGAAAATACCAAGGTGAATGAAACACAGAAAGAGGGAGTGCAGGATCAAGCACAAGATCATCGTGTGAATACTCCACAGGATCCTCCCCCACAGAAAGAAGTTCCTTAACAGGAAGAAATGCAACAGGATTCCCCTCATGAGGAACAGCATGAAGAAGAAATCAGGAAGTCACCTTCTCCACCCAGAGTAGAAACAAATATTAGAGAACAAGGCAAACATGATGATGATAAAAGACAACAAGGGTCTGGAGATGAAGTTCCTCAGTGGCTGGAAAAGGAAATAGGTACAGAACAAGGCTTTGAAATTCAAGAATTTGATGTTTCTACCTTGTTTGCAGAGACTATCATGAAGCCAAAGAGAAAAGCCTAATTGATATCGGCTATCAAAAGAGATCCTGCTATAGGCAGAAGGACTGCCCAAGTAGCACTTCCCACTGTAGAAAAGGAAAAGGGCAAGATCACACTTGAAGAGTTCCAAATCACAATTGTTGATTTGGGTTTTGCTAATGAGGACCAAGAAGGTCAAGAAGGGAAGCATATCATTGATTCTTTGACCCAAAGGGTAAAGAAGGAGAAAGAGAAAAATAAGCAACATAAAGAGCACATTGCTCAGTTGCATTCATATATAAAGGGGTTGATTAACCCTGATAGTACACCAGTGGATCCAATAGTCCCATTGACTGTCATATCCCAGGAGGAAGTTAATAAGTTGGACCTCAAAAGGCATCAAGCCATGATCATGGACAAATGGATGTTGTCAGCCCTCACAGGAGCTGAGGATGTATTGAGAACCTCTTTACAGAGGTGGAATTCTTTAAGTAGTTTGAAAAGAAAAGTGGACAAAATGCAAAATGAAACAGGAAGATGGTCATTCCAATTGGAAAAGGACCTAACTGCTTTGAGTGAAATAAAGAGGATTGATCCTCAAATTCTAATAAACAATCAAGTGTTAAATAATAACAATGCCCTGCTGATAGACATTCGGTATGAGGATATCAGGTTTGAATGTGATGTCCTGAAGAAATGTAGTGGCAAGCTTAGGGATATCGGTATAAAGTTACATAGCGTGATGGCACATGAAGCAGAGATCCTTGAAGCATTGGAAGGAAAAGTAGAGGGAAATATAGAAAACCAAGACGCAGACTTTGCCATCAAGGCACTGCATGATAATTTTCAGCCGATGGCTGATGACCCCCTCACCCACATGACAGAGGAGGTGATGAATAAGATCATGAGGATCAAGGTTAGGGTGGAGAATTATAATGAGACACTAAACAACAGAAAATCTACGATGGAAGCAATCAAAGATAAATTCCAATCTCATAAGCACGCCATTACAAAAGCCAAAACTTAAGATGGCGGGGAGGTAGACAAAAAAGTACAAGCCTATGAGAATATCAGGATGGCTATGAAGGTCCATATACAGGATGATGTTCATCAAGGTGATAGCGATACAAAAAGCAATGAAGATGATGATAATGATGAAGAAGAAGAAGATAAAGAGGAGGAACCTGAAGAATGAATGAAGATGTAGCACAAAGAAGACATATGCATCATTTACTCATAGGATAATGAGTCATCTAGATGGTTGCCAGCTGGCAACCTGTGCCATGAAGGAAATTTGACTAAGTCAAGGAGGGATTATCTACCGCTAATCTTAATTGACAGATCCTGACCGTTGGTCATTTGTAACCGCTCCCTCAGCTTATTCTATAAAAAGTGCAAGGGTGCCATATTTTGAATATTCGGAAGCTTAATTGAAATTTGGTTGTTGAAATACCAGGACTTATTTCAAAGTTGTTGTAAATGTACATGTTATGCCTATTGAATGAAAGAGAAGACAATTTGATTACAAATCATCACATATCTTGAGTAATCTATGTTTGAAAACTTGATACATGTTTTGATCAGCTGTGTCCCTTGGAGTGCTTGTCAGTCTGCATGTGTTGTTTTCATTCCTTATCCTTTGAAGTTAGCATCATCTGTATCTAGCTATAGAACATTCTGGTGACATATGGTTTGATTTCTTCTCCTCATGAATGTATCTTGTATGTATGTGGTTCAATGGCTAAAGATTCACCAAAATTAGAAGCATTCTTTTAAATTTCTTTCAATTTCATAACAATTCATCACCATACTTGCACACAACAGAGAATTAAAAGCAAACAACATGAAATATGCTAACATCCCGTAGATAATTGGAAATACATAGCATATTTAGAGTTAAAGCATGTTAAATTGACAAATATCATGCAAATATCTACTTACAGACACATTATTAGAATAAATACACTGTGTAGAAGAAATAACAAGGTTCATGATGATCAATAATCAGAAGAATTGATCAAACTTGCAAATACATCAGCTATCTTTGAAATAGAGTAGAAATAACCTCTCTATGGAGTCAATTTATAGGAAACAGAATCATACTGATCATTCAGATAAATGTAAGGCCCCTTGAAATGGAAAACAGCATGTCACATCAACCTCTGAGTAACGTCAGAAGATCATGACTTGATCAACAGAGACTTGGAATCATCAACTTATTCTAAGTTGATCGTACTTTACAAGATAATAAAGTTTTGTTGTGCAAATTTTTATGCATGTTGTTATGACTAATAATCATCATCAATAGTGTGCTAGAGAAGATCGTGCCATCCTTCCAAAACAATCTTTCGGCCTCTCCATCCGGTAACTTGAAATCTCTAGTTAACTCTGTTAACACCCATTTTGATTCTTTAGAGAAATCGGCAGAAGAGAAAGTTTGAAAAGAATTTTTGGGAAAGAGATTCACTGAGGTACAGGGACTCATAACTAATGACAGGAGGACCTTGGATATTGGGATAAAGAGCTTAGAAAATGCTCTTAAAGATGGTGGAGAAATGTATAAATTTTGTCTATTCTGGTCCAAAGTGACAGAGGATATTGAAAAAAGGTGAAAGAACAAGAAGATAAACTCTCAAGTTTATCTCAAAATTTTGATCCCCTCACCACATCTATAATGAATCAAGAGTGCCAGGCCATCGCCATTATAAATGAAATAAAGAGGCTTGAAAAGGAGAGGAAGAATATAATAAGTAGGATGAGTGAACTTAGAGGGATAATTATCCCTAAGTTAGAGGCAATGCATGAAGCCTTAACTGATGCTCAAACCACAGCCCAGACCAGTGATCCAGCAGACTTAAGAAGGGAAGAAGCTTATGCATTTTTGTTGAGTGGTCACATCTCAATTTTGGACAGGATGAAGCAGAGTTGGGTAATAGAAATTTTACAGTTGAAGACCACCTTTGCGGATATACTTAAGTATATGTAAGTATAACATACTTATGCGGATATGTATGGGCTAATTTTTGTGAATTTTGGTGTGTGGATTTTGCCCTTTGCCATTGATGTCAAAGGTGGAGTGAGGAGTAGTGAAAAATGTGGAATCCAGCTAAGGGGGAGCTCCAGAAAAAGTGTACATAAGACAGAGCATCACCCAAGGGGGGGTTTGCTACGACACTTAGTCATTTTTCACTAAGTGTTGCCATCAATGCTAAAGGGGGAGATTGTTGGCAAGAGACACTGTGTGGCTTCATGACTGTTGTCATTGATGGCAACAAAGTCCATCCCACACATCCGCAGCACATAGTATGCCTCTATTGGAAGTCAAATTGAAGAGTGTTTTGGTCCAGTGAACAAGAACAGAGCATGCAGCAAGGTCTGACAATCATGTCTGGATCTCTCATATGGTGTAACTCAAAAAGTTGAGGACTTGGACAACTCAAGAGGAGTGCCATGACTACTAAATTCTAGAGATTGAGCCTCTGGTGATGAATGAGTGAAAAGATATGAGCATCTAAGTGTTGGGTTCCTGACAGGTAGAGTAGACTGAGGAAGAACTGACCAGCAAAACATCAGACTCTAATCCGGATGGGAAATTGATGGTGATCAAGTTATTTGAGGGATCATACATGGTTGGCCGACATGATTTATGACTTCTATGTCTATGTATTTGATACACATCACATGTTAAGCATGGATTCAGCCAACAGATCAGTGTCTTAGAAATATCTTGAGTATTCTGGTTGCCGACTAGAAAGATGTTGAAATCCTTGGTGCGGATATATATACCAGATGGATTTTGGTATGAAGATGTGTGTGTAGGATTATAATGTGTGAGTAAAGGTAGAGATAAGTGTGGAAATAGCAATACAAGTCCGGTATGTGACAGAACAGCAGCACTAAAGCAAAGGAAGAATGAAGTGCAGAAGATCAGTATATTGAGCCTAACTGGAACTGAACCTCAGCATATGTGGATGCCTCTCTCTCAGTTCAAATACCTAGTTACCTTCTATAAACTTTGTAGACAGTGAGTCTCTTGTAGGCAGCGTGCCTCTTGTGAGCAGTGTGCTTGGGCAGTGAGCCCTAATTGGCAAGTGCCATTTTGTTCTTCTTATTCTTGTAACAGAGAATACAATCTTGGGCTAGTCACTCCGTGGTTTTTCCGTTAACAGGGTTTTCCACGTAAAAATCCTTGTGTTATGTGTGTTGATTTTATTTCTGCTCTCATGATTATGTATGCTCTTATGTTTTGATGCTACATTAATATTAAAGAAGAAAAGAAAGTTAAGATATTTAAGATAACTAATTCACCCCCCCACCCTCTCAGTTATCTGCCTTGTTTCCAACACAAGTTAAGTGCCCTATGTGAATGGACAAGAAATATGGGAAGTGAAGAATCCAAGAATGCCAATAGTGGGTTTTATGGACTTTAAAAATAAGGTACAAACAATTATTCAAATATTAGTTTTGAGATGATAAAGAATACAATAATAACCTCCCTTGAGTTCAAGTAAACTTTTAAATGAGAAAGAGAGAAGGGGCTAGAAACAAAGAAGAAAGTTTTAGTGAAGACAACAAAAATATCAACTCAAGGAATTTTAAGAAGAGATGTCTTCCTTGGATAGTGAAGAGAAGTTGAAGTTTCCTTAAGACTATCTCCCTCAAGAAGTATTTAGCTACCAAGAATGGTTGATGTCATTAGGACCCTATAATCTTAGAAGAGGGAATACAAGAAGCTATAGACATTAGTACATGATAAGATAATAAGTGCAAAACTTGCAATGATAATGAATTGTAATAATACAATAACCTTGGATTCACAAGAGTGTTGTGGTAAACCTTGAAAGCTGCAAAGAGTTCACACCAGACAACATAGAATTAAATGTTTAAAACCTCTAACAATTCGATGCATGTAGGAATGGAGGACAAGGGCCTACTAGTCACTAAGGTGGCTAGTTTTAGTCAAGGGGTTATGGAATGTTGGTTGCAAATTTGACAGAGATTGGTTGGATGGTGGTTACAAAATTAATCACTTGTTGAAACATCACCAACCTATCTATTATATTGAATCCATATGGTTGTACTATCATGGGACACCAATGTGATTGTGCAAATGTCTATACAATTACACTGTTGTCTAAGAGAAAATTCATAATCAGTAATGTAACATGAAGGTACATGGTAAAATGAACATAGAGATCATGTTTAATCACATAGACTATATCTAAACACATAAAAACTGAAGGAATCACGAGTGTCGTTGCGTCAAAAGGTTGACCTGTTAACTCCTGATACACTCGCCAGAGACAAGGATCCACAGGAGGCGGTTAGGCACATGTCACAAATCCTGAGGCTACACTGAACATGGCAGCAACCTTTCAGGAGACGAAAGCACCAACTTTCCAACAATCTCCCCCTCAGTGCCAGCCCGAGGGATTCGAACCCGCAACCCAGCGCTCTGATACCAATTGAAGGAATCACGAGTGTCGTTGCGTCAAAAGGTCAACCTATCAACACCCGATACACTCGCAAGAGACAATGATCCACAAGAGGCAGTTAGGCACATGTCACGAATCCGGAGGCTGCATGTTGAACATGGCATCAACCTTTCGGGAGACCAAAGCACCAACTTTCCAACAAAAACATAGACTATTGGCACTTGGATGAGGGAGAGGGTCAAGGACAAGCTTAATGAGCCCTAAGAATAATGCTACAGGAATTAAAACTATATTAGGTCAAATAATAATTGAAAAAGTATAGGGTATGCAATTTTGGTCATTACAAATAGATGAATTAAAAAATTAAGGAAATTAGATGAAGGATAACTACACTGTGTTTAAAAATAGAAGGATAGAACCTAGATATATATATAGTTTCTTACTAATGATTATGGTTGTTGTTAGGTGTAGTAGGAGTGATGTTAAAATGCCAATAAAAATCTAGAAACAACAAATAAGAATGTACAAAATAACATAAAAATAGAGGAATATAGCACTAAGAATGTACATAAAGTGATTTTACTAGGAATGTGAAACCAAAATGAATTAAATAGCTTTCAATGAATCAAACCATGTAGTTCAACCAATGTAAATTTTATACCTACATCTAAGATGAGAGAAAAGTGGGTGGCTAGATAGGAGCTTCCCAAGGTGATCAATCCCCTACTTTGTTCTTTTGACCTCTTTGGTCAAATAAATAGATTTTTTATATATATTTACATGTGCACTTAGCCTAAGTGTGTATAGGACTAAGAGCATAAATAAAGCATGTAAATAATGTAATTATAACCAAATATTTTGTATTTATATGTGTGAAAGGAACAAAGAAATGGAATCACCAATACTACCAAGAAGGAAGGGCGGTCAAGATTACAGATTATTTAAATTTATGATAACTATATAATAGTAAAAAAAAATTAAAGTAAAAGAAAGGAAATAATATTGTTCTCGGGAAGAAGAGGGAAACAATCAAAGGAAAATCCTAAGTATTCTTAAATAAGAAAGGACAATCTTTGTAGGTCTTCCAAATAATGGAGAGAAAGACATAGAAGAGGTCAAACACAAGTTAGAGTCTCAAGGAAGGAGAGTATACACTTTTTCTTTAGAATAGATGAGAATAGAAATACTATTACTTTAGATAGAGGGGAGAAACAATGGAAGAATTTAAATGTGCTTGAGGAGCCAAGAGGGTGGTTGCAACCCAGTAATATGGATTTATAGAGAAAAATAAAGAATTTGTTCCACAGAAAGAGAAATGGGACAACAAAAGAGAAAATCCCCAAATGATTATGAGGAGACCAAGAAAAGGACCTCAACCCAATAAACACAAAGGATCTAATTAAAAGTATATTTAGTACATAAAATATCTCATAAATCACAAACAAATACAATAATCAATGGAAAACAAATAATTTACAAATTTGTGGAGAGGGATTAGAGGCTTTGAATGAAGACCAAAGATGAAAAATCATCTAAATATCTACTCAAGTGTTGTTGTAAACCTCAAATGTGTCTTGTAAGAGAATGGAAGCAAGAGGAAAAGAAGAGAGGAATGATCTTTTGGGAGAGAGGGAGAGAGAGAGAGAGAGAGAGAGAGAGATAGAGATAGAACGCTAGAGGATGGAGTGAAAAATGAGTCCAAATGCAATTAGGATAATATAAAGTATATAAGTAATTCCAAGCTGACCTATTAAGATTAGAATTTAGCAATATGTTGAGGGAAGAGGCTTGGGTAACAAGTTAAGTGCAATAAATTATTATGTTATTTAAAATGGACACTAAATAAAGTATAGTGCATAGAGCAGAAATTATAGGGTTACAATTTCTAACATCACACCTACACACCCACATCATTCATCTTGGTTTTTGACAATAGGTTCCTAACAAAACCTAGAATGTGTAGAACACAAAAAGGGATTTGGTCCTCCCATCATTAAAAGTGATCCTAACTCTACCAATTATGACATTACTGAGATAAGAGCTATCTCCCAAGTAAACCTTTCCACCATCAATGCTTTCAAAAATTAAAAAAACCACTCTCTGTGGGGATTCATGTGAAAAGAGCCTCCATATTCAATCATCCATGCATTCTCACATGCATACATAGCAAGAGATGTAATTAATACATAACAAGTGTCTTCATTAAAGGATCTCGAGTTCAAATTATTGTTGGAGTATTTCTTAGACTTCTTCTCCTTGCAATCCTTCTTAATATGTCTAGTTTTGTTGTAGTTCCAACACTTAACCTTAGATCTACCAAGAGATTTAGATCTCACCTTAGATTTATATTAATTGTCCTTATTCTTTTTCTTGACTTTGTTTTTCAAACAACCTTTGATGATAAAAGCATCCTGTTAGAATCTGAAAAGATTATTAACCCAGAAAACTAGTGCAAAGAATAGATATCTAAACTATGAATGCAAATGATACAAAATCAAAATAGCAACATAGAGTTAGTCTCCAAGAGAGTAATGCAAATTCCAGAAGAAAAATAGCATTAAGAGGATGTAAAAGCAAGAGATACAAAATACAAGCCAAGTAGCATGCTTAAATAAACTAGGAGGAGGGAGGAGGTGGCAACACCGACCAATCAAGAGCAACCATCTATCAAACTAAAGATAGCAAAGTATCTTCCCAAGATAGCTAATGGATGTTCACATGTAGGAAGGTGACACCTCACAACCACTCACTTAATAAGACATGCTTTATTAACCTAAGCGAGATTAAAAGAAGTGTAGGAAAAACCTAGGAATATAAGGAAAAAATAAATAACCCAACTAGGAAATAAAAACCTACACTAACACCCCCCATAAGCAAAGCTTAGGTGGATGCAAAAATGGGTCCCAACAAATCAAGCCTGATGAGGTACCCATGTACATAAAATTCCCCCCCAAAATAGAGAGAGAAGAGAACCCCCAAAGTAGAGAGAGTCAGGACTCCGAGTGACAGGAAGAAGCCCCCCCAGAAGATGAAGCATCCCGCACCCCTAGCAAAGCTCGCAAATGAAGGAACTTGCTCTCAATGAAGGGTTTGGTGAAGATATCAACAACTTGCTCAGAAGTCAGACAGTAGCGAAGGTCGATGACATGCCTATGGATGAGCTCCTAAATGTAGTGCATGTGGATCTCAATGTGTTTGG
This sequence comes from Cunninghamia lanceolata, assembly GCA_027924645.1. Taxonomy (NCBI): domain Eukaryota; kingdom Viridiplantae; phylum Streptophyta; class Pinopsida; order Cupressales; family Cupressaceae; genus Cunninghamia; species Cunninghamia lanceolata. The sequence continues at coordinate 1,667,648 of BSBN01000385.1, forward strand.
TCTGTTGATGATGGACCGGATTCCATGAGATCTGAATGGCACTTTGGTTGTCACAAAATATGACTGATGGCCCTCTAATCTGGATACCAAACTTAGTGAGAAGATTTTGAAGCCAAATGGCCTCAGTGGCAGCATTCACAGCCCCCCAATACTCAACCTCAGTAGAAGATAAAGCAATAGTAGACTGCTTCTTGCTTGACCAACAAATAGGACCTGAACCAAGTGAGAATTTGTAACCTGAAGTAGACTTGTGATCATGAGAATCACCTGCGCAATCTAAATCTGTGTAGCCCACCAAGTCAAGATTAATGCTTTCTGCGTAGTGAATCCTAAAACTATGAGAACCCTGAATGTAGTGAAGGATCCGCTTGGCTTCTTTCTAGTGCAGCTCATGAGGCTCCTACATGAATCAAGAGACCATGCCTACAACATATGAAATGTGAGGTCTCATATGAGTCAGATAAATGAGACTCCCAACAAGTTTTCAGTACAAAGTGCCATCAACAAGTGGAGAAGAACACTGAGCCTCAAGTTTGACTCCAAAAAGAAAGGGAGTCAGAGCAGGCTTACAGTCAGCCATATGAAACCTCGAGAGCAAATCTAGAGCATACTTGGACTGTGTGATGGTGATCCCAAAAGAAGACTTAAAGATCTCAATCCTGAGAAAGTAATGCAACAAGCCCAAGTCAGTCATCAAAAACTTATCATGAAGGGAAGTTTTTACAGCCCCAATGGTGGATGAAGAACTCCCTATGATCAGCAAGTCATCAACATACAGAACTAGAAATAGGAGTGAATCATCCTACTGCAAAATGTAGAGATTGGGATCAGAATGGCACCTAGTGAACCCAACTTATAGAAGGAAGGAGTCCATCTTGGCATACTAGGCCCGAGGAGCCTATTTGAGGCCATAGAGAGACTTCCGAAGATGGCACACAAGTGAAGAATCTTGAAGGAACCCCTGTGGCTGCTCCATGTAGATCTCCTCCTGAAGGTCATTGTGAAGAAAAGCACTCTTCACATCCATCTAGTGTACTTCCCAGCGATTAGTTGTAGCAATGGCAAGAACAATTCAGATGGAATTCATTTGAGCAACTGGCGCAAAAGTCTCAGAGTAGTCAATCCCAGGAACCTGGGAGAATCTTTTAGCGACCAAGAGAGCCTTATGCTTGTCAACCGACCCATCTGCTGTAAATTATGTCCGATAGATCCACTTACATCGAACAAGTTTTCTTCCCTTAGGAAGAGGGACAAGATCCCAAGTGTGGTTCCTCATCAAGGAACTATACTCCTCTTGCATAGCTGTATCCCACTCAGGAATACCAGAAGCCTCATGAAAAGACTGTGGATCTGAGGTAGTAGCAATGAAGACATGTGGAGCATCCTGGAACTGTGAACAAGTCTGCTTGGTGTCTGATGGATCCCCAACCCAATCACTTGCATACTGCAAGGTCTGTCTAGCCCAAAGTGGACCGAAAGAGGGAGAATCTAGAGGAGAATCATCAACCTCTAAATGATGACTAGGAGAGGAAGGAGGTGAGTCCTCTGAATCCCTCTCTGCATCGGAAGTGGAGGTAGAAGACTGCTCATGTGAATCTAACTCATCAGAAGATCTATCATGTATCCGGTCAAAGCAGAGATAAGAAGCTCTTACAAGCTGGCTTTATCCACCCCATTGACAATTCACCTTGGATTTTGAATATTGTTGTTGTCGCTAAACCTGACAACCGTACTCAAATTTGTATCAATTTTTGTGATTTAAACAAAGCATCCTTGAATGATGACTTTCATCTCCCAAACATTGATATGATAGTCGACTCAACAGTTGATCATGCTTTACTCTCTTTCACAGATGGTTTTTTGGTTATAATCAAATTCTCATCAACCTTGAGGATCAGTATAAGATTGTTTTTACTTCCTCTTGGGGCAATTTTTGTTATGTAGTCATGTCGTTCAGTCTTAAGAATGTTGGTGCAACTTATCGATGCGTTATGACCCTAATATTTCATGACTTTATTCATAAAATTCTAGAAGACTATGTCAATAAAATCTTGGCCAAGTCAATATTGTGCCAAGATCACATGCATAATATTTGTGATTAAACCCCCATAAGTATGTCCTTGGAGTAGACTCGAGCAAACTGTTGGGGTTTATAGTATTGCATCATGGTATTGAGGTGGATACGAATAAGATCAATGCTATTGTCAACATATCACCATTGAAAAATATTTCTCAACTTTGGAGTTTACAAGGAAAAATTTAGGCTATTTGCCATTTTATTTCATAACTTGGAGATCGAACACTTCCCTTCATGCATATTCTTAAAAAGAATGTCTATTGGGGTTTGTTAGACTTCATAACCTCCTTTATTGGAGTATAAACTTGACTCCTCTCATTTTGACATTCCAAGACAATCTTCAAATTTTATATTCTTAAATAAGTCTTCTATATCAATAAAGACTTCATCCCCTTCTCCTAAAGATTCATGTGATTATACTTCTTGCATCAATTACGCCACTAATGATGATCCTCCATCCTTTTAAGGAGATGCAATACAACTATGGCCATGGATTTCATATTCTCACTAGTATCGGTTAAAATGGCAATGAATGTGGTAAAAAGGAACAAGGTATTGAGATCCCTTTAGAGTGTAATCCACATTACTCTTATATGGGTTTTGGATATCGTCTTACTCGACCTTTTGTAGCCTCTTACGAGACTATCTTGATGTTAATATGATTTTCAGTTCTTTGAGTTCTCCTTCTCTTCCTTTGTTATATCATGAACTTATATCACAAGATTCTAATTCTTCTAATCTTCCCACTCTCAATTCCTTCTATACTGATGAAGCCCTTGTTGAATTTTTGGGTGTTTATGAGCATATGTTGATATATCATCATGATCGTGGGTTCCCTTTTTGTCTAAATGCGCAAGCATATTTTGCAGAATCCATCAATCTGTCAAATGATATCCTCTCATCTCCCAGTAATTCTCTAGGATACTCTTCATCTATTCCTCTGGGTTGTAGAACTCTCCTTGTTGGAGATACTATTGATGTCCTGATGGATCCTCAAAATAAATAAAAAGTCATACAAATTGGCCAATGCTTGTCCTTGGAAGAGCGACAAACTCATTTGACTCTTTTACATGAATTTCTTGAATTATTTCCCTGGTCATATGAGGATATGTTTGGTATCGACCCAAATGTTGTGGTCCATAACATTGTGCTATATCCCGATGCTCAGTCTGTAAAGTAGAAGATTCACAAATGAATACCAAGGTTGCCTTAATAGTTAAAGCAGAGATAAGAAGCTCTTACAAGATGGCTTTATCCACCCCATTGACAATTCACCTTAGATTTCAAATATTGTTGTTGCTAAACTTGACAACCGTATTCAAATTTGTATCGATTTCTGTGATTTAAACAAAGCATCCTTGAATGGTGACTTTCCTCTCCCAAACATTGATATGATAGTCGACTCAACAGTTGATCATGCTTTACTCTCTTTCACATATGGTGTTTTTGTTATAATCAAATTCTCATCAACCTTGAGGATCAGTATAAGATTATTTTTACTTCCTCTTGGGGCAATTTTTGTTATGTGGTCATGCCATTTGGTCTTAAGAATGCTGGCGCAACTTATCAATGCGTTATGACCCTAATATTTCATGACTTTATTCATAAAATTCTAGAAGACTATGTCGATGACATCTTGGCCAAATCAATATTATGCCAAGATCACATGTATAATATTTGTGATTAAACCCCCATAAGTGTGTCCTTGGAGTAGACTCGGGCAAACTGTTGGAGTTTATAGTATTGCATCATGGTATCGAGGTGGATACGAATAAGATTGATGCTATTGTCAACATATTTCCATTGAAAAATATTTCTTAACTTCGGAGTTTACAAGGAAAATTTAGGCTATTTGCCGATTCATTTCATAACTTGGAGATTGAACACTTCCCTTCACGCATCTTCTTAAAAAGAATGTCTATTTTGATTAGAATGCTGATTGCCAAAAAGTCTTTAATGACCTTAAATTCTACTTGGCTAATCCTCCTATCTTTATGCCAGCCATAATTGAATGTCCTTTTCTTCTCTATACTTTTGCTTCATCTCATTCTGTTGGGATTTATTAGCCCAACATGATGATGAAGGTAAGGAACATGTTGTATATTATATCAGCTGAACTTTACTGGATTATGAAACTCGTTACACAATATTAGAGAAATAATGTCTAGCTCTTGTCTTTGTGATGCATAAGCTTAGACATTATCTTCTCCATGTTGAAACACATGTTATCATTAAGTTCGATCATCTCAAGCATCTCTTTTCTAAAACTGATCTATTTGGTCATTTAGCTAAATGGATTATGTTGCGCACCGAGTTTAACTTGAAATTTGTCTGCCAAAAAGAAATTAAAGGGCAAGCTGTAGTTGACCACTTAGTCGAGGCACCTTCTCCTTTCTCCATTCCTAATTAGGACTCATTCTCTGATGATCATATTCTCTCTTTGGATAGTGATCATCCATGGGAATTGTTCTTTGATGGATCTAGGTGTTGAACTGGCTCCAAGGCTGGTGTTATACTAGTTTCTCCTTTTGGAAAGCCAATTCCTTTCTTTTCGTCTCGATTTTCTTTGTACTAATAATATCGCCGAGTATGAAGCCCTTATTGTTGGCTTGTGTGCCATGTTGTCTCTTAACATTAAGTCTCTTCATATCTATGGTGATTTACAATTGATCATAGATCAAGTCACTGGGTCTTATCAGGCTAAGCAGGATAAGTTATCTCAGTACCGAGACTTAGCTTTATCATTGTTAGATCAATTTTCTTCTTTCACTATTGATACCATTCCATGCAAAGATAATCATCATGCAGATGCAATGGCAAGCACTGCTTCCCTTGTATCCTTTGACAATTCAACAAATGACTATCACTTCATAATTCATACTCTCTCCTTACCTGCTATTGCTGATAATTCTTCTTTTGAATCTCTTTTTATTACAATATTGATTTTGAGGAATAGTACTCCCACATATTTAATTATTTGCACGATGGTACCTTCCCTAATGCTTCTTCAAAAAATGCTAGAACTTGCATTCGTAAGCTCGCAACGCGTCATATTTCTAATGTCTTATATTGTCATGCCTACAATGATCTTCTGCATTGCTTAACTAAGGTGGAAATCCCCATTGCCCTTGAAGAGGCCCATTCAGGTGCTTGTGGGGGGCATTTTGGCTGATGAACTTTAATTCAAAAGTTGCTCCAAATTGGTTACTATTGGACAAGCATGGAACAAGATTCCTTTGCTTATGTTAAAAAGTGCCCTTGGTATCAGCAACATAGCAACTTGATTTGAGCACTTGGGCATGAAGTTGTAGCAACTTGATTTGAGCGCCCGCCTAGGAACTTCATGTCTAGGTAGCACCTTGTCCATTTTTTGTTTGGGGTTTGGATATCATTGGAAAAATTTCTCCTCTTTCTTCCAAAGGTCATGCATTCATCATAATTGCTACAGATTATTTCATGAAATGAGTCAAAGCTATTCCACTTCGATCCACGATTGCTAAAGTTACCTGTTGTTTTCTTCTTGATAACATCATTTCTCGCTTTGGCCTTCCTTCCACCTTTGTTTCTGACAATGGTACTCCATTTAAGAACAAGGATATGAAACAATTCCTTGAGAAATTCCATATTCAACAACACTTCTCTACGCTATACTATCCATAGTCTAATGGCCAAGAAGAAACTTCTAACAAAACTATTGAACAATTTTTTGTAAAACAGTCAACAAACAAAGTAAATATTGGCATACTCAGTTTTCTTATGCATTATGGGCCTATCACACGAGTATTCGTACGGCTATAGGAACTACTCCGTACAATCTTGTGTATGGTGCCGATGCTATTATGCCTTTAGAGTTGGAAATTTTTTCTTTGTGAATTTCCCTCCAAGGGCTTATCGATGATAATACTTATCATGATTAGTGTCTTTTACAACTTGAAATGCTCGATGAACAGTGACTAAACGCTCTCGAGCACCTTCAAGCTTATCAAAAGACCTTAAATCGCAGTTATAATCAACAGGTTCTACAATGATCCTTTAAAATTGGTGACCTAGTATTGTACGAGAACCAATGTAACATGAATGCTCCTGCTAGTGTGAAAGGAAAATTCAATCCGAACTGGTTGGGTCCCTACATCGTCACATCTATCTATGGATATGGCACATATGGTCTCTCTACGATGGACGATAAGCCTTTTAAAGAGCCCATTAATGCTATGCACTTGCGTCATTTTCATGCTTAGTTTTTTTCTTTACGTGGCATTTGTGTGGCAAAGTTATGATTAGGATATAATATTGGTCGACTTATGTCATTTTATCATTAACACTTTATTCTAGTGTTACAATTCTATTCAAAATTGTATATATTAAATATACAGTTTTTCCTTATAAAACACAATTTATTTGTTTATTTAGTATTATCTAATGATGGGGAGCCTCCTCCTAAACGCATAACTAATCGATCGGTGAGAGCCCGACTCGTGTCTTAGCGATCTACTCTTATCGGCCAAACTTACCCCATCGGCCACTTTGCTACTTACCTCTCCGATATCATAACTCTTTCAAATGGGCGATCTACGTCTTTTGCCTATCGGTAGGATAATTACTATCGGCGAACTCCAATTTTACTATGCTGATGCACCGATGGATCTCCGTCAATATTCTTTACCCTGTATCACCCGATATGCCCCGATCGATAAGACCAATGTTGTCGGTCCAACGCCAAGCTATCTACCCGATGACCTTGTCATCCCGACATGAACCTTTAGATTGTGGCTTCATTCGACGGCTTGAACCCCTCTTCGGCCGAACTGTCCTCGTCACTCTGAGTGAGGAATACTTTTCCGATGGCCTCTATCTCACCGACAACAACTCCAACTCCTCCGATCCAAACCCTAGCACATGGAGATGCTAGGCGATCTACTATGCACACTCCAATTTGGTCCTCTATGCCGCTGAATAGGAAAATGAAACAGGAAACAAATAGATATGGTACATTGAAGCCATTCCACTGATTTTGATAGAAATCTCACCAGTGGAATGCTTCACATCGACATTTTGCAACAACGAAAACACATAAGGGAAAGGAAATCTACAGCTATGCAATTGAGTATTTACAGATAACGGAAAACAAATTGACAACACAAAAAAGATCGATTTCTCCTTCACAATGCTCTATTACATTCGCACAATTGCATTCAATTACAATATCCTCAATGCTTGATTTTGTTCATCTCCCTGGCTTTATAAACTCGCCAGAGGAACGCCAACCCTATTCCAAGCAGCTGGGAGAATGATTCCAAGCGGCTGAGAGAAAAACTAACCGTCTCCAAGCGGTTGGGAGTCCAATCGTCTTACTACTAACAATTTGACAAACGTGACCTAAGTCCCTTGGGACTTACAAAATGAACCTAGATACAAAATGAAATTACATGCATTGGTCAAATAGACCTTATTACAACCCAAAACATGATTTTCTAAACAAAACATGATCCAAATGCCTCATGGAGGCCACCTTGTGTTAGGTGCTCCTGCACCATCTAATACTTCACATTCTTGTTCTATGCTTGTGTTTTTGTTCTTGACACAAATCATGTTGTCTTGAATGTTAGTTATAGTTTTTATTTTTAAATAGAAATTACCTCATTCTCTTTATCATGTCGATTATTTAATTGTGTAAACAATTAATTAATCTCCTTCTAGTTATTTAATTAGATCTTTTACAAGTATTTAATTAAATAATTTTTTTGTCAATTTATCAATTAAATCTTCATTGGATTTAATTATGTAAATTTCATCATGGTGATTATTTAATTGAACTAGCATTTAATTAAACACTTTTATTAAGTTGTTTAATTAGACCTGAATAGCATTTAATCAAATAATTATCATCACATATACACAGTATATGTAACAATACATCATGACACATGTATATTGCTTAAAAAGTCAAAATCTTGTATATATCACATGTCTCTCAATACAAAATAGTACAAAATCACCACTACATCAAAATCTGGCGTGTCAAAATATACACATACAAAAATCTGCTATGGTGCATGGGAGCTTGATCTCTCTGGCTCTAGTGGTGGCTATTGTATAGAAGGCTCTTGTCATGAGGCTACAGACTGAGATCTACTCTGTGACTGTAGGCCCTCACTATGCCTCAGCGATCAGGTGTAGCTTAGTTTTGTCGAAGTTGAGTCACCTCGATTCGTAGTCGGCCTACTTCATCCATCAGGGCCTGCACCCTCGGGTGATCCAAACATGTAGTTGGTGTGCTCTGTGATCTTTGTTTGTCTACCCTCACAAGGTTCACCTGCCTCTGTAGAGCGTCACATGCACTCTCTGCTCTGTTGTGACTGTGATAACCTGTGCAACAACTTGGTCTCTTTTTGATGTAAGTGCAGTGACTTGTGCAACAACCTAGTCTCGCTTTGCTACTACTTGGTCCCACCCTGTTGTGATAGCAATAATATCTACAGCAACTCGATCCCCACAGACTCGACTCTCCTCAAAAGCAACTCTTAGTTGCGCCACATGCTCAAAAGTGTCAAGATGTCACCCAACAGTCTGCTGAGGTCTATAGCTGGCCCGCACACCCTACTTAGCCAACTTGACCTATGTAGTCGAGCCACTCGCCTTTATGCACTACAAAAATCAAACAAAAACATAGTTAAATATCTCATCGTATGAAAATTCAAAATAACATACACATCTAGTATTATGCTCGAATCACTGCAAATATAAAATTCTCACCTGGATCTTTGACTTGCCAGTTAGGGTCTAATAGAGCCACACGCCTAGCCAATGTCATGCTAGACACGCTAACAATTGTTGATGATGCTACCCCTGTCACTGGTACTAAAGCGGGTCTTGTAGTAGTTGTACTACTCGACTCCCCTTGCTCCCTTTGATTGGATGCTATGTGGGTGTCGCTTAAGGTCACACTTTGGGCCCCTCCTCTGCAACGACACCAATCTCATCTCTTTGACGTCGTCTCCCCACTTGTGCTGGTGCGGGCTCCTCCTCATTAGTGTCATCCTCACTCTGTCTCCTCTCCTCCTTCCTCCTCCAAAACCTGCTTGATCAAAAGACATGGATCTCCTGTTGGGGCATTAGGGGGAAATGGGTGCTAACCGAGATGCGGCCCACCATGCTGAGGTTACTCCCACATTATCATCATCAAAGATTGGTACCAGATCCTTGTCCTCATTGTCAAGGTCACTAAGCTCAACATGCATGATAGTGCGATGGGGCTTGTCCCCTGGTCTCACTGTGTTGCAATATGGCACACGTAGGTTGACACAGTTGCAGGAATACCCTGCACCTGTTCAAACTGCTCATCATGCGATCAAGGTAGAAGGGCACTATGATGCGATCAAGGCGATCGACTACTAGTTGATACCTCTACATCCTCAGCACCCATGTTTGCCCTGCCCATGCGTGCATCTCTCTGTACGGCCACCAAATAATGTCTATGCTTTGCAACCGATCAAATGTCTGTCTCCAGTACAACAGATCACTGAATTGCCATGGCCTCCTCAGCTCGTAGGTGTGGGATCGCGGCTCCATCCAGGTGATCACTATTGGTTCTCCTACCGAACATGTACACCTAATGTGCTCAAATGCCCACACCTGGAGCAAGGTGCAAGTAATCAGGGTCAAGCTCTCATAATGGACATATCGTCCTAGATCATAGTATAAGTGTGCAAGTATGCTCCGACCTCATGAAAACACTGTTCACTACTCCTTCATTGCCTTAATGGTATGGACGAAGCTGCCATGCAATCGTACGCCTCGTTTGTCCTGTGGTATACAAAGGGTGACAGTAGCGATGAGCATGTGACAGACTAGTGGGGCATCCCCTCCTTGCTCTAACCACCTAAGATGAATATTCCCTGAGGTATCCTTAGGAATAGTGCGACCAAGCGCATACATATGTCCACCCAAGATATATGCCTCCAATCTCTACTTTATAATCAATATGGCTCGACCTTAAATCAGTAGTCATAAGATCCTATACACATCCTCTAAGGTGATGCTCATCTCTTCTATTGGAAGATGAAAGACAGAGGTGATGCGTCCCACCTCTCCATCGATGCCATCAACATGTGATCATGATATCGCATCTCCGGCATTGTGTATACCTAATAAACTCTGATTGTGCGTAGAAGTATGGCATCCTCCAATGTTAACGCACTCTGTCGGTCTCTCAACAATGTGAAGATAGTCCCGCTCGTGTGCTCTCGCATCGTCGTAGAGTACTACAATCATCAAACAAAATTTCTATCAATTCTATATTAAAATTCTATCAAATTCTAAATCCAAAAACATAAATTTTTCTCTAAAACCTTTGGATGAAAGTGTGTCCTATGGACGCTAGTGCCCATTTTGGATGCTAGTGCATTTGGAAGATGCTTGTGCACCAGCTGGACACTAGCGCGCTAAGCGGATGCTAGCGCCTGATGAGGATGCCAACGCTCTGCGTAAGCCCTATTTGGCATGAAAACCGAGAAAATAATGACCAAAAACCTAAAAAATTTCATACATTGCGTAGCGTGACTCTTTGCTCGATGCGTAGCCTCAGGGCATCCATTCGTGGCGGTCGGTATGCTCGTCTCAATGTTAGAACGGAAGGAGAACTTACCTATGAGAACATTCTCCATTGTTGAAATGATTTGGTCCACAGTATCATCCGACAACTTTATAGTTGTGCCCTCTGCAGCTTTGGCAACTTTGGGGCGACATATGAAGCTTTCACCACATGGGCCACATAATCTTCTTCTAGAATAACTTCAGACCAGGGCTTTTCATTCATTTGATTCTATAACTTATTAATCTCTATGCACAACATGAAGTGATTATAGAATTGCAAAAAACATAGGTTTATATTTATGCAAGCATAGTGACTAGTTTCACCTCATATTTCTTGCTTATATTAAATTGTAATGTTAAAAAATTATTTGAATATAAAGTTGACATGTTTTAAACAAGAACTAGTAGATAAATAAAATTAAAACATAGATACACAGTCACATTTATATTGGAGTTAAGTTCTACCAAAAATACTTATTAAGAACAAAATAGTTTTTATCGAATCTTTTCCTTAAACCTTTAACAATAAAAAAATAAAAAATTATATATTAAAACACATTTAATAATCAGGCCAACTTCTGGGCGCCACAGAGCCACCAATTTAAATTTTATTTGGCACTGAATGTCTGTTATTTTGTGCTGCTTCACATAAACATGTGTCACTTCACTAGCAGCCATAGACCAAATGAAAATACATGTCACTTCGTTTTGATGTTTCATAATATTGTAGTGTAATTCCACGACTAACTCTGGAGAAAATTTTTGGTTTATGGTTTTTCTTGTCGTTTTATATGTCTGAGATGCTAAGCTTCAAATGACATTTTTTGTATGATTCTGCATTGAGCACAATAGGCCACTGTTTAAAAAGCAAAGATTGATCAATCCAGCAGATGTTGCCTCCCAATAATGTAATAGCTTTATGAAACGTCAAATACACTCATTCGATGTATGTGCTAAATATGATCACAAACTCTATTAAAAGAACTTAAATACTACTGTCTTTCTATGATGAAATTGCAATTTGTTATCAGCTAAAACTCCAAAACTAAAGAAAATTCACCAGTGTTTTTCATAAGATTGTGATGTGTTTCAGCTAGAAACAAATTGTCTCAACTATAATATTTATTTGAAAATACACAATCTTTCAAAGATGTAAGTGTTTGGACATTGACATTACAAGCAGAAATACAGACAAGACAGTGAGAAGAGGGTTGGCATGAGGCAAAGCCACTGCATTTCTCTGAGACATTTAGAGCCTCCGTTACATCACTATCTTCTGTCCCCTACAAGTAATTGATGTTGATCTTTTAACCATAGATGAGATTGTTACTGACTGCTTTATCCATCATATCTTAAAATGATTTTGTGGTACATGTTTTGTCTGTAAACATTTCTTTCCTTATCTTAAGTTCAATTTTACTTTCAGTTGCTTGTATCCAAGTTTTTACAGTCGACTAAAATCTATTTTATCAATTTGGGAAACAAGACAACATGGAAAGAAATTGTAATCATATGTGAATCATGATTATGATATAACTTTTAATATTGTTTAGATTGAATTGTTTAGGGTAAATGCATATAACTTAAATAATGACAATGATATGCGTACAAAACAGACTACCATATAGAAATAATGACAATGCCAATATAGAAATATTGCAATAGCTTTGCAACATGTCAAATATAGTTGATATTATTTTAATCAGCCTATTAAAACTGTCCACAAATTCTATACCAAGATTTCAAAAGCATCACGTCTTTTATCATGGGATTGCAATTTGATTTCATATAAAGATTTTATAACAATACAAATTCAAACACTCAAACAAATAATTTTAAGACAACATCAAAATATTAATATAAAAATATATTATAAAAAAAAATTAAAAATATATTTATTGTATGTGACAAAGAATATTATTCTAAAATAAAATTAAGATTTTAAATAGTGCCAACATTTCAAAATCAATATGAGTTACATTGTATACAATCAAATTTTTATTATTTATTTACAATGGTTTAATAAATAAATCTTATTTTTCTCTTATCACTTTTAAATTTTTATAAAAATAATAATATTTAATATTTTTTTAAGATCTTACTATTTAAACATAGTTTTATACAATTTATAAAAAAATAGAAAAATTCAGCATGCTTTAATTTTGATGTGTACATATATCTATTTTATAATTGTAATAGATTATGGGTGCCAAGGAATTAAATTTGATGTTTGTATGGCTGCATTTATATATTTTATTCTTAAAATACAATAAATTTTCAAAAATATTTGTATCAATCAAAATAAAGATTTTGGATAAACTACTCAAAATTTTAAACAATTTATAGTTTTGTATATTTAGTCATATAATACTTTTTTTTATTTTAAATAAAATATACATAATATTTAAAAAAATAATTTTGAATGACAATTATTACAAAAAATTGTTTGATAGGTAGGGTCAATTGTCAAATTTAGGGTATAAATTATTATACTATAAAAACTCCTAATGTTTTTGATTAAAATATTTATGTGTATGCTATTTTCATGTATATAAAAGCCTTGCAGAAATTCTTACATCTTATTTGATTTTAGAATTGTAATAATTACATTTATCTTCCTAGTTTTATATCCTAGCATCTCTTGAAAAAGAAAGTGAATAGACCATACACTACCTATATTTTTCAAAAGACATTCTTAATCCTAATAAGTTGAAGTAGTAAAGTACACATTTGTCTTTTAAGCCCATCCTATGCAATAAGAGCTGTAGACTTGCAAACTAAATAAATCTATTAATTTTGATGACAAAATTATTAAGACAACTCTACTGGAAGCACACATAGCAATGAGTGTCCCTACAAAAGATCTTGAGGGCAATGTCCTTGTTTCCTCCTACTGTTTATGATTAAAACATTTCTTTCTATGTTATTTTCATGCCTATAAAAAAAATATCTCATAGTTTAAAAAATTCAATTTTAGTTTTAGACATATTCAAAAGAAATAAAACAAAAGCTTCCAAATAATTTATGTACAAGGTGTATAAATGTAAATAAGTAATAATAATTAAATATCTTAGAGTAATTAATTGAGACAATAACAAAATTAAATATATTTTTTGAAATGACAAAAAAAAGAATAAGGATTTAGTTTCAATTATCGAAATGGAGAATTTGCTAAAGATCAGTTTCAATGAAAAAACACTTAATGACTAGACATGAAACTCATAAGTTTTGATAGAAGGTTGCATGTTCCATTCTTTGCATTGGGTTGAATATGTGCCTATAGAAATGATCTGTTTGTCTAAAAATTGAACATAATCAACATATTCAATCTTTACCCACATGAATAATCTACACATTTTTTGATGTCTAAAATCTATTGGTCCCTTGGTGTCTAGAACATATGTTTAAAAAAATAGGCAGTGTTAATGAATTTACCTTTGGGAGTTTGCTAACAAAGGATATTCTCTTTATTTCAAACCCCTATATTTGATTAATAGTTTGGAACAAAGATCAAAGACACAAGCAATCTTGTAGTATGCTCTAGTTTATTGCTAAATGTAGACATTGATCTAAGCTAATGGTGTAATGCTTTTGGTTAATTAAATGGATCTTGCTAGCTAGCCGATCTATTGGATGCCTAAAAGTGAACTAGGTTTTGTCCTTTTATACAACACCCTAGCACATAAATTAACACATTTTGTACTTAATTCGACAAGTAATAGATAGTAGGAAGGTAGTTAGCTCAGGCTAAGATTCTAAATTTGAATTTAGAAATTAATACATTCTTTAGGTGCTTATGGATTTGACCTAGGGAGAGGAATGGCTAAAGTCAAGATGAAAATTGGTCCCTAAGGATGCATGCGTATGATCAAGCTTGGTTTAGGTTAATTACCAACTTTTACATAGAAACATGTCACTTGTACACTAGTAATTGCATTATAGACAACTTGATCAAACTGAGTCCAAAAAAATGGGGAAAGTGCAAGGTATACATTTTGTACCCTTACATTTTGCCCCCACTTTGACTTGTATGTGAACTTCTATGAAGATATATGTCTTGAAGTAAAACAAGTAGTCAATATGAAAGTAAATAATGAGCAATCATATAAAGGATATAAATATGCATGGTAATTCCATGAAAGCTCTTTGTAATGAATGCTTCATCTTGAATCCTACAAGCATAAACTTCCATGAGTAGTAGCTTATGAAAATATGAAATAAACAATAACGCAAATGCTTAACAATGCCGACAAATAAAAAGTGAATGCAAAAGAATACATATATTTGGCATGGTAGGATCCATAAAAAGAAATTTATATCTATTGGACATGATAGAAGCCATGAAAAGAAAGTGATATTTTTCGGCATAATATGAGCAATAAAAAGAAAGTGATACCTATTAGGCATGGTGGGAGCCATAAAAGGAAAGGGATATATATTGAGAAAGGTAGGATCCATATCCATTGGGTGTGGTGTGAGCCATAAAAATGAGCATGAATCCATAAAGTGTTAAATTCTCATCATAATCATAGTCATCAATGAAATTTTAGTGATAATATATGGCGCCTTCAATTATTAGGAGTATGTGTTGTAGACCTTGGAAGTCCTAATGTTAGTTGTAGTAATTTAATATATGAAAATATTGTAAATAGTACCCGCCCATATGAAAAATTGTGGTCCACTTGTAAGGAATCTTGAGAACCCTTTGTTGGCACTATTTTATGCATGTCATTAGTTTCTTGCCAATTGGAAAAATTCATTGAATGAGGGTTACTAGGTGGACTATGATTAACACCTTTGATTGGCTAATAATGGCCATGTGTAAGGGGGTGTATGATGTAATTATTGCTTCAAATTAGAGCACCTAGGAGTTACATGGACCCTCCTTAGTCATAGGGGTCAAATTGACAAATCGATATTTACTTTCTAATTATAGAGGGTTAAACTTTGAACTTAGGCACATGGGTTCAACTTGGACTAGTTGGACTAAAGTTTGGTTCTTCATTGTAGCCCAGGTTTTTGGAAAAATAATTGTAGTTTCTAGGGTCTCTAAAGTCTATATATTGAGGGCCTGGGGTGGAGATCCAAGTGTCCAATTTTATGCATGGTTATTCTACTAAAATTCCTCCAAATACATAGTGTTGATCTCAAAGAACAATAACTTAGAGAATGTATTATAACCTTGTCTGATGATTAATACATAATTGAGTGTACTTGGGAGGAGAGTTTTTTCCATTTTAAAGGTTTTCTTAAGGTATATCTTATGTCTCTTGTCATTATTTTTCTGAATTTCTTTTAGATATAGCTTTCTAGCATTGTTGAACTCTCTTTGGATTATGTAGGAATTAATCACATTTCCTTTCATTAAGTATTAAATCCTAGCCATCTTGTTAGATCTATGTGAGGACTAGGTTGTTGTATTAATCCTTAATTGATTGAGACCTTTGTAGTGTCATCTATTTTTAGGAACAAAAATGGCACGTGCATAAAAAATGGAGGTTGAGAAGTTCAATGACATGAATTTTGAGCTTTGAAAGCTCAAGATGGAGGATCTTCTTATTTTTTTTTAAAGATAATGCTCCTGGTAAACTTTTTAATGTGACCGGTGACACTGGCGCGACACGCCCTCTGGCTCCACACTAACGCTTTTGCCTGGAGCGATGAATCGGTGAGGCCACAACACGGGGGACCTCATCCCCAAGAAGGAACACTTCAAACCTGCGAGCTCGTTGGCCTAGTGGGGGTTTGAACTCTGGTGGCCGCCACTACAACTGAGCAACTTAACCATGCCCTTAACAAGATGGAGGATCTTCTTGTTGATAGAGAGTTGTGGGTTCTATTTGTTAATCAAAAACCCTCTAACATGACTATAGATGATAGGGTAGTTCCAAGATAGAAAGACTAGAAGCTTGGTGTGGGGTGACAACACAATAGTGTGTCTCAATTTTTGGCTTATGTGGGCCACAATTTTTTTTTATTTTCATTTTCTGTTAATTATAGCAAGAAAACCATTAAGAATTTGAAGATAATGTAACTAATGATTTGTGGTATTTTATATATAAATTCTATTTTTAATTTTAAAAAAATTAAGAAAGTAATTTATCTCATTTATGATTATTTTGTAATAAATTGTTTCTTATGCTTTCTACTATTTTTAATGAGTAATAGTTTTCTATTTTTCTATAGAGAGGTGCCTTAGTTTTCTATTTTTCATTATTTTCTATTTTCCACTTGTGTTGAATATAGGTATTTATTTTTTTGTAATGAATTTATGATGATTAGAAAATAGAAAATGAATATAGTAATAAAATAAAATATACTAAAATCTATATTTTTTGAAAGCTTACTATGAGGGCTAGTTTCATGCAAAATTTTGTGTTTTCATGATTTCATTTCATAAAAAGACATGATTTAAATTGACAGTTGTGTGGATTAACGAAATCCTTCCATGTGGTTGAGAGGAAAAATGGTACGACCTAGTATCCTTAAGATATGCACATATACATGTCAATAATTTCATCTACAATGAAACAATGAACTTACTCTATTTTTTCTTGTGCCCCAACATTGGGGCATACTATTTTTCATAAATTGTTAAATGAACATGTAGATGTAGCCCAATAGTGAGACACACTATTATGCTTCAACACTATTCCTTTTCCTTTCTAATTTAGTTCTCTTAAACATATCAAAAGAAACCACCACTCAAAACCTCTAGATGAAGTTAGGACTTTGTGTCAAAGTCCCAAGTTGTGAACACTTTTTTTTATGGAAGTTATATCATTAAGGATGAATAGTGGATATTCAAGGATGAAGCACTTGGATGCCTTCGACATTTTGGTGGTTATCATCTATGGATTTTAAAATGGATGAGAAAGATCAAGGTATAACCCTTCTATGTTCTTTGCTATATTGGTGGAACAACCTTGTTATTGCAATGAATAGAACCATCTCAAAGAAGAAGATTTATAGAGTGGTTGGTGACTTATTGTCAAAATATTATGAGACAAAAACATCAAAATCCATCAAGGATGTGTTAGTGTAGGTTTTTATTTCCTAGTTGGGTTATTTATTTTTTCCCAGTATTTCTAAGTTTTTTTTACACTTCTTTTAATCTCGCTTAGGTTAATAAAGCATGTCTTACTAGGTGAGTGGTTGCGAGGTGTCACCTTCCTACATGTGAGCATTCATTAGCTATCTTGGGAAGATATTTTGCTATCTTTAGTCCGATAGATGGTTGCTCTTGATTGGTCAGTGTTGCCACCTCATCCCTCTTCCTAGTCTATATAAGCATGCTATCTGGCTTGTATTTTGTATCTCTTACTTTTGCATCCTCTTAATACTATTTTACTTCTAGCATTTGCATTACTCTTTTGGAGACTAATTCTGTGTTGCTATTTTGATTTCGTATCATTTGCATTCATAGTTTAGATATCTATTTTTTGCACTAGTTTTCTGGGTTAATGATCTTTTCAGTTCTAACATGGCATCAGAGTTATTCTTTGTGCAAAAGTAGATTTTAGTTTCCTTATTTGAGAGATTCGGGGGGGGCTAATAAATCTTATTACAGTTTTTCAAAAAACCCAATATGCTCTTCTCTTGCATCTTCGGATGATCTTGAGAATCATAAAAGTTTGACGGAAACTTTTTTAATCTCTGGGGTTTGCACATGTGTTTTATGAAATCTGGGTGATTGCAGTATTTTTGGTTATACTGACAGCATTTCTAGTTGTTCCAACGTGTCCAGGAGGCTTGAGAAAGTCATATTTGGCTTTCGTTTCACCGAAATCAAAGATCGTCATACACAGTTGCGGAATCGGGGTTTGAAGCTCAAATCTAACAACCAACTTGCATATTTGGTGTTTTCAATCAATATTGCAGGTTCCATCATGCCATTGCTTGTCTTAGGTAGCTGATTCAACCTTTGCATGTCATTTTTTGGTTGTTGGGGTCATTTTTTGTAGCTAAAGGCATTTTGTTTACACTGGATCAACATCTTCAGTACATCAACAAGAAAAACACCTTCTGGGTTTTGTTCATAGCACAGAAAAATCATCTAGGTATTTTTTCATTTTGCATGCAGTCTATATATGTTGCAAAAATGTGCTCAGAAAGCTACATAAGGACCCCTCTCCGTTGGCAGTTGCAGTTTTGAAGGCAGTTTTCAAATGCTTCGTTCTTGCTCATACAAACTCATTTTCCCACGAATATTTTTTGTTTTGATTTTGGCTATTTTTTCGTGCGCTATGCACTAGTGCAGACATTTTTTGATTTTGATGCCAAAATTTTTCAAAAATTACAGATTCTCAGTCGTGACATTCCACAGTTCTCATTTTGGGAATTTCGAAGGATCATAACTCACATACGACCTCATATCGAGGCCATTTTTTTTTAAAGTGCATGATTTTTTGAGTAGATCGTAGTGGTGTTGTTTATTTCTCTAAGTATTGTGCCAAAGTTGTATTTTTTTAGCATATGCTCTTCGTGAGGGTTTTGTAATGCATTGAAATCAAGACCACTTAATATTTTTTGCTAGTGGTAGTTGTAAATGCACTAATATAAAGTGCCAAATCATATTTTCTTGGGGGGGTTCTTTGATTGAGTGAAAAAAGGGGGGTTGTCTTGGTTGGGCTCTCTTCTTTTCAACATTTCTTCTCTGCATTTCTTCATCACGGATCAAACAAATCTACCCATCCTAACTCCATACAATTACTTTGAGTGGAAATCACACATGACAATTCACTTAAGGAAAGCTAGATTAAATAGGATAACTATGGGACTTGAAACTGAACCTGTTAAAGATGAAGATAAGCCTAAGTGGTTTAACAAATGTGATGAAGCATATGGAACATTGTGTTTGTCTGTTTCTCCTAATTTGCTCTTTCACATTGAGTCTTTGAATACACCAAATGAAATCTGGACAAAACTAGAAAAACTATTTGGCACACAAGATTCAATAAGGGGTCATATGTTGGAAAATGAACTAATTAGTTTAAGTCTAGGCAATTTCAACACAATCCAGGATTTCTTCACTAAATTGAAATCACTAAGGCTGCAGTTAAAACAATGTGGAATTGAAAAGAAAGATGAACAACTGATTCTTAGTATTCTCTCTAAGCTAAGTTCAGAATATTCTGTGTTTGTTTCTACCTTCTATGCTACTAAGAGTGCACTTGGTACTCAATTCACCATGCCATCTTTAGATGATTTTGCTGTCAATCTCACTTGGGAACAAGACAAGCTAATCCAGATGGGCACTCTAAAGTCCTCTAAGTCACATGCCTTGGCTGCCAACCAAAGCACAAAAGAACAAAAAGGATAAAGTAGTAGCAACAATAGTAAGGATAAGAAATAGAAGAATAGCAAGGAGAAGAAGGATCAGATACTGGTTGCTTCAAAAGCAACTAATGAGACCCAATCTTCTAGGGGCGACAAGCCTAAGAAAGAGAGGGTCTAATGTGCCTATTGTAAAAGACCCGGTCATGATGAACATAAATGTCTGAAGAAACAAATTGATCACTTGACACACATTCTTGAGAAGAATAATATCAGTGTTCCTGAGTCCATCAAACAGAGTTCTAATGAGGGATCTAACAAGGCAAAAGAAAATAGCAAAGGGAAAGGAAAGGGCAAGGCCCTTGTTGCAGTTGCTTCTTAACCATCCACTTGGGTTCTTGATTCGATTGCTTCGCACCACATGGCTTCATCTAAGGAAGAACTTGCATCTTTGGAGCCGTATATTATGCCTTCTATTTTGATGGGTGATGACACACCTGTTGAAGTGTGTGGGAGAGGGTCTGTTGATGTGGGGGATGGCACATTCCATGATGTTCTTTGTGTGCCCTCACTATCAACTAATCTCCTATCGATATACCAGATCACTCACACAAGTTCAGGCAAGTGGGTTGAGTTCACTCCTGATTCTGTGGAGATTCGTGAGTTGCACAGTGGTTCTACAATTACAGTTGGGAGAGCAGATCATTAGTCATGGCTCTATCTGTTTTCTCACTTTGTTCTTGATCCTCCTTCGATTGTTTTGCTCACTCATTCTAATGATGTGAGTAGATTATGGCATGAGCGGTTTGGCCATCTTAACTTCCACTACTTGCAGCAGCTCAACCAACAGAGCATGGTCACAAGGTTGCCTTCAGTTCAATTTTCAGGTGGTGTTTGCCAAGGTTGCATTCTTGGTAAACATCCTAAGGAAAAGTTTGACAAAGGTAAGGCATGGAGAGCTTCACAGATATTGGAGTTAGTTCATAATGATTTGGCTGATCCATTTCAACATCCTTCTTTCAGCAGGGCTAGATATGTCCTCACATTCATTGATGACTTTTCTCGATATACTTGGGTGTACTTTCTCAAACAGAAGTCAGGGGTATTTGATCATTATCAGGACTTCAAAACTTTTGTAGAGAAGCAATCCGAGAAAGCCATCAAAGTTTTGCGCACTGACAATGGTGGTGAGTATGTCAACCATCCGTTTGAGAGGTTTTGCACTTCAGAGGGGATTGTTTTGCAACATTTAGTTCCATACAATCCTCAGCAGAACGGTGTTCCAGAATGGAAGAATAGGACCTTGAAGGAAATGGCGAACTACACGATTCACTCCAGATCTCTTGCACCACAGTATTGGGCAGAGACCATTAACTGTGCTTGTTATATCCAAAACCGTGTTCCTCACCGAGCCTTGAAGGGAGTCACTCCTTTTGAAGCTTGGAGCGGTCGAAACCATCAGTTAAGCACTTTCGAGTTTTTGGTTCTCTTGCATGGGCCCACATTCCTGCAAAGAAATGCAAGGCCTTGGATCCGCAAAGAAAAGCTTGCATATTTGTAGGTTATCCTAATGGTGTGAAGGGTTATTGGTTGCTCCACCCTACTACACATGAGTTGTTCATTGAGAGGAATGTTTAGTTTGAGGAGGGCTCTTCGAGCTCACTTTCATTTTGTGAATCTTCTACTTTACAAACTGAGCATCAAGATATAGCACAGTTTTATGGACCACAACATTTGGGTCGATACCAAACATATCCTCATATGACTAGGCAAATAATTCAAGAAATTCATGTAAAAGAGTCAAATGAGTTTGTCGCTCTTCCAAGGACAAGCATTGGCCAATTTGTATGACTTTTTATTTATTTTGAGGATCCATCGAGACATCAATAATATCTCCAACAAGGAGAGTGCTACAACCCAAAGGAATAGATGAAGAGTATCCTAGAGAATTACTGGGAGATGAGAGGATATCATTTGATAGACCGATGGATTCCCCAAAATATGCTTGCGCATTTAGACAAAAAGGGAACCCACAATCATGATGATATATCAACATATGCTCATAAACACCCAAAAATTCAACAAGGGCTTCATCAATAGAGAAGGAATTGAGAGTCGGAAGATTAGAAGAATTAGAATCTTTTGATGTAAATTCACGATATAACAAAGGAAGAGAAGGAGAACTCAAAGAACTGAAAAATTATATTAACATCAAGATAGTCCCGATAAGAGGCTACGAAAGGTCAAGTAAGACAATATCCAAAACTCATATAAAAGTAGTGTGGATTAAACTCTAAAGGGATCTTAATACCTTGTTCCTTTTTACCACATTCATTACCATTATAATCAATACTAGGGAGAATATGAGAGTCATGGCCATAGTGGGATTGCATCTCCTTAAAAGGACGGAGAATCATCGTTAATGGCATAATTGATGCAAGAAGTATAATCACATGAATCTTTAGGAGAAGGGGATGAAGTCTTTGTTGATATAGAAGACTTGTTTAAGAATATAGAATTTGAAGATTGTCTTGGAATGTCAAAATGAGAGGAGTCAAGTTTATACTCCAATAAAGGAGGGTATGAAGTCTAACAAACCCCAATCATCATCCAGACGTGTTTAAAGATGAGGCAACACCATGATCAACCCCTTGAGTAAGAGTTGAGGATGGGGAATCATCTTTAGCATAAGAAGGAATAAAATTCTGAAGGGTAGAAGTATTAGGCTGAGTGATAGCATTTGAAGATTATGTTGGAATAAAACACTACGTACATTAGGTCTGAGAGATATATAGTTGTACAAAGAGATACTTTTGGGAGAAAAATGTAGTTCTATTTTAACATTATATTTGCATTGCAATCATGGCCTTTAGGTCTGAGAGGTGGTCTAGGGCAATTCCTCGATATCCCCAATCCTATGATTCAAACCCTAAACATTATAAAGATGAGTATGACTCAAATTGTTTTGAGTGATGCATCATATTCCAACTCTTGAGTGTGACACCCTTGGGACTCGAGAATTGATTGGCTTTAAGGATTTAAAGAGTCTCAACTTTGAGCACCAACAAACCCCAAAACTTCCAAAGTATTAATGTTAGTCTTAATTTATACATGAAATATAATTGAATAAAAGATATGAATATTGGGTGATTCTTCTCCCAATCTCACTATCTTTAAATTAAGAAACTTGCATTGCCAATAAGAACTACTTGAATTAAGCATTAAGGCTGTCATATAAAACCCGAATCTTCCCATATCTCCCATTGTAGCAATATATTAATTCTGCATTTTAATTGTTTGAACCATATTATATGTTAACATGATGATGGCCTCACAGTTTCCAGTGCATTAATATTAATCTTAATTTATACATGAAATATAGTTGAATAAAAGATATAAATATTGAGTGACTCTTCTCCCGATCTCATTGTCTTTGAATTAAGAAACTTGCATTTCCAATTAGAACTACTTGAATTAAGCATTAAGGCTGTAATGTAAAACCCAAATCTTTCCTACTTGTCAAACTTTGAGAAGAGAATCTATAACCTAAACTGTGTCCACATGGAAGAACTTTGCTCAAATTCTGTAGAGCTGGTTGATTATTCTTTTGCACAACACCGTATAAATAATTGTTTGCCCACAAAATACCATAATTTTCACCGAAGAAGCTGCTTGGTTGAGATACTTCCCACACACAATTCATCTAGGAGCTTCTCCCGTATCACTTGGAAGATATACTTCATCGAACTCCATTGTTTTCTTTAGGAAACTTTATCTCAGTCTTCCCTTGTCTATCAAAATACTACACTTTTAATGATATTCAAGAACAATCCAATCACAAACACAGCAACTGTTGGGATAGATTTTCTTTAGTCACTCAGTGGATCTACAATTGCTTTAACACCATTTTCTGATCAATGCACTTTTCTACAAATTGCTTTTGATATCATGGACTCCAGAGACCACCTTGTAACAAGCTTTATTCTGCTCCTCGCATGTTTATATTCATTGCATTGAATTGTACAGTTTGTCAAAGAATTCATCCAAATAAAAGCCCTATACCAAATAAATAAATTTAAAAAAAAAAATTCATTACTTGTCTACAAACAAAATGGATGCACCATATTGCCTGGGGACATGCTGCACCTAGTCTGATCTGCTTGCTTCGAGACATGCTACATCCCAACTTCATGGCATTGATATGAACATGGGGCCATTGGCTAAATGGCAGATTCTCAATGCCCATTTCCAAGAAAAAATACTTGCTACAAAACAAAAGCTATGCACCCTATATATATCAGCAAATAACCAACAATAGCCAAACTGGAGGCCAAGTTTGACAATTGAAATTAGCAATCATTTATCAAAAAAGCTCACCACAGCATATGCTTTATCTTAGCACATTTCTAGGACTACTATTGCAGCATTCCATGTCCTAGGATTACAATTTAATGTCATAAGCAATAATATATAATAGAAAAGAAGCTGCATCCATTGCTCAAAGCAAGATGTCTCTATACACACCTTACAAAAACTGCTGATACATGCAAAATTTGGGCTATTGCAAACTGCCTTTACGTCTAAATCTTTAATGACATCATCCAGAAACTGAGGATGAAGTGGAAGGGAAACCACACTAATGCCTTGCCAAGAAAATAATATGAACAAGATGGCATTTTGGATTCTACAATTAAAGAAAAATATTTACCAAATCTCCAACACTCTGACACAACCTATTAGAACCAACAGACATAATAAATTTGTCCTTAAATGTAAGCTCTTCATTTGACCTTACTTTGCTTGCGCTTTGATTTGTTCTTGGACAGCTTCTGAGTCTCCATCTTCTGACGTGTAGCTTCAAATTCTTCTTCTGTTGGTTCTTCAGGTTGGTCACTAGAACCCCCGTATTTTGCTACAAGTGATGAGAACATTGTATCCATTCTCTGTTTTCTGTCAGTTTGCCGTTGAGATATGAGTGCCATGAGGTCTGCTTCAGCAACTCCTTTCCTTTTTCTTGCACAAACATTGCCATTCATTAATTGGGATCAAAAAGCATTGTATAACTGTTAACAAGAGAACACAAACGTCTTGACTAGCTATGCCTATAAAGCAAGTAGAATAAAGTAGGTCAGAGAATACTTGGAAGGACGTTTGAGAGGGCTGCGAGGTGCCTGTGTTTTGTCCACTTCGACACCCCACTGGCGATATGCTTTCCATTCCCTTACTTCTCCTGAAAAGTTCATTAATCATGTACAATGAGTAATCAATTACAAGCTAAATCAAGTAAAACATAAATATCCTCATTTAACAATTCCAAAATGTCAAAAGGACCTTGCACAAAGAGGACAAACAATACTCCCATGCCTGTTACTTCAATCTAATTTGGCTTTTTGCACAGGCAGCAGATTATGCCAAACAAAACTACGAACAACTAGATAGAGTACAAATAGTTCAATATAGAATGCAAAATTAGATGTAATCAGGTAGCAGATGCAAGAAAGGAAAAGAGAAGGCATCAGAAGGTGGCAGGGGCGGGAAGATGTTGGCATGCCCTCAGCAACATGTTTCTAGGTCAAGACCTGCAATGGCCACTGGTGCAAACTTCATGCTGGTCAGAAGCAAGGGGGCTCAGGAAAACAGCGGCAAACAGCCTTAGTCCACCCCAGAGCCACAAAAAAAAAACTTGCAATGGAGGATGCACCACTTTTGGTTCCTGTTGTGATGTAATCACACATTGCCCCATTGCAAATGAGGACCCCCTCTTTTTTCTGCTTTCTCACTTCGTTTTGCTTTAGGGTTTAGTTTTTCTCTGAGCTTGTAGGTTTGGTTGTGTATCCAAGTCTCAACAGTTTCTTACCAAAAAGCATATATGCCTTCATCCTGATGCATGTCCCTAAGACCCTGAAAATGACTAAGTCTGATATCCTGAAAATCCTGAAAAAATGACTAAGTCTGAAACTGGCGGATCCTCAAAAAACTAGAATCTACATGTTAAATCCTATGGATCCAGGACCTATCTCAAACATCCTGGAAGTATATTGAAAAATATTTATACTTAAATATATTTTTCAATATAGTTCCATATCAGGAAAATCCAAAATTTGACTAAGGCAAGAAATTCCTCACTCCATGTCCAAACCCGCCCAGCGTGGCCGGCCTCACAAGGTGCTCTTGGACAATGTCTTCACCAAGAGAAACTATCCAAACACTGCCTCCAAACCCGCCCAAGAAAAGCCTTAGGAAAAGTTGCAAGTTAGGAGGAGTTAGGAGTTCATTTAGAGGCGAAAAAGAACAAGTTTGAGTGAAATTCCACAACACTCCCAATCCCGCCCTTCCTAGGCGGCCTTTTAAGGTGGTCATGGATTGTATGATATCCACGTGACTCTCTCCACACTAAGCCCTCAAACCCGCCCAGGAAGAATGTTAGGAGAGTTTGCCAGTAGAAGGTGGAGAAAATGATGATGAAGTCAAGTTTCAAGCAAACATTAGAATAACTTGCAAGTTAAGGCAAAGAAGTGCATTTTTGAAAATCCAAGCCACATCTCCAAACACGCCCTTCTTGAGCAGTCTTGTGGGGTGAGCTTGGAATTGGATGTTGATCACTCTGCACAAGCCTTCTCAATCCGCCCATCCACTAGGGGCAAGTTGTAAGGTCAATCAATGAAAAGTGGAAGTTGTTAAGGGAAGATAAGGCAAGTTTGAAGAGGTTATGTTGGCCACTCCACAACAACATCCTCAAGGCCGCCTAGCCTAGGCGGATTTCACTATGACATAAGGATAAGTCTGTCAAACATTTCAAATTTGCCTAAGTATTCACAGAAGTTAAACCTTGCAAGGTGATAAGGACAAGGTAGGAAGGAAGAGGAATCATGAAGTAAAAATTTGTCTAAGTATGAAATTCCTTACCTCACCTTCAAACCCGCCTAGCCTGGGCGGCCTGGGCACTTTAGTAAGGAATTTCAGGTGAAACACTCCAAAGTTGCCCTTCAAACTCCAACCAAGCACTCAAAGATACTAAATTTTGCAAAGTGGAGAAGGAAAATGTATCAAAATGATTAATTATGAGGAAGAGAAGTGTTTAAGTGTGAAGTTCCACACTCCATCTCCAGGTCCGCCTAGCCTGGGTGACCTAAACACCTTGGCTTGGATTTCCATGTATCACATTCCAAATAGACTCTCCAGATCGGCCCAACTTCAACAAACTTGTAAATGCACTCAAACGGATTGAAAACATCTCCAAGCATCCACCTCCAAGCCGCCTAGTCTAGGCACTTTTCACCACCTCACTCTCACAGGGAGAATGCATCAAATTCTCTCCATTTGCCCTGACTTCGCTCAACTAAGGGTTCTTTGCATGAAGATCAAAGAAATGTTTTGGCAAATGAGTTAAGTCATGCAAGGAGAAGGTGAGGGATCATCAAAGTGAAGTAAAAATTGTTCAAGTATCAAAATCCAAGACCCCTCTCCAAACATGCCCTTCCTGGGCGGCCTAGACACTCAAGCATGGAATTTCACGTTCCACAATCCAAACATGCCTTTCAAACCCGCTCAAGCAAGTTGGCCAAGGAGAGAGGTGAATTGTCAAGTCAATTCAAAGTGTAATTTTCCAAATTTGATTTTGACAAGTGATGGATGCTTTGGAATGTCATTTTTTGATCCCACATGCATAAGAAGAATGTAATTTGTCATTGAAAATCTTTTTAAGTCCTAATTTGATGTGTTTCCTTGTGTAGGTAAGTGGTGGGAGTGCAAAGTAAGGAAGAGTGTTGTTCAGAGCTCATGAGGAAGACATCAACGCCATGTGGAGGGGAGCTAGTCTAAGATGATCAAGGTTACAAGTGTAGTTCATCATCAAGAGCATCATTCGTACGAGGCGAGGATCAGTGGAAGGTTGTCACTTCACCATGCACATCTTGAAGGAGGTCATCATCCAAAAGCTCACATTTCATGCGCCATACAAGAAGAACTCTCATCATGCACCAATCTACTTCATGAGTCCATGCACCTGTCCAGAGGCATGATCCTGCACAAGCACAAAGACGTCACAAGATAAAAGATGAGCATGATCATCAAAGAAATCCATGAGTTACATCAAGACAACAAGAAGAAAATATTCTAAAGTGAACATGAGGTGAACCAGACTAGTTCATTTGAAGATGTTGAGGTGGCACGTACACATCATCAGGCCAATCGCATTTTGCCATGTCATTCATTCAAGAGGGCCCACCATAAAGATGCTCCAAAGATGCTTATCACATTGGGAAGCGTGCCTTCATTGCCTTTTTCATGTTCTAAAAATAGCAAATTTTGTAACAAACTGCCTTGTTGTCTCAATCTCGACCGTTGATTGCTAAATCAATCTGAGTCATTCATTGTAATTCTTGAGCTCTATATAAGACTCACTTCTCTCATTTGTGGACATGGACATTAGAGGATTAGATGATATACATTAAATTAGAAAGGAGTAGAGTAGAGGAGCCTCTTCGAAGTCATTGAAGAGATATTGAGAGATTGTTGTAAAGATACACTTCAAGATTAATGCAAGCTCATTGTTGAATGTTTCATAGTTATC
This sequence comes from Cunninghamia lanceolata, assembly GCA_027924645.1. Classification (NCBI taxonomy): domain Eukaryota; kingdom Viridiplantae; phylum Streptophyta; class Pinopsida; order Cupressales; family Cupressaceae; genus Cunninghamia; species Cunninghamia lanceolata. Next base: position 1,696,165 of record BSBN01000385.1, read on the forward strand.
TTGTGATTTTGGAATGTTAGCATGGTCTTCATTGTCTCCAAGATGGTTAAAAATTGTTTCCAAAGTAGCTTAGTTGATAGATTAGAAGTTCATTGATGTAATGCATGTATGTATTGAATATTTTATCAACTCCTAGCTCATGCTTTTGACATCCATCGCTGGCGGAGTGTTGTGTAAAGTTAGTCTGAGCTTCATCATAATTTGCTTAAGTTCGGTTGTGGATGCTTGTTTGAGTTGAGCCATCCAACGGGTGCTTATATGAACTTTCATGATTTGAAAACCATTCGCTAACCTTAGGAGATTGCACCTACTCCATGTAGTTGTAGGCATTCTTGGCAAAGTGGAATTAGGTTTATTAAGGAATTTGTCTATTCATGCAGCATCATTGCCTCATTGACCTTAGATTAGTTTCTTTAAACCCTTGCCTTTTGCCTTTTCTTTTTGTAGTTGATTAGAAGAAATTCCATTTCACAAGGAAAAAGTGCATATTTAAATGGAGTGATGAATAAATTCTGCATAAGTCCCTTTGTGTAAACAGCATTATCACATCATACCACCGAGGCTATCCGTTGCAAATCACGTACAAAGAACCTTGGAGCGTTCTTGTTTGATCACGTAGTTCAGCATTCGAGACACTTTGTTCAAGAGAGGATGAAGCACTTGGTGTTTTATTCTAATGTTGTTGTCAAGAAAACATCATCAACAATTCCCTTAGAGGATTCTAACCTGGACCCTTCATCCTCTCCTTTACAGACTCAACGGTGGTTGGTTTGTGTGAGGATAGTTGGATATCTCTTGCAGATATCAATGATTGGATAGTGAATGTTTCAAGGAAGGATTTGCAGGTTTTACCCTTCACAAAGGATTTGTAGGTATCTTATGGAGACCTGGAAGGGTGTCCATCTCATTGGAGACTAAAGATGTGAATTGGCTAGAGGTATTATTTCAACGTGTATGGTCCAAACAGTCCGATCTGTAAGCAAACATTGTGGGAAAGGCTTTCTTTGGTTTTAACTTCATTGAAGGTAAAAATGTTATCTTTGGAGATGATTTTAATGCTATCTAAGGCCCTAATGACAAATGGGGTGATGGCATTCTAGCCTTGAACCCAAATGTGAGCTTCTCTTCCTTCATGGCCCAAACCTTCTTAATATACATCATTCCCAAATCTAGAAACTTTTCCTTGAATAATCAATGTAAGGGTTTTTTCTATATAGCAGAAAGGCTTGACAAGTTCTTGGTCTCAACTGACTGGATGCAAAACAATTGTATCTTGGCTATCCTCTCAGTTGCTGGATCAGATCATTTCCCAAAACAATTGGAGGTGCATGTGGACCCAACTCCCATGCACAACCCATTTAAGTTTGAACTTACGTGGTTTGAACTTATTCAACACACAAATTTTAAAGAAGCTATTACTTTGGTGGAATACAACCCCTTGCTTTCCTGGTTCCCTTCTGCATTATTTTTTTCCTATGGTTGCAGCATATAAAGCATTGTTAAAAGACTGGAATAAACAAGATTTTGGTAACATCTTTGTGGAGAAGGCTGTTATTGAGCAAGATTTGAGGGAGGTAAGTGTTGAGATTCACTAGAAACGTTTAACTGGTGAGCTCTTCAACATAATATCTTCCCTTCAACCACATTTGGATAATATCCTTCACAAGGAAGTCTTTTGGCCTCAAAAATCAAGGTATCACTTGATTAGGAAGGGCCACTAAAACACAAAATTCTTCCATGCAACAACTATTGCTTGTCAATAGGTGAATATAATCACAAGTATCACTTCGAGCTCCGAGGTGATCCTATCATGCTTGAAAAAGTCCAAAGTGTGGTTTTTGCCCTCAAAGGTAATAGGACTTTTGGATCATATGGCTTCCCAACAGCCTTCTTCTAGTTTTTTTCCTAACTAGTTTAGTATTTACTAGTTAATTTCCCCTTGTGTGAATAATTCATATTATTTAACTATTTATTAGTTAAATAATATTCACACATCACACATAATTCACATGTTAAGTTGACTTAGTGAGTCTACTAAATGTTTCTAGTTGTTTCTAGTTGTTGATAGTTGGCATCTTATCCTATAGTTGTCACATGACTACAATATCTTGTCTCTCATCCTTGCCTTTATAAGCAAGGCATATCATGTACATTGTATCAATTTTGCATTCATTAATAGAATAGAATTATTCTCTCATTTGATCTCTCTTGTGCTTTCATGAAGTCCTAGATCTTGGGTGGCTGCAATCATAGCCAACTCTAACAAGAAGACCACACCAATGACCCTTGATGATTTTCATCCCATTGCATTGTGCAATAATCAACAAAATTATTTCCAAAGTTATAGCAAAGCACTTTGTGGCTAGTAAGCAAATTCTAGATGGGGTCACTCTGACCCATGAAGTGATCCACTCATTGGTATCTAGTGGTTTTAAGGGAATGATGATCAAATTCAATATGGTAAAAGACTATGATAAGAGTTCACTAGATCCTCTTGAAAAATATTCTCAATAGTTTATTTTATCAAATTGCCAAGTCATCCCTCCCCCTATCCCATCAAAGGGGTACAAGATAAACAGAATAATCATAATAATGCTAGATCAAAATTGAATTTATGGCTTGAAAGAACTAGTAGAGTTTTCAAGAACATCCCTTCTCTATGGAAAAGTTACTAGATCAAAATTGAAGCCACTATTCATGCTAATTGCAATTATATCGTTTAAAAGTCAAGTGCCACCCTATCCTAGTAAGATTGATTTATTTTATCAAATTGCCAAGTATTCCCTCCCCCTATTCCATCAAGATGTACAAGATAAATGAAATAATCGTAATAAAGCTAGATCTTGCTCATCACACCCCTATCCAAGTCCACAAACGATCTTGTGTCACCCAAAAATAATGGCAATTCAATTTTGGTTTTTGGCTCTAATTTTGGTGTGTTACCAAGTTACTCCTTGTCAGCTTGTCTTTTTAGGACTATTGCTTTAGGTCATTTCTCAATCTTGCTCACGTCAAACCAATGGTGCAATTATTATTGCTTATGCAATTTAATCATTTATTTTGTTCTTTTGGTGGTTGGCACTAGTTGTCATTTCTCCAATCCACTTGGCATCTAGTTATTCACTTCTCGTTTCAAGATTAGTTTTGGGCAATTTCCTTGATGGCACCCACATGCTAACCTAACTATTAGAAATCCTATGGAGGTTCAATCTTCACATTAGAATCTGGTCACATATGTTGGTTGGGACCCACACGCTCCTTTGAAGCATTTATCTCTTGCTTAGTCATTTTTTATCACATGGGGTCCACAAAAGTTGCCTTGGACATAAGGATAATTTATTTATTCCTTCATGCATGGTGTTGAAAGTCAAATTGTGGGAATTATCATATGTTGTTGCTATTGCTGATTGTGAGGTCCACAAGGTAGAGCTAGACACAAATGTTGAGGGAATTATCGCTAAGGTTGATGATTCCATTGGGCTTGCCACGCCTTTCTATTTGAAACTCTTACTAGGCATTTATTCCCTACTAGGACCCACCAAGTATGTTGGACATGGGATAAACTAAAAATTTTCCTTCATTTCTTCTAGGCACGGTATCATATTTGTTGATGCCCACATATTAATGTCTCCATTTGGTTGGATAAGATTCTATATTTGGGCATTTTATTTCCTATTTGTCACTAGTGTGCACTAGGCAGACAATCTTCCTTCATACTAAGCACACTTATCCCTAGTTGTTTGATTGGCAATACTATTTTTTTAACTTGGCATCTCCCATTCCCATTTGTTGTTTGTTTTTTTATTCTCTTTGTCAAACATTTCTTTTCTTCATTCGCCTATCACAACCGTGGGTGTTTGGTTGGCAATTACCACTCACCAAGCTTTCCTTTATTCCGAATCGTGGATTGTGCTAGCAATTGTCTTCTTTAATGAGATCGTGGAAATTGGCAACACTCCTTTGATATTTTTGTCTAGTGATGGCAATCATGCCTTAATGGCTGAAGACAATTACTTTGCGACGCCTTTTTTTGTTATGTTGCAACACAATTTCCTAGTGGATTGGGCCATTCATGGCAGGGGCGACTTGTCTATTCGAAGAATACACATTCCTTATATAAGCTAACACATATGTATGAGAAAAAGAGTCAAGGAGAGTATAGAGAGGATTTATTGAATATCTTCCTCCTTCAATGAGGAAGGAGGAATAAGAGAAAGGAAGATAGGGTTGTAGTAAAAGGATATAGAGATATTTCCTTGGTTGGCTGATGTAAAAGCCTATTGCTACGATTATAAGAGCAAGAGATATGAGATAGGAGATGATTGTAAAGTCCCTATTACTAGGCTATGCACTTGTGAGGCAAGTATGTAATTTGGATTGATTAATAAAGATAGTGTTGATTGTTATTGCTTCCATAATACGTGTTTAAATTGGGTATAAGTTCTTGCCATGTTTGATTTGAATAGTGGTTGTGAGTGATTGTGAGTGGCTGCTAAAATTAGCTACCCTTCACTAGGCTTGGACTGCACCAAAAACAAATAATGAAACAAAATAGACAACAATTGTTAAAAGTTCGAACATAGTGTGTGCGATTAGCTATAAGAATCTATTGGTGCAAGGCAACTCAACTATTGTCATTCAAGGTTTTGAAAGAATGTCTACCAATGTTGTCAAATCTTGAGCAAATAAAGGAGTACGAACAAGAACAACGACAAAGCATGCACACAAAGGAAGGAGTAACAACAAACAAAAGCTTCAATTCTTGCAAATGGAACTAGCAACAAACATTGTCAAATCTTGAGCATCTAAAGGAGCACAAACATGAACAATGACAAAGCATGCACACAAAGGAAGGAGCAACAACAACAGAAGCTTCAATTCTTGCAAATGGAACTAGCAACAAAGCTATTAGATTGCACCAAATCATGGAGCAAAGGGGAATTGCCCATTCAAAAATAGATAAGAAAACTTCAAGCAACCTCTAGCAAGGTTTCCTTTTGCCTTTATAGCCCTATGACTCTACAATGACACCATTATTACATTCAAGGCAAAGTACTCTGGGCTCTTAAATTTTAAGGAATGCAAAAATGCACTCGATCCTTTCCACAAATGCAACCATTTTTGTAGGACTCGAATACTAAATGAATGCCCTGATCTTATACCTATGCAAGTGGACAAAGGTTTGGTTGTGGATACAAGTCTAGAATCACTGACAATTGCAATGAATGGTGCTTCTATTCCCATTCTCCTTGTCTCTTCTCTACGTCCTAACAAACCTCTTACCTCTCTATCTTTGGGGGACACACCCATGTTTTTAGTTGAAGATTCACTCAATTTCTATGTGTCAAATGTTTGGGTTAAGGCATTTTTTTATGATATGGGAAATCAATCTCTTGTTTCCAAATGCTTGGGGAAGCGACCCATTTTGAAGAATTTGTGGCCTAGACAAAATCCACCAAGAGCAATTTGGCAAACCCTTTTATAACAATCCTAAAGCATGGTTTCTTTCTTATGCAATTTCGTTGAACAAAGGATTACGATTTCATGATGCAACAAAGCCCATGGTTTTTGAAAAGGTGACACTATTCATGGCATCATGGTCTCCCTTTTCTAACCTCAAAACTATTGTTATCTCCAAAACTCTAATCAAGTTGCAACTATATAACCTACCTTTGGTTGAGGGACCGTAGACTCATTCAAAAATTGATTGATCATGTGGGCAATTTCATGAAACTAGATAGAGAGCAAGAAAATTCGCAGAGCAAACATGTTAGGAATTGTGCCATGATTGATATTTCCAAACCAATTTATCACACTATTAGGATCCACTCCTTGCAAGGTACTTGGACCCAATTCTCGAAGTTTGAAGGGTTGCCACTCCAATGCTTTTGTTGTAATATGATGGGTCATAAAATCTTGGGTTGCTTTGCAAAGATCTCCCCAAGGCTTAGATCTGTTGATCTAAAAGATGGATAAGAAAAGCAAGCAGCACAAACAACAATTTTATATGATGCAACCAAGGGAGTTTTTTGCACAATCTCCACCTTCCATCTCTCGCACTCAAGAAGCGGATAGTGGTCTTGGTTCTCAACTTGTGCCTACAACTATTTTTCATAGTGAAATGGCTTCAGCTCCATCCATATGGAGCAAGATTTTCAACATTATATGGAGCAAAATTTGAGGATGGTGAACATTTCCCTCAAGCACGTTCCTTCAACCACTCATAGAGTAGGAATTAGAGATGGACTTCCTTGCGAATGAAGATGGTGAGGCTTTCATCCTTTGTAACACAACCATTTCACAGACCACAAGAAAGCTTATTGAACCAAACTACAAGACATTTGGCAAGCAAAATGGAAAACAAAAGCTAAAAACTTACAAACGAAAGCTTGAGATTCAATTGATTACAATACACAATGGACTATGGATGCTCTCCTCACCAAAAGCAAGAGGAAGCAAGCATCAAAACACTCCTAAGGCATAAAGTTTTGGTATGGGCCTGTTTTTAGCAATGATTAGACTCAAAAGGCTTTGGGTGAAATCTCTAGGTAATTTTAGTTGTCATTTCTTTTAGTTCTAAGTGGATTCTTAGTCTTTGGTGAGTTCTTAAGGGATTATAGTTTATTTTGGGACTTTCTAGTAAAGGACAACATCCTCCCAACAAACTTGATATTTTTTTATTATTTATTACTACAAGGGCCCTAATCCCTCACTTTATTGATATAAAAAATAAAATTAAAAAAAGAACTATTGTCATTCAAGGTTTAAATCAAGGTACATGTAACAACTAGCAAGTGAAAGCTCTTTTGGCAAAAGCTCTCTTGAAAAGTAAAGATTTTGAAAAAAGCTTAGTCTCCCATTGTTATTGAGAGGGGAACTAAGCAACTAATCTTATGTCCAATCATGGGGTAGAGATTGACCCCATGACATGTTTATTGTCTAACAATTCAATTGCATGGGAAGATTTAGACAAGATTATTCTTTTTGATAAGCCATCATAAATGCCAACCAATTGGTTGATAGTACACCTTTGGTCATATTTCTCAATACCTTTTGGGTTGATAAGTAACCATGAATTTAGCCACTTTTTGGAATGATGGATGTGTATTTATTTCATTTAATGGCTCGATATTCTTGATGACAAGTGGCCATAGGCAAATCTCTCGAGGAATTGAGCTAGCAGCTTGTGGGAACAACCATATCTTCCTACCCCACCTTGGTTTTGCCTCAATAGTTATGTGTTAATGTTTGGGTTGCTCTCTGTTTGAGTTTGGTTTGCTTAGTTTTTGGTCATGATGGGTGGTATCTACTTTTTTTGAATTGAGGCCCATTTTTTATGCCTCGCAATAAGAAGAGGGCTCCTCACGAACCACTCCTTTGCAAGGTCGTTTCAAACAAGCACCTAAAACATACCTTTGATTGCACCTACCCGAGTTCATTGAAGCTAGTGAAATGGATGTTGGGTCCAAAAGGTATCAACAACCCAAGGAAGTTGCATAGCAAGGTATCTATTGTAAGAACCCTTAACCAGATTCTTGCTCAAAACCATAAATTTTCAAACTCTTAACTATGCAAAAATGAGCTCTGATACCACTGTAAGAACCCTTGCCCAATCTAATTCAATTTTCTAATTCTTGTTACAGAAATGTGAAAGAATAATATGAAAATATTATTATTGAATAGAATCAAATGATTAGATGAGAGAGTGAATGCTCTTTATATAGAAAACTTACAAACTGAGAAAAGCCAAAAAGCGTGTACAAAGCAAACGACAACAACAAATAAAGCAGAATTGGAAAGAATTATCTAAAGACGGAAAAAACCTATCTAATAGGAGAAAAACAAGGAGAGTGACCATTAATCTAGATTTTATCTTAATACCCCCCCTTAATGGTCAATCCACTAACTAAAACTGAGTTGCCCCCCCTTAATGCTGACAATTGAAAATGAGAAAGACTAGTCCACAAGCAATTGAAATAACAGGCAAAAGAGGTGGCCTCGAAGGCATAGAAAGCAGACTCCTTCTACTCAGTATGCTCTATGACATGTGCTAATGGTGTTGATGCTTCAGACTTGGACTATTCAGCAGCCAAGTGTTTCCAGCAATCCTTTTTCATATGGCCAAACTTGTGGCAATAATTGCACTAGATGTTTTTCCTCTGAAAAGAGTCCTATGATGGACCTTGACTTAATGGCTGAAAGGGCTGATTGGGGCCCTAATTCTGCTGAAAGGACTTGGCAGTAAATGTCTGTTTTGAGGAGGAAGTAGCACTGCTACCAAACTGTTGTTTCCATCGATCCTACTACAAGAGTTTGTTGCACAGATCTAAAAACTTTAGAGTAACATTAGTTGAAGTAATGTTAAGAGTCTCGATAAAGTGCTCGTAGGAATGTGGTAGACTTTTTAGAGTGATAACTACCATATCTTCCTCGTCCATGTCTCGACCAATCGCCGTCAACTGATCACGAATGTCCTTGATTTTGGTGAGATGCTCCTATAGAGACATATGTTCATCCATCATGATCGAGAAAAGCGTGTTCTTTAAAAAGAACACATGGCTCTTGTCGGACGTTTCATGAAGAAATTTCAACAAATCCCAGATTTCTTTCGCTGATTTCCCAAATGGAACCTGAGGCAGCTGATCATCGATGACTGATAACTTGATAAGCATCACCACTTCACGATTTTGCTCATCGAATTTTTCCTGGTCTTTACCTACCACTTGAGGATGTGTAGATTTGCCCAAAACTAGCTGGTCAAGACGTCGATATTCGAAGATTGTCATCATTCGCTACTTCCAAGTGTTGTATTTTTTGTCGTTGAACTTCTAACTGCTCTCCAACAGAATGTTGGTCAAAGATGCCATACTTCAAGTTTTTCGAAACACAAAAAAATAAATTATAAGCAGTTGGCACAAATACCAAAGCAAATAGACGACACGGACAAGGAAAATGGAACCCTAGCACGGGTTACGGGGCACAAATTCTAAAAATACGAAATAAAACTAAGATATAGATACATAGGCACATATCTCGAGATAAATCCGAACTCGGAATTCAAGACACTAATCTCGAGAATACGAAAGGCAAACATTCAAAACATCTGAACACAAATTTTGAGGCAAAACAGAGAAAATTTCTTCATATCTACTGGGCGCTAGAAACAATGGGACCCACAACAAAAAAGATTCTTGCCAAAGTTGTTGGCGTCCAAATAGGTCCCACACAGATGTAAATCGCTCCCAGACTTCAAACAATGAGAAAGTCCCGTCGTTTTAGCAAAGAGACAAATAACTCCAAATCGTGACTCAAATTAACACTAACCACTCAGAAGTCATACGGCTGCCACGAATTCGTGATTCTATGTTCAAAAACAAGAACCCGAAAAAGACGTGATTACAAGCGGTGAGCATGAATCTGCTAAAAGAAGAGACCATAAGCCCATAAGCCTGCCCAAAGAAGAGCAATTACAAAGAAAGAAGAGCGCAAGCGAATATAGATGGTTCTCAAGACACAACTCTGAGAGAAAAATGTCCAAAATTTGCAAACCGAGCACAAGGAGACACTCCAGAAGCCGCACCCTTTCATATTATCCAATGACCATCCAAAGAAGGTGTTAAAAAACCTTGTAGGGTCAAAGAGGCAACAACCAACTGAAGGAGACAAAACGGCTACTCGTAGAACCAAATGAAAAACTCGCCTTTTAAGATTAGCGGTAAATCATGAGCAAAGATTCAGAGAACCCATTGGAAAAAGAAAAGCACATCCGAAATGCCAGAAGCCTCCAAAAAAAAATGCTGGAATCGCGATTAAAAGGGAATGTAAGCCGCTGCATAAAGAAGCTCCAAAAAACCGCCAATAAACTCCTGCCCAAACCAAAAAAGACAACTGATGCCCACGAAAAGCACCTATGAGCAGAGATCGACGAACAAAGAAAGATGCCGAAGAGAATAAAACCGAAAAACGCCAAAGGTCGCGATCAAGAGGTAAATGCAAAACGCTAACATAGAGCGAGTCCCAAAAGGAAGAGTCTACCAAAAGCTTCAAGAAGCTTTGAGCATCAGACGCAGAAAACACCCGTGACCACAAATAGACGGGTTCGTGACCTCCACGAAAGGTTTAGAACAGAATAAAAATGACGCCAAACTATGTCCAGATCTGAGACGTGTCCTCAAATAGAAAGGTTGATGCCTAAATAAGCAAACTCAGAACAGGTGATAATAGATTATTACCATTGAGGAATACACAACCCAGAAAAAAGACAAAAAAGTCTCAGATCGAGCCTACGCACTGATCATGTTACAAAAATGTGACAGAATAAAATGAAAATATTATTATTGAATAGAATCAGATGATTACATGAGAGAGCAAATGCTCTTTATATAGAGAACTTACAAACTGAGAAAAGCCAAAAAGCTTGTACAAAGCAAACGGCAACAGCAAATAAAGCAGAACTCAAAAGAATTATCTAAAGACGGAAAAAACCTATCTAATAGGACAAAAACAAGGAGAGTGACCATTAATCTAGATTTTATCTTAATAATTCTGATCTGAGTTTTTTTATTTGGTTTTCTTGTTTGTTTGAATGGTTTTTATGATTTTTCAGTTTGAAAATGCATTTACTATGTAATAGTGCCAATATAGAACAATTTTCAAATGAAATAACAACGAACTAAAGGACTGAAAACATAAATCAGAGGTCTGATATAACTCAGAACAGCAAGGTATTCTTATTTCAAATTGAAGATTTGAATAAGGAGAATGTTTACAACATACCCAATTGGATTACACTTGTTCTAAATACAATATGGAACCAAACAAAGCATACAATTGACTGATTTAGATGACTGTTGTTACAATAAAGTCTGATATGAATTTGCTGATGATGATTATGACAAAACAGCTCCAAACTAGTCACAAATCTCCTCCAATGGTTAGCACTAGATCCTCAAAATGGAGCGCTCAAGCCCTAGATACCAATGGATGATGAAAATGCCATCAAAACACCTGAATCCTAATCTGATTTGTCTGCAGAGTTCTCAAATTGAAATCAGATTGCAAAATATGATGAACAAACCCTCCAAATGTGATGCCAACTCCTCCAACAAAGCCCAAACCCTAGGCGATGGGAAAATATGATATTTCTTCCTCAAAAACCCCACGATCAGCCAATGTAATCACCTAGATCTGCAATTCACCCTTATAATATCAATTGTTATATAAAGCCTAACGGCCAGCAATAGTTCAATTCAGATCTGCCTTCAAAATGGATCGATTTCTTCACAAAAACCACATGATATCTGTTAACATTTTTTGGTCCATTAGGCCAAAATATGTTATTACGAAAGGGCATTGAGGTGTTAGAAGGTTTTCAATCTTAGTCTTAGGTCTTTAAAAATGCCTTGAAGGTCCATAATGTTTTCTTCATGCAAATATAGCATCTTCCTTTGTTTTCTTGTGTTGCCCAAGTGAATAAATGTCATTGGAACCTTTCCAAAATGCATTAGAAACCTTAAATAATCCAAAAGGCTCGTACATCCTTTGGAGAGAGTCCTAATTTAAATGAAAACCTTAGTCTTGCCAACAGAATCCACGTACACATTTTGAGGAGGGAGTATTGTCTTAAACATGGTCAAAGTTTTAATAAGTCTGCATAAGGTTTAGGGTTTTCTCTGCCACTAACCTACAGGTTATAGCTCTTTCCGTCTCTTTTGCATCAGCTATGGAACTCAAAGGATAACCTTCACAGATATGTGCACCTTTAACTGTAACTCTTGTAACTGGCAGAGGTTTGTTGATGAAACAGTGAAGGATTTGTAGCCTGAGAAGATGAGGGTTTGCATGAGAACCCTAGGTTGTCTTCATTATATGCAAAGCCTTAGAGGAAAGGAGAATGAGGAAAGTGTGGAATAGTCATATGTAAGGACTGTATTTCAGACATAACAGTCATTTTGACTATGAACAGTCATATATAATGACTGTATTTCAGTGACCAAACATGTCAAGAAGGCCTGTCCCAGCCTACAAAGGAGGAGGAGCAGTATAAGAGCTCATCATTAGAAGCTACTGTTATCTGCACCATTGCAAAGTTGAGCAGCCTGAAGTGGGACCCTGTCTGTGGAAGATCGGGTTATAGGCAGTGGAGATTATGAAGATGCTGTGTTAGAGGAGAGTGTCACAAGAAGATAGTCACCTCTGTCAAAGCTAAGAAAGCAGTCAATGAGGACAGCAGTCCTATCTAAAACATAGGTATGAAGACAACAGATGTCAAAGATAGAGGTGATAGAGCATAAAGATAGAATGACACAAGTAAAGAAGATCAGGGTGTTTCACATGCTAGGACAGACTTATCAAGGACTCATAGCTTGCATAGGGACAAAGATAGATCTATACAAGACCTACAAACAATCTACAGACTTGAATAGACCTCCTATAATAACAGTGATTGAGATCAAGAAGGAACTGTTATTGACAGTAAAGGCAGAAATTGTTCTTGACAGATCAGGTAGAAGTGCAGCATCACAGTGAAGACAAGAGATATTGGTTAACAAGGATACCAGAGGTATGACTTGAGGTATGTGAGACCATCTTAGAACGTGCATTATCATTCCCAATCTCTGCCAAATCCTTACAAAGACTGATGAGATTATAGGTCTGCAAAAAATGGTATAGAAACAGTTTAGGACTGTTTGAAGTCACCATGAGGTCTGCATATGTGAGACAATAATGCTAGTGTCAGGCAAAGAAGGATGACTGTTCTCAGGCATAACAGTAGACCAGCAATATAGTGGCCAGTGTTTCTCACAAAGGAAGGCCAAGTACTTCATATGATGAAAAATATCTTCAGGTTCAAGTATGCATGAGAGGAAGGCCTGTAGGGTCATTTTTCTGAGTTAGTCTCTATAACAGACCTGACAGGGAACAGAGAACATTAGATTTTGAGGTTAGTGAGCAGAGATCAATGGACAAGAGTGAAGGAGGCATGCATGTTAAAGGACAACTGACAGCAAACAGTAAGTAGAAAGGAGCAGTCATGAAGACTGTCATGACAGTCATCAAATTCTAGCATGCTGTTACAAAAGACAGCAGTCTTTGACTTTTTGAAGACAGAAAAATTGCCCTGGAGTCTGATCCTGTGTCTTTCCTCTGTGTCAGGTCTTTTTCTAGTGTGTGAGGTCTTTTTCTAGTGTGTAAGCAAGAACACATCAATTGGTAAGATTTACAAAACATGTTAAGGTCTGCACTTTCATTTTAAAAGGCTGACAGATAGTTTAGAGTTTGTGAAATGTTGTTAAATCTTGCATTATCATTCTAAACCCTGTGAAGAAGGTGTATGGGTTAGAGATAGCTTTGACTCATGAGGAAGGAAACCCTAGGTGGTCTTAAGCTTTTAGAAGATTTAGAAGATGTAAAAGACCCCTGTGCATGCCTTAAGAGCCCTGTCAGGCCATGGTGAGGTTGCTCATAAAAAGAGAGGATGGGTGTTTATCATTGTCAAAAGAGAGTGTTGCAAGGTTATTGAATGGTCTAAGTGTGACAAAAGGAGCATGAATACATGGAGTTGAATACATGCCGTCCTTACAAATCACTGTCATTGAGACTGTCAGACAAGCAGAGAGACAGTGAACCTTTTACCTCTGTTTTTAAGGGGACAGTCATCTCTAAAAGGAAAAAGTCATTGTTGCACCCTGTGTGTTTCTACCCATTTACTATTTACCTAGATTGGTTAATTTGATTGAAAAATGAATGATTATGGAATCTTTGCATTTATGTGTATTATGAATTTTGATTGGAATATGAAGAAAATGGAATAATGCAATGTCTTGTATTATATTTGATTATTGTTAAAAAAATGTATGAAGCAAATGGTTATATTTTGATCAGCTAACTATTGTGATCTAAGTGGATGCAAGAACAGTTTGCTCCTCCAAAAGGGAGGGGAAGTATCACTCAAGAGAAGGACTTGGTCTGGTAACCCTAAGAGAAACCTAAATTGAGCAAGCACACACACATAACCCTATCTTGACCTAGGTTATGTCGAGTCAGTATGGGTAGTGGTAAGTGATCTATGTTGTGAATCTTGATTGCATGTTTGGATGATCGTGTGAGAACTATGATTTAATCTGCATGTTGATAAGTTTATGGTTGCATAGGTAAGGTTTATTGTGGTTTGGATATAACTTGTGCAAGTCCACGATATGTTCATACATATGAGTCAATACGAGCATGAGCATACATAGGTAGACATACCTACGTACACTCATGAGCATATTGCTCATAGGAATGAAGATATCAATTTGGACCATGCAAGAGTTATCGTCTTTATTGTGAATATGAATTTTATGACATTATGTCTATGTAGATTTCATGACATTATATGAATTTATGAATATTAAGTTGTATGTGATTTTTATGTTTACGATATATATATGTATATAGTAAATTAATTATTATTATATTTATTAAGTAAATTATAATGTTTTTGATGAAATGAAATTATGTGTATTCTATTATTAATTTGATATGTTTGTATATATATATATATATATATGGCATAAAAGGCACGTAGCCCATAAACAAGGAGAAATAGTTTATTAAAGTGCTTGAATAAGGGGCACATGTTAATATGTGTTGGGAGGTTGAGGTAAGTTAGAAATTAAAACCTTTTAAAAAGCCTATCTAAGAGCTTAAGTGAGCGCATAGGCTTAGGCCTTATTTATATTTCATGGTGAGTTTAAAACAAACTTTTAAGATAATAGTTGACTTTGTCTTGAGCACTCATGTGGAGTGGTAAGTTAGTTTCTTTGATTTAAAAAAGTTTTGCATTATTTTTCAATGCGTAAATTTGACTATTTCCAAGAAAACCATTTTACTATATATTTGAGAATGTGGCTTTTAGGTGGCAATTTTATGGAAAGGGTTGTATGTTTTAGAAATCTAATTTTATTATGGTTGAATATGTGTCCTCTTATGTGTCTTATATTTTTTATTATTCTTTTGACACCTCTAAATTGGTTGCTAATTAAGTGGAATGGTGGCATTTTCCTTAGCTAGTTTGTAGTTTGATCTCTCTATGAGTTTTTGTATATAAAGGGGTGCTCTCTCTCATTCCAATACACACAAGTTTTTAGCCAAGAGCATTCATATTTTGCTATTTTCATTTTAGAGTTAATGTTGTGAGTTTTTGCCATTTTGCTTTGAAGTCGTGAGAAGAGGTTTTGGAAGATTAGAGGGAGAGTTGTTTTACTTGGAAGGGAGTTTTAGCTCATTGGAAGGAGCTTAAGCAAGGGAATCTCATTGATTCATTTGGAGCTAATATCATAGGCATGGGGTTTTCTCTTTTATTATGTTTTTCTATTTTAAAGACATTTTTGTGTTGTTGTTATTGATGGATGAATTGTGTTATCTATATGAGTGTTACTTTAATGTTTAAAAGTATATATATAAATATATATCTAGAAAAAGATTTGTATTGTGAATGTAAAATTAATCTCCATAGTAGAGATTAGTGCCTAGATGGGTTTTGTATGATTATTAGATTGAGTATGGTTAGATACTTGTATAAGGGGAAAGATAGTGAACTATAGTTTGCAAATAGTATTACTTCAACATGTGTCATAGTAAAAACTTGGAATGGGTTAACCTTGGGATATGTGATCCATAGAAAAAGGAGATAACCTAGAATAGAGTTTGAGTTGTTAGGTGGAGATATTCCTAGGATTTAATGATCCATGGGAAAAGGAATATCCTATAGAGAATGATGTAATTGTTAAGTGAAGTTAACCTTGGGATATGTGATCCATGGAAGAGGTAAATAACCTGGTATAGAGACTGTTGTCTTTGCAAATCGAGATAGAAGGGTGGGTGAACGTGTGACGTCCATTCCGAGTTAAGGGTGATGAAACTTTGGCCAAAGTAGTGTAAGTAGCCACTGTTTACACTGTCAATTCATTGTGATCCAGGTTTACATGCTAAGAAGGGCAATCATGCTTGTAGGTTGTAGCCGCAATGTATGACAATACTAGTTATGTAGGACACAACACCTTGATCAATTAGGCTTATTGATGAGGTTACCATACCAATCCCTTCGTCGAAGGGTGTGGCTGTTTACCAGTTGGTAAATGTGCGGGGGACCGCAGTTAGTCCGTGGTTGGAGGAAAAACGCTTGAGTGATGCTTCCCCTCATGCAATTGGCGGCCCGGATTTGAAGACAGACATCAGCATCATATGTATCTCTATTTTTCAGTTAGCTCCTGAAGCTTGTATGTATCTATTTTATGAAAAAGTTGTAAAGAGAAATATTCAATTATTTTATTGAGGAAATGTAATTTGATAATGCAATGGGGGTTTGAAATATGTTTCAAATGTGCATCTTATCAAATGAATTTAAGGAAAAAATTTATTGTGTTCGCTATTAGTATCTTGATCATTTTACTTTGGGAGTTAAACATAGTAAATCTTAGTTGGTAGAACAAGTGGCATGTTACAGTCATAAAAAATAGTGAGAAACCCTAACATAACAGTGATGGAAAAGCAGAGTATGGGCAGTGTATAAGAAGCAAAAAATACAGAGGACATCAATCTTTAACCACCATAAAAGAATAGCAACAGCACAATCATATGGAACAGCACAAGGAACAACAATCCGTCAACAAAAAGAGGCAGATTCTTCATTGTCAAACAACAAAGGACTGTCCAGAGATGAGAGAAGTGGTGATAGCACTCAGCATATGAAGGAAATAGGTAGCTAAATGACAGTTCAAGTGTCTTTTAGAATTCCTAAGGAATGTAAGCCTCTTTCCACATCCTCAATGAGTCCTGACCAGCCCAAACTCATGAGAAACACATGCCTTATTATCATGCAAGTGAGGTTATGAGACTGTTTGGGCAGTTTGAACAACATGCAAGCATCTAGGAGGACATGGGCAGCTATTGGAGCTTCACAAGGAGCAGTTCCACTTTCTAAGGTTGCACAAACCAACTAACTGTAGGAGTCAAGGACAACACTGAGAGGGGGGGTGAATCAGTGTTGTGTGAATTTTCAAATCTTTTTACAACTTCTTGCAAACTTTCTCTTACAGAACAAATAGAGAGGAATACATTAATTATTTGTGCACAAGATTAATAATGAAGGATGTGAAAATAAGCAAAGAACTAATATACACACATACAGATGGAAAAACAACATTAAACATGACACATTCTTTTCACAAGTGGAAAACCCTTCTTGGGTAAAAAACCACTCAAAACTGCCTCACTGGCTTAAGTGAAAACCTCACTGGTTACAATGTTTGGAAGCACCAACTTCCAGGAGCACCAACCCCTAATTCTTTTGAAGCACCAACTTCAAGGAGCACCAACCCCTAATATAGAACAAATTAAAAACTCAGAGGGTTTCTCTGTTTCAATACAAAACACTTCTTCTCTTCCATGTGATTCCATGTGTCTGTCAAATGGCCATTCTTTTCATCAACCCAAATCATATACAAAACTCAGATATTCAAAATCAATCCTGTATCCTGATCCAATCAACACTACATATCAATTATGTTTCATCAATGTCTATTTATATATATTTGCATCAATGCACCTGAAAACCCATTGTATACAAATTTGATGTCCTTTCACCTTCAAAACACATTTTAATTATCCTCTTATCAAAACCTTTCATCTTCTCTGAAAGAAAATAATATCTGATTGCATCAAATAGATCTCCATTATGTATTCTTTATAAACTACAAAAATAATTCATCATAATGTATTTTGAATCTGCCCCTGTAATAAAATCTCTGTCCTCATTTTCATCTTCCATAAAAAAAACCTTCATGCATGATCCTTCATATTCTTGCAAAAGAATCTCCAATATTGCCCCTGTCAAAAATAAAATCATTTTGCTCGTGCAAATTCAATCTACAAAAATAACTCCACCAATTTGTCAATCAAACTTCTCTGCAACATTATTGGCAAGATCATTTCATATTCTCTAACATTTCAATCAAGACTTGTAGGAGAAAAATAAAATCTCTTTGAATATTTAGTCTTTTCATTTTCATCTCCTCTGTAAATTCCTTCAAACAAATTTTCATTATCCTCTTCAAATTCTTCTCCAAAAATATTTTCCAGATTCTTCAAAAACATCTTCAAGCTATATAAAAATAGCTCCCATTAAAAATAATGTCTTCAACTGTTCATATTCCCTGTATTGAAGACTCCTTTTTTAAAAAAGAAAAAACAACTATATGAATTTCCCTTTTATTACATATTTAAATCCTTAAAAGAATTTCCTTCTTTAAACCTTTTTAATGCCTTGAAAAGCCCGTAAGAGAAATCTTAAAATTAGAAAAGGAAAAAATCTTTATAAGATCTTCTTAAAAGATGCCCAAAATCAGCCTTAAAAATAGCCTTGAGAATATCTCATAAAAAATCAATTTAAATGCTATTATCATGAAACCGCCTACATGGGAGATAAGGAAAGGTTTCTAAAATTGAAAAAAAGTCATAAATATGACTAAATAAACGGGCTTCCTCCTTTGACAATGAATATTCAACAAGTTTCTAATAAATTGAACCTTTTCCATGAATAAAGCTTTTCATTTATAAAGCAAATCAATGCTTTTTCAACCACCTTGTAAGATCATTTATTCCTTGAAATAAGACTCGAATTATTTACCATGAGCTCATTTCACTTAATAAATAAACTGCTTCACATATGAAAGAGACCACTTTTATAGGTTGAAAGGTAAGAAAAGGATCAGTTATGATATATGTTGACTACCCCTTTAGTAGGTGAATTTTAAGTGATGTGACCTGCAATTTCAAGTCAACACTTAAATATAACAAAAACCCTCCTTTGATACGTATGTGAGCATCAATGTCTTAGCATCAACAATTCATGCAATCAAACTGATCAAACAAATCTTGTGGATATAGAAAGATGATCAATCAACTCACAACTGCAACTGAGATCAAATGAAGACTATGCCACTGAATACTGAGATCATACCAACATCCAGAAGACCATTCCGTGCTATTTGTATCAACCACTGTCACTTGTAAACAACATGATGTTACTATATACAAGCAAGATCCCACTGTCAAAAATGATTGTGAAGACAATCTTTGTAAACCAAGTAAACCATGAATCAAGATCACATCTCATATCTTGTCTTGAGCACAACCTGACAACCTTGACTTGAGCATGATAACAAGATAAACACAAACACTTTACCATACTGAACAAACTGATGATGTCACTTGCTCCTGTCAACAACAATGGCAACTGATCATACTTTTGACATCAATGACAACTTATCACCATCACTAACCTCCACTTTTCAAAGCCACAATGGAGCAAGTTTTTAGGAGTTGAAGAGGTCAAGCAACTACCTTTTGAAGACCAAATCAAACTAGGGCTCTTCTTGGGCGTCCAAAGTAAGTTAGCTATTTTTAAAGCTTTGTAACTTGGTCAAAAGCAATTCCTATATGCTCTCTTATGCTCAGGATGAGATATAGGACTCTTAGGCAACATTTTTAGGCAGTTCTTGCTAGTTTTTCAGCTCTAAAAGGCTGAATATTGTAACTCAAACCAATTCTTTTCCAGCTCTGCAAGGGCAGAAACTTGTATTGTAACTCATATTCAAGGTAACATGAAGTATATTGCAGTCTATTATTGTATTGAAAAAACACCTTCTTGATCAATAAAACTTAATTTTGACCTTCTACTTCTTTGATTTTATTATGTGCAAACTGAATGATTGATAAATGTTCTTGTGAAATCATTTGAATCCTAGAATGCATGTCTCATTCCAGCACCTTTATGTAGATGATAACATGTTTTGAGTAGGTTGTGAATTGTGTTATCACATGGAAGCATTCTTGTTTGTGAAAACATTATATTTTCCTTCCAATATTGCAAAATGTAAGACCTTTTTATGAAATATTGATACTCAAACATGGAAGAAAGTTGAGTTGTGTTTACAATAGGCTGAGTTGCGAACAAGATAGTGTGTCTAAACAAGCAATATAGGTCTGAAATTAGTTTGGGTGCATCACCACATAGCTATAGTTTTTCTATTATGTCATTTTCTACCCTTTTCCTCTGTGAACAGCAATAGATTAGAGTAGTTTAGGTGAGAAATCCAAGGGAACCAACCCTTCATCTGGAGGTTTAGCTTCAAGTTTTGCAAGGTCCCACACCTAGAAGCTATTCCCATTGTATCACGGGGTCTTGTTGAATCACATTCAACAAGAGGGTGCAATCTCATTGATAACAATGTCAATGCAAAAATAAACCCTCAATGATCTACAATCGATTATCCTTCAATCCTCACCATATCAAATTGATAATTTGGCAAAAACCATAACAATTTGATCTTCAAACCCTAGCTGATATAACCTGCGGAAAAAGATATGTTCTTGTAGCTCCAATATGATGTAAAAACTTGCAAATATGCTCAATGGTAAACCCCGTATGGATTCACCTCTCAAGTGGAGTTGGGTTTTCGTCCAATCCACAAATTTTCTAAGGGTTTTCGTCCTCAAAAAATGTAATGTCCCCTACTTAATGTGCCCTAGAAAAGTTCAAATACCAAAACTAGGGTTAGGGTTTTGAAATTACCTTTTAGCTTATCTTCAATTTGCATCAGTCTTGTACTCAAATTCTGCACTCATAACATAGTAAACATAGATACAAAATACATATGTAAATATATAAACATACCTCTTGGAGAATGTTAGATAATATTACCCTATAGAAAACAATAGTTATATAGATTGATTAACTACTCAATTTCATGTAATCACATTCATTCACTCCACTCCATCATAGTGGTGATGATAATACAGCCCTTGGCACATATTGTCTCCAAGCAAGCCCTTACGGGGGCATGGCAGATCACATGTTCAGTTCCTCCATACAGGCCCTATGGGGGTTTGGCAGGATCAAGTTGTCATACAAAGCCTCCATACAGGCCCTTACAGGGGTATGGCAGGGATGCAGATCAGACTTGCCCCCAAACAAGCCTTAAGGGGGTATGGCAGGACTGTTTGCCTCTAGACTGTCTATCATTTCCCTTCTATGATGGGTAGTCAAATTAAAGATAACAAGAAATGTTCATATGAATTCAAAGCTGACCTATTCTCAGTATTATATATGATGCACAATAAATACACTGGCCTTGAATATAGGCTTACTTGCCAATCTAAATCATCAATATATGAATGTCACAGTTCTGCTTTTATTTCTGAGTCCAATTGCTAAATATCTTAGATTGTTCGCTACCTCCCAAATGCCAATCCACAATGATATATAAATCCTCAAGTCCAGATGAATGGATGCATCCCTTCCAAAAGTGGCAACTTTCCACCAATTCACAACTCTTAATAAAGGATTTGTTTATTCCTTATGGAG
Organism: Cunninghamia lanceolata; assembly: GCA_027924645.1. NCBI lineage: Eukaryota > Viridiplantae > Streptophyta > Pinopsida > Cupressales > Cupressaceae > Cunninghamia > Cunninghamia lanceolata. The sequence goes on from BSBN01000385.1 coordinate 1,717,574, forward strand.
CGTTGCCTTAACTAATCTTTATTAATTCTGATCTCTCAACAAATTGCTGCTTAAGGAATAGTTTGTCTTATGTGTTTAGAAGATAATATTATTATACTATAAACAATTACTGACATGTTATAGATTCATAAGGATCGTTGTATATTTTCTGACAAGTTTATGACAAAATCGCTGAACCAAAAGTTGCAGCTCAAAGGAAAATATCCAATATCCAATGATAAATACACAATGATGAAAAATGACCTCCAATGCCTTCTTTTATAATCCCCAAGTGAAGCGCCCAATTTCATTTTATTTTATTTTTATTTCATGTCCACCTCCATAAGAAAATAATATTTTATTTCTTTTTTCCCTTCCTCAACTTGGGCGGCCAATTTGACAAAAATAATATTATTTTATTTTATTTTCCCTTCTCCAAGTGGGACACCACCCTTGGCATTAAAATATTATCTTTATGTCATTTTAATTATTTTTCTCGTTTTCCTTTTGTAAAGTGACTTCCATTCTCCAAGCTTTAAGTTGTTTGCCAACTTTTCAAATATAGAACCTTTTTATCAACTTTCCAAATTCCAAGTTGCTTTAGCTACGACTCAACAAATCATTCCCTTACCAAACGAATTAGCCTACGAAAATGGTGAATAGACTAATCCTCTACTGCTAGACGATCACTCTGAAAATGGGGACATTACATCTATAGCTTGTTAGGAAGCTAAGGTAGCAAATGATGTGATTAGAGATTGGTTGTGCAAACTCTTCCTTTCAAAGGAATCTCTCATGGTGACCTCTACTTCCCTATCATCTCTTACAACAAGTGGTGCCTTGGCAGAAGCAATCTCTCATGGAAAATTTAGGGTTTTAAATAAGGAGCTACTTGCAATGAATGGCCAACTTCAAGATGTGAAGAACATTTGCCTAGACATGTAAAAAGTTGAAAAGTTGATCGTTACACACCAAAATGGCACCCTTGAAGTCACCAATGGCTATACTCTCTTGCAACTCGATGAAGGCACTCTCCACTGCACAACCAAGAGACACAAGGTCATCCATGATGTCAACCTCCCTCAATTGGTTTATCTATGTCCTAGTAAGGGCAAAAATGTATGGGTTGCTATGGTGTCTAGGACCAAAGCTTCTCCTAGGTGCTATAGCAATGTTGGTAAGTGGGGAGTTACCCCACTATCTTGATATTCTATACTTTGTTTTCAATTGATAGCTTATGTGCCTCAATGCAAGCTATTTTTCATTTTTACAACTCGATGGTTACTTTTGATTGAGGATTCTCTCCCTCTACTTGTTCTTCTCATTGTGTGTATTGTTTTCTTGCAATTCAAGCATGCATGGGGACCTCAATAAAAACCCTCATAAATTATCAAAAAATAGCAATGCTCTTGGAAAACATACACCTGGGGCTTATAGAGTGTTTACACAAGTACATAGAACACCTTGCCTGTGGAGTATAATCACAAGACTGAAAGTCTTAGGTTTCTATTTGACAACCATGCTACATGACACATCAAACCAAATCAAAAAAAACCCACTCCATAATTGCATGCTCTCATGCTACATATTGCTCATATGGTTTGAGCCTTTACATCTTCATGGTTGTTTTTGTGTCTATCAACCTCATAGTTGTGTTCAAATAAACCATGTCAACTAGAATATTAACATGCCCCAATGCCAATTGATTTTGTCTTTAGTAGAATTTTAGAAGCATTGAAGAATTTAGGCATTGTGAAGCCATAATTCTAGGTTGTATGCATTACTAGTAAAACTAACTTATTTCAATTGTCATCTATCAGAGTCACATATAAAGGTCTCAAGACAAGCCACCAATAGTAGCAGCTAACAAACATTTGTACAAGGTATAGAAATTGCAGAGTTGAAATTCCACAATTGACCTTTTGTATATTTATTGCAATTCATAGAGATATTGTCACCTAAAATCACACAATTATTTAGAATTCTAAATTAGATTTTATTTGCTTTAATAGACCAAAATATGAACGACTATTGAAATAATTTTAATGATCATAGACTTCAATTGTCAAAACAGATTTCCTTTCAAGAAATAAAAAACCAATCTTGCACCAATAATATGTTTTCATTTAATACAAATTAAAATGCTAGAGAATGTAATAATGCATTAAAATATGTAGCCAATTCTTCTTGAAAAGCAACATTCAGAGAGTGACAAGGAAAACACACCTGCTTCTATCGCTGCATCAATTACATCCTTAAAGCGATGGTTATCCAACTTTGGTTCACAACACATCATCCAATCAAAGACTCTACAAAGTTATCCCTTAATCAGTCTTGTTCACAAATTATATAGATCTTTCTTAATAGAAAATCATGTACAATGGAAGCACAATATATTTACAAAATTCATTGATAAAGAAAAGTAGAGGCTCAAAGCTAATACCTATCCATTTTGCCTTTGAACTTTGTATAGAGATCTAGAAGATCTTTTTTTTCCTCCTCTGATCCTCTATATTTTGCTTCAAAGTCTAGAATATCTTGCTCAGTGACCTAAAACAGATCACAAAGACTTGTGTGTATCATAACAAAACAAAACACCAAAAAGACACCCTATAGCATCACAATCTAAGAAATTTACAACTGAGAAAACAAGACTTTCGAGATTAGGACTACTAGTACAGTTTTAAAGACAACATTTAGCTATAACCATAGTTACCCAATCTGGATGAATTTGGTTCAAATCCAACTGGACCATGAATTTTTGGACCAGAAAGATTTGTCTGACTTGGTCTGGAACTTACAACTCCTATAGAAACTTTACCATTTTTTATTTTTTATTTTAAATCTGGATTTTTGAATTGTTTTGACCTCCAAAACAAATAAAGTTTTTCAGACCTGGAACTATGGCTACAACCATAACCATTGTCTATAATTTAAATGCGACTAGCATTACTCACCTCTTTATACAACGTCCTGAAAAAATCATATAGATTCTGAACTGCATCCCCAGCAAGGTCCTGAAAAGATGAAAAGTAATCAAAAACAACCCACATAGAACATAGGCACATAAAATTCAAAACATAAAAATAGACCACATCAAACAACAGTTTACCTGATCGTCAATGCAACCGGTCTCATCATAAAGTTTTCTCTTCTCTGGATCTCCAAGTATTGACATTACTTTTTGCAATTTCTGGAACTTTTCATTGGCATTCTACAATTCCAAAATTAAGACCAACAATGATCAACCAAACATATAGCAGCAATGACAAGTATCTCCTATAACTAGAAATTTATTACTTCCTAAAAGTTTCCTTCCATGTAGATAAGGAAAAAACAGCACATACCTCATCATTTTGATTTTTGTCAGGGTGCAGCTGTAATGCCAATCTGTGGTAGGCCTTTTTAATTTCCTGCTGAGATGCAATCCGCTCCACTCCAAGTGCCTGCCATCCCCAGTGAATGCAATCATTCAAAAATGGCATTAACATACAGTTTTTCAACTGGAATGAGCACTACATAATTAAGTTCAGCAAGGATGACATAATTCTAAAACAATTGGCACTATATCAAAAAACAAACATCAACTTTGGCGAGAAAGAGTTATCCTAAAAATCAAACATTTTCACACAAACAAAAACATTCTACCAGAACTTAAGTAGTGCTTGCCCAAACTATACCGTGATGCAAAAGGTCAATTGCCACAGCCATACTAACATGTCAGTCACCAACTATCAGTTACAGAAAACCCAAAAGGATGCAATTTATCAGAAAAGGCTAGCACACAAATCAAAGGGGAGAAATAGAATTTGCCCTGGATGAAGCAAAAGAAAGCACCAATATCTACTTTAAAGTTAGTTTTTCCAATATATAAGTATGTTAAATTCTTCTGGTATCAACTGCATTAAGAGAACTTTTATAATACCTCCCTTTAAAATGTCTAAAGCACTGCCTTTTCAAGACACATCAAATACGTTACAATCCAGTCAGAATCCAAACGTTGGCTGATAACTGGTTTTTATTAAGTTACAGTAGCAAAAATCTTTCTCAGCAATAAATTAGCAAACCAAAAGACACATTTTTTTTAGTAAAGAGTTATCCTTTCCAACATTCAAACCATCATAGGCTGGCCCAATATTTGAAAAAGAATGTTGTGTATGTAAGACTCAAGAGTAAGCATTAGTAACTTTTCCGTGCTAAGTATTCATAATCAATTCACTTTCTATCCATTTAACAGAATTTCAATTTCCAAGTATGTTCTGAAAAACAAATTTTGTTTTTCCCCGCAGGATTTTCCATCAAATTTCTGAGATGTTGGAGATAACTAGGAACTGTTCAAGCTTCAAAATAAATCCAATACAATTCTCCAAAAAATTAGTAATACCAACGCACACAGGAGGGCTATGAACTATGAAGTACTTACATGACCAATCAATTTGGTTTCTTGTACGTGATCATATTTTCTCAGATACATATCAAAAAATTCCATTGAGCAGAGTTTTTTTTATAACAGCCCCAAGAAATGTCGTCAATTTTTCAATCAGAGTCCAGACACTGTGCATCGTGTATTTGCTAGATGTCAAATTTTCAATTGAACAACTTATACTTTCAGAAAAGCCCCAAAAATTGTTCAAAACTTTTCAATCAGAAGCAAGTCACTATCTCACATTTCTTCAATAAGCTCCTTCCACAACTAGAGAAAACTCTGGAATACAAAGCTTATATGGATGCATCATAATTGACAAATTTTCAAAATTTATATATAAGAAGCATTAATACCATACATCTAACATTCGAGCAAAAGACACAAACCATTTTTCAAAGCTATTTTAACAAGCAGAAAATATAACATTCTGAGAATAACAGGCATAAAATATAACATTCCAACCATAAGATGCAGAAGGTATAACATTCCAAACATAACAGGCAGAAAATATAACATTCCAACCATAGCAGTCCTCTTCAAAATCAAAAAATTAACAGGAATGAGTTTTTCAAAAAAATTGCAACAAGCATTCCTGTGATGCTACTAAGATTTTGATCACAATGAAAGTCAAATATTTAAGAGTTACAAATCTTTCAAAACTCGACAGAACCCATACATTCAATCTAAATAAACTACACAAAAAAACTTGTAATTTTTTGCCCAATGTACGCATTTGGGATGATATTGATTTTATCTATTTTGAACTGGTGAGACTCAGATTTTAAGGATGGCCAAATTCAACGCTTAGCTACAAGGAACTTTCTCCAGAAGATCTACATACCAGCCACCAGAGGCCAGACAATACTCCTGACTTAGGATCTATACCTATTGGCAAGAAGAATAACCCTAGCCCTATAAACAACTAATAAACTAGGACAAATAACCATTTGGGTGCCCAATACTTCCAAACAACATTAACTCCGAGGACCCATTTCACTACATTCAACTAGGATGGTCCATTAACAAGTACACATGCAGTCACCACAAGAGCCAACTCTTGGAAATGCATATATTCATTAAAGTGGTCAATAGTTAAAAGCCTTAAGCTACCACAGACCCCAATTACTATGCTCATTTAGGAAGGCCCAAAGGCAGGTAGGGCAAGCCATCTTGTTAGATAACCAAAGGCAAGGCTAGACCGTTATCTTTGTCAAGGGATGGGATAGACTGGCAAGACTTGATATTTTCTATAGATTAGTCACAATTTCAAAACCCAAAAGATAATAAATTTAAAGTCTTGTTCCTACAATAGAGGTCTCATTTGCCCAGAAGGCAATGCTGGATAGTCTGGAATCTTAAAAAACACTTTCTTTTTATTCAAGGTGTGATAAGGCCTAATCCCCATAATCACTGGGACTACATCACATGTAGTCAGAGCGCACCCCTTTATGGGAATTCTCTGTGCAGCTGACCTTTGAATCTTGGGCTCATAATAGGCAAGGGTAGCATTTTATCTCTATGCCTCGCCAGCACAAACCCAAAACCAAAACCAACATAGAATTATATCACAAGCTTCATGACTCAACCCTGGTAGGAGTTATGTATTCAATTTGTATGGTAGATACAATGTCATTTTTGCTACCACTCAATGACTTTGTTACCCCCACTTGGAGATGCAGTTGGATATAGAAACAGAGAATTGCCATAATGAATCTGAGCTGGACCTGGCTACCCATAGAAGGGATATATTCATTCAGTATGTCACATAAGCACGAATAGTCATTAAGTGTCCAACAAAATAAAGAAAACAGAATCATAAGTATCTTTAAAAAAGTGAAAATAAAGAAAATCAGACGTATAAGTGTTGGGAGTTAATATTACCCTGGACCTAGCTGTCCCAAAAAAATCAATACAACCTGGTACAACTACCCAGAGAAGGAAGGCATGCTTATTAACTGTATAAACAAAAAATTTAAGAAATTAACGGCTATTACATATAAACATGAATCTAACCTCATAAAGGCTTCTCTGTGTAGTATTCGGCATGTTTTCAGGGTGTGAGCCACTTCCTCCCTTCTCTGAGGCCGCATTTGTCTGTTTATTACTCTTCTTTGGCTTTGTCATTCTGTCGTTACGCCAATAAAATGCAAAGCGCGCTCCAAAATGTGGAAATACTGAAAGGCAATTTGACCGAATTCCTTGTATGTCTCCCTCCAAATACTAAACGCAGAGAAACTCTTCCCGCCCTTTGGAGAGATACTGGAAATTTGGACCTATTCTTTCTCGTTTGAGATTTTTAAAAAAGGGTTGCCTTTTTTTGTTTGCCTCCAACTAAATGGAGGAGGGTTTTGAATTGTTAATAATGGTGAGCCTCCAAACTCCAAACTATACCTTTCGCCGTCACCGGTTTTTTTCGGTTTGACGGATTTTTTTTCCCGTTCGTTCCCTCACATATGGACGCCCCGTTTTGTTTTTTTTCTGCGCGCGCGCTGCTTAAGTTTATTTCAATAAACCTTTCTATAAGGTTAAGTAGAAGGTCAAAACGTGCATGGGCCCACACCGCTTATATAAATATATTTAAATATTAAATTATTTATTTTATACATAAAATATATAATTATATTATATTTATTATATACAATATTTTATATGATATAAATTGCTATATATTTCTAATACAATAATATTATATTGGAAAATTATATATATTTAATATTTATATTTATTTGTTATTTATTTATATCTTTATTTTACATAATAAAACTATATCATAACTAGTTATTTATAAATAATTAATTTATAAGTTGTCAAAATGTCTCCTTTACTGTCGATGCTGCCGAAATGCCTCCTTTATTGTCAATGCTGCCGAAATGTACAGAAGTTAGGGCTTAGCAAGGCATCCCCCCGAACGATGGTGGAACAGAGACACATAGGATAGGCATTGGTTCGGAGTGGGTGTGCAGGGATCCATATAGTTGTATGTTGCACAACAAGGCCTGTAAGGAGGCCGTGAATCTATCTCAAGCGGGAAAGAAAGAATTGGAAGCTATGGCATGTTGTTTCTCCCAATCGGTCTGGCCTCTTCATTGTTCCAATAAGTCCCATGTTGTGGATTTCGACAAAGAGGTCAAAACGGAAGTGGTTGAAAATGAATCATTTTCTGCTAAGAAAGGTTTGATCGGAAGATTTAATGGATTATGGCCAAGCCTCTCCAATCTACACAAATGGATCACAGATACTTAAAGTCCCATTTTGAAAGGTGATTTACAAATTTACCCCTATACTCATGGTTTCTTCGTGGTTGTCTTTGATAATACATTAGACCTTAATACAATTCTCTGCGAGTTAATGGATTCAAAGGTGGAATCTTACACATTGAGAGTTATATTCTATTTTGGGATTATTAACTACTCACGAGGGGTGTCAAAATTAGCCCATGGTTTTGTTGAAAGGATAACTAGTTTAGAGGTGGGGAAATGATGCAGAGGAACTTTGTATGTGGAAAGATAGACGAACTAGACAAGGTTCTACTTCACCTACAAGCCCAAAAACGAAGACCTTTATGCAAAAGTGGGAACAGCAGAAGGAAACTCTAGTATGATCATGGAAAGGTTGTATTGGGGTACCAAATGACTCATCCCACCCATTGGTTAAGGCAGATCACTCCCGGAACATACACTTGCTTCACAAATCCTCTAAATGGCTTGTCTCCCTAGAAAAAGAGAACAGTCCTCTTATCTTTTTGCACAGACCTTCAAATGTCAACCTAAGACATGCATTGGATACCCATTATGCCTCCCCACAGCATACTCTAAGATGGGTATAGGTTACTTTGGAAAATGTGCTCTAAAAACGGACTGGTAATGCTGCTACAAGGGTTCAAACTCAGAAATGTCACTGTGAAATGCCACGAACAGTCATCCATAACTTCCACACAACACAAAATGAGGTCGATCGCTTCGGTCAGATTGTAGATAACATAGTTACAGTCATTTTACCCAAGTTACATAAAGATCCAACGGTGGAAACAAAAGTTATGGCATTTTTCCCAAAACAGGTTACCCTAAATCAGGGTTTTGACAGTTTTACTAAAAATGCAATATCTTGTGCAAAACGAAACCAAAATACATGCAACCAAAAGGAAATGGAGGGTGATTGATAGGACTATCACTTACAACCAATTTGCTACCAGTACTTGGCTGTACAATTCCGTACAACGACTGAAAACAGCAAATTTCTGAAGGAATACAATAAAAACAGTGTTCTTTTATTCATTAGAACTTTCCAATCAACCACCCACACCTTATTTGGATGTTACAAGGCCTTAATAAAGGCATTCCTCATTTGTCTCTTCAGTTTCCACTTCCTTCCAATGAATTGGAACAAGGTGACCCTTCACCTTCCTCATTTTACATTTTTGAAAGATACATTTTTAGGAATTTTCCATTTTGTATGACAACTTGTCATAAGACTTAAACATTAGACCCCTCCTACGATCTTAACACATGAAAGATGACTTGATGGACCTCAATACAATATTAAATCATTACAAATTTAACCAAAAATTAAAGATTTGTCTAGGACAACTTTGATTTGCCAAGGTGCTCCTGCACCAGGAAAATAAAGAATGAGAGAAATATATATATATATATATATATAATGAGAGAGAGAGAGAGATGGGGAGAGAGGGAGACATGAAGATATGGAGAGAGGTAGAGAGGGGGAGAGATGGGTAGATAGAGATAGGTAAAGAGATAGGAGTGACAAAGAGACAATGAGAGAGAGGGAGAGAAAGAGAGGGATGCAGAAAAAGCTAGAGAGAGAAGTGACAAGAAGAGAGAGAATGAGGGAAACATATATTTAGAGAGAGAGAGGGGGGAGGGAGGGATTGTTAGGAAAAGTGTCTCAACCTTGCAACTTTGAAAGATTACTATTCTTCCCAGTTTGGGTCTTTTTGAATACCCTTTATCTTGGAAAATGGTCTAGAACCTTCAAATTTTCCAAATGAGCTTAAAATAGCGAGACTTACTATTTTTAGTAAGTCCTTCAATTGATCTCAGGTTGACTTGAAATTTTCTCAGAAGGTGCGGAACAGCTAAGTAAACATCTCGGGTGAGTTTCAACTCAAGATCGTATCTGAATTGTGAGATATTAAAGTTTTTGTTTTATGAAACTGCTGGAAAAGTTTTAAACTCAATTTTCAGGGATCAAAACTTCTCTAAATGTCCCAAAAATTGTCGTAATCGGTGAAGCGGGTTACAGGGCGATAGAGCACTTCGCAAGCTTTCCAACGCATAAAAGAGTTGGACAGGGGAGAGTTACATGTGTTGGTGTATGGTTTGGCGTATCACAAGGCATCTTTGATTGGAGATAATTTGGGCGCCACTTTTGGGAAATGTAAAAATGTGTTGGACACATAAAAGAGTTGTAAAGGGGAGAGTTAAATGTGTTGGTGTATGGTTTGGCGTATCACAAGGCATCTTTGATTGGAGATAATTTGGGCGCCACTTTTGGGTGGTTTTAGCTCATAGTTTTGTAATTACTGTTGGCGGTGTACTGTTTTGTATCTCCTATATATTAGGAACTTGAGATGGAGGTTGTATGTAAGAATCTTATAGATGTCGAGTTACCTCCTGGATCTCTGGTTGGATATACTCCTGTAAAAGCTTGCTCTGCAAGTATATTGTAATCTTCGTGATTTCTGAATAATATATTGGGAGGCTTTTGAGTGTGGGGTTTTTTACCTGAAAGGGTTTTCCCCATGTATAACTTGTGTTGTGAGTTTTGTGTTTGCATTTGGAAGTTATTATCTTTTTGTTAATGTACATCTTAATATGTAATTGTAAAAGTAAAAATTTGCATAAGTCTTTCCTCATTAGATTAGTGTAGGGAGCGTTTTCCACATACCTTGCTTCCTTTCAAGGATATTTATATATATTTAGAGAGAGAGGAGGAGGAAGAGGAGGAGAAAAAGAGGAAGAGATATATATATATATATATATAGAGAGAGAGAGAGAGAGGTAGATTGATAGAGATATGGGAATAGACAAGGAGAGAGAGAAGAGAGATATAGAGATAAAAGATATAGAGGGAAAGAGAGTAATTTAAAATAAACATAAAATTATATAGAGAGGGGGAGAGATAGACAAGAGACAAAGAGAGAGCTAGAGAGAGGGGGTTGGATAAGGAGAGAATTAGATAGAGAGGGACACAAAGATAGAAAGAGAGAGACACCAATATAGAAAGATATATAATATATATAGGGAGACATAAAGAAATAAAGCTAGAGAGATAGATAGAGAGAAAGAGAGAGATAGTGATAGAGAGATAGAGAGGGAGAGAGATAACAAGGAAAGGAGGGATGAACAAAGAGATAGAGATATAAATATATAGAGAGGGAAAGATAGGGAGATAGAGAGAGGTCATTCAATATTTAGCTTTCATCTTTATGGATTCAACATGTAATGTTTAATGTCAAGATTTATTGATTTGTGTTTAATGCCTTAGTGTCAATACTTAGGGTTTTGGGTTTTGGGTTCACATTTAGGTAACTTAGATTTCAACATTAAGGAAGATGAAAGTAGAAGGAGAAGGGGAGAGAGAGGTAGAGATCAGTGGGGATAAAGAAAGAGAGAGTGGGGATGGAGAGACAGAGAGTGAGAGAGAAAGAGGGAGAGATATAGATTTGGTCTAGTCTTTGAAGTAAGATATCATATAATTACATTGCAAAAGAAGGAAGGAAGCTTTAACAAAAGCCTTTTCCTTAAGAACAGCATATAGGGCACCTTATAAGACCATTCCCATTACACTGCAAACACTTCACCACCATCAAATTTCTCTCTTCTCTGAAAACCTTGCAAATGTCATCGCAAGCAAGACAAAAAACAAACCTCAAATTGCCACACCCATCACAAGGCTTAAAACAAGTATTGCTAGGAAATCCCTCCAAATACTTAGTCAAATTGCCTACTTCATGCAACTGTTGAATTTCCTCCACCTCACCAATATATTTCCCCCTGATAAACTGTATGGGAACCGTTGAAGGCTTCTCTAATAAATCATGTAGTTCTTACCAAAAGGTTGTATGCATTGAAATGTCTCTTCGTCCACCCAAAACCTAAAACCATTTTGAATCATCTTCGTCGCACAACAATCCTCAAAATTATTTTGATTCCTCTCAAGCTAGTGAAATACAAAACCACCTTATCCTCACCTCTCGAAGGCGCCACCTTCTACTTGGCAATTTTGGTAGCAGGAGATCTTTGGGGGTCTTGGTGGTTGGGGTGGTTTGCCCTTGTCTTTTTTGGGTGGAAGTTGTTCAATCTGGAATGAAAACTACTGGACCATAGCTTGGAAACCCTGTCAGAAACCCCCTTTTCATCCTCAACATCGAGGCTAAGTGGCATCGACGATCAACAAATGGGCTCCATCAGATACCTAGGGAAAATAGCATCCAAAGCTTTCTTAAAAGATAAAATGAGGAAACTGCGATGGCATCGAAGACTTTTACTAGATATAATAACGCCTATGACTTTTATTATCTCGCATTAATCTAGATAATTGTCAACCATCAACTGCCAAGGCAGGTTTGTCCCTCTCACAAAGGGGTTGAATAAAGAGAGAATTATATAGAGGACACAAAGATAGAAAGAGAGAGAGAGACACCAAGATAGAAAGATATGAAGTAATAAAGAGCTAGAGAGAGAGAGAGAGAGGTCATTCAATGTTTAGCTTTCATCTTTATGGATTCAACATGTAATGTTTAATGTCAAGATTTACTGATTTGTGTTTAATGCTTTAGTGTCAATACTTAGGGTTTTGGGTTCACGTCTAGGTAACTTATATTTCAAAATTAAGAGGAAGGTAGAAGGAGAAGGGGAGAGAGAGGTAGAGAGTGGGGAGACAAAAAGAGAGTGGGGTGGAGAAATAGTGAGGGAGAGAGAAAGATATGGATAGGAAGAGATAGAGAAAGGAGAGATAGGGAGAGAGAAACATAGATAGATAGATAGATAGGGGAGAGGGGCGAGGAGAGACAGAGGAGGAGAGAGTCAGGGAGAGATAGAGGGAAAGATAGAGTGAGAGGGAGAGGGAGAGAGAAATATACAAAGGGAGAGATAGAGGTAGAGGACCAAAGAGAAAGAGAGAGGCAACAAAAAAAGATAGGGACAATAGAGAATGAGAGATAGAGGAAGATATATAGAGAGAGAGGAAGAGAGGAGAGACAAAGTCAGAGATAAAGAATAGTATATATGTGGGAAGGGAGATAGGTAGAGAGAGAATAAGATATATAGAGATATATATCAAGACAAATTTAGAGATATAGAGTGATAGATAGAGGGGGGAGAGACAAGTATAGAGAGAGAGAGAGAGAAATAGCTCCACTAGAGCCTCATGAAATGATATTTTTCATGTCAACAATCTAATGATAAAGAAAGGAGAGTGACTTTCAATTAGTCATTTCATGCCAATGATCCAAAGATGACATGAATTGTTTTGAGAGATCGACAACTAACAATTTACTAGACCGATGTAAGATGATTCAAATAATCATGCCTATTCATTTTATCATGTACCTTCATCTGTACACATGGAAAGCAAGGAGAACTTTTGGATTGATATTTCCCAACTATTGTGGCTTACAGATGAATAACACATGCAAGTTTGAAAGCAATCACTACCTACGTGTATCGAAAGAAATGCTAGGATTGAGTAGGAGGAGCCAAAGATTTCAGATAGATGAGGGAGACTGGTCGCTTGTGTTATATGTAGGTGGTGATACTTGTGGTGAAGGTGAAGGTTGTGGGTCCATTGGTCAACAAAAATGATCTCATGAAAAAGTATATTCAAGTGGTGACTGTGGATGATCATGAGTTCTAGTTCATGGGATTTATTAAATACCACAAAGTTATTTCAATGCTAAATAATGACATGGACCATAGGGATACAAGATAATCATCATTCGCTTAAAGACATGGCAATTGAAATTCCATAACTCTTTGGCATACCTATTGCACACCAATGTGCAATTGCTAGTTAATAATGGTGAGCGGGTTTATACGTGTTTTAAACCTTAGGGTTGAAAATGCTTTCAAATGTGTACTCCTGAACTAAAGGATCTATGAGATTATAACAAATGTGTTTTGTTTAGTGGGTTATGTTAGATTTAAAGTTTTGATAATTTTGGTGGAATAAATACTTTAATGTGGACAATCTATTTTGTTTAGAATTTTATCCATGTAGTGGGATTTGATACCTAATTGTTGATGAAGTAGAAACTTATCCGTACTTGTAAAAACACACACTCTGATACCACTGATGAAATATAAAAGGGATACTCTCCCTTTCAAAGTTGCAACAAATACCAACACAAAATCCTATGCAAGAAGGTTGCAAATAAAGTGAACAACAAAAAATAGAAGAGAAATTTGCAACTTATATTTTATTGAATCTGAAAATGCATTACAAAATAAGGAAGCTTACGAGCTTCTAAGAATTACACATCCAACACCTGCAACAAATAAGTTTCTCCACCTCTGGACTCCTTCCCCAACATCTGGGTCCGTATAAATTTTCTTCCCTCCAGCTCTAAGAAAAACCCATCACTTATTCCTCTCACTACTCCCTCATTTTTTGGAATTTTCTAAAACAGTCTATGGGTTTTGTGCCCCTCCTTCCCAACTTTCCAAAACATTTTAAATTTTTTATTTCAATAAGAAATGAGAAAGTTATTCCCATTTTACCGAGATTGGGTTTCATAATTACAACCCAGACATGCAACAACATGCAATGCTTGTGGCCCACATGGTTTTATTAAAATTTCCCATGGTTTCACTAAGACCATCAACTAGAACCACCTCTTAGAAATCCACACCCTTCTTAGAGGTTACAATTTTGTAAATAAAAATAGGAGTTGTTGACCCACTTATGACGGAATCTTCCCACCAAAATACAAATTAATGCATGTCTCCAAGTGGATGCCTAGGAAAGATTCTCCCCACTAATGGAAGAATTTACAAATTACCGGGGTATTTTTATTGAAAATTACATTTATTAATATACCCAAGAAAATACATTTGTTGCAAATTTAAATATTATTTTTCAAAGCCCACAAATCTTATTGAAAATAAACCAAATTAAAATAACAATATTTTTGGCGATGCAAGATTGCCCATACACCTTGGATACTCCTACATCAGACACCTACGGTAAGAAGTTTGTGAGCATATACTCACAAATATGTGTACAAAAAATTGCTATCTCTTTTTCCTCTTTTTCCAGCATCTACCTGAAACACTCTGCGTCCTCCTCCACCTACTATATCTTCTTCTCTCCTTCACCCTCGTGGGACTAAACCCACTACAACAATCCGACCACCACCACCAATATGCATTCACCTCTTCATCTTCATACATCTCATTCATCTCTACAACATTCAAATCAACATTACTTTCATCTTCATAAAATTCAAGAAATAAGACATTACCTCATTTGCTACAACTTCTTTTCACCTCCATCTATAGTCAATGCAAGCCATTCTTTTTCAACTGCTACAATATTTTCTTTTACCTCATCCTCTTGCATGAGGATATCTTCAATGTCACATACTTGAAATTTTGCTACACCTTCTCATTTACCTGTAACAAAACAATGTTAGCATAATCATTAGACCTTTCTTCTCCCATCTGCATCTTCTCTATCTCCTTATCATATTCATCTAACTCTTTCCATTCAAATAAGATATCAATCTTTCTCATCTCCTCTTTGAGTAGGAGATCTTCACCAAATTCTTCGTCAAATATACAACCCTCAAATTCCATCATCTCAACTTCTTCTGCACTACTCAAATCAGCAATACTCAAATTTATTGCCTCTTTCTCTTCATCTTCATTCTTATCTTCATTCTCGGTTGCAACATCTTTATCCTCTTCAACTAATGCAACCTTCTTCACCACCTCTTCCATGCCTTCCAAAAGACATGCCTCAGCTTCAGATTCAAAAACAAATTCCCGCTCATCTTCTTCTTCTTCCTCAATGTCACATGCATGACACTTTGCTTCATTTTCTTTCTTTCTTGTATTTAAAATATCATTAGAAAGACAAATAAAATTATCACATCTTTTATGATGAAGTACTCTTCTCCTTTCCAACTCTACTGTAATTTCTTCCACTTGTTGCTTCAATTCCTTAAATTCTCTCACCCTATCCTTCCTAAGTTTTTCTTCGATTTCTTCAAGTCTAGGAATTGTTAGAATCCATCCAATAATAAAAGTCCTTTTTCTCGTTCTCTTTTCCATACTCAAGGCTTCACAAAGCCTCAAAACATAGGTTTTCAAAACCCTCTATATAATTTTTCTCGAAACTTGCATATCCACATACAACAAATCTCTCACACAATCCAACCCTCAGGTCCTAGTGCAAACTACCTCACATTCAGCGGTCTGTCTACACACTCAGGAACTCCTTCTCTTATAACTACCTCTGCCTCTACCCCTACCTCATAGGGCCACTCTTGGAGGCACTTTCTCACAGCCCACAACTCACAAGTCCTGCTACAAGCTACCTCACTTTCGGTAATCTACCTGCAAACTCAGGAACAACTTGGTCTATTTCCACTGACGAAGTAGAAACTTCTCCATACTTGCAAACACACACTCTAATACCACTGATGAAATACAAAAGGGATACTCTCCCTTTCAAATCTACAACAAATACTGTTAGAGGATATATGAATAACAGTATTAAACAACTAAATATCCAATAACTCGATGAAATTATGCAAATACAATAAACAAAGATATTACCTTCGTAGATCAATTCACCTTATAGTTTCCATTATTACCTATCTCGTATTGATCTTATAAATGAGTTAAGCTCTCATAAGTGTGTACTTCCTTGCTGTTGAAGATGACAATAGGAGAATGGTTGTAGATGGATAATGTAACGAAGATTAAACTAACAATGCAACTCTAGGATGATGGATAATGGAGATATGAAGCCATGGTTGGATGATTATGATGATAATAAGATTATGTAAGTGCAATGAGGATACTTTGCCAAAGGCATGTTGGTAGAATTTCTACAGAGTGAGTTTACAAAAGCTCTTGGATTGTTGAAATGAGGGAATGAGGGTTCCTTTTATAGGCCAAGGAGGGGCCAATTCCAAGTGTCATGATTGGGATGAGGGAGAGAAATATGGAAGATGTTCCTCTCAACTTGACAAGGTGGAGAGAAAGGTGTGACATGAGGCCACATGTCACAAGGCTCACAAAGACCATAGAGTGAAGGTCAAAGAAGGAGACCTTGTTTGTAGGATGGTTGGAAGGAATATAGGGACTTGTGGGACAAGTGTCTCAAGGTGTCTTTTGACCAAGATGACATGGAGAGACCATGCTCATGAGAATAGGGATAGTTGGAAAAATAATAGGACATGTGGGTGAGAAAAATTAGATAATTAAATATTAAAATATTTAATTATGTGTGCAACATGATGAGGTGGATTGGATGATGTGGATTAGGTGATGTGGGATAGATGATGTGGATTTATGGACTTTTGACTTTTTGGATAAGATGATTCAATTAAATAATTTAGAATTATTTAATTAGGGATGACATTAGAAGAATTGATAAATTGATTTGTTGTAGAATTATGATGATGTGAATCATATAAATAAATTATTGAATTTATTCATTGATAGAGGAATGGGAATAAAATAAATATTAAATATTTATTTAATTCAACTTAGCCATTTTTAGGTGTATACATTTTTACCCTCTTTGAGACAATATGTTTTGATCACGTTGTTTCAAAGAATAAAAATTTTCTACGTGATTTTGATACATGCCCTAGTTTGCCCCTGGTACAAGTTTTATTACAATAGGATGCCCCATCGGGAGATTGGACGGGAAGAATGTGACGATAGGATAACAAACAATCTCACAATGAGAAAGGTTGAATGACATGTTACGTGGAAGAAGAAATTGGTTGACGCAGAAGAAAAACCAGATGAAAAACATGCCCCAACATGTACAAGGTTAAACATCTCCAATTAGGGTTTAGTGCACTATAAATAGGAGTGTTGGGTCACATTCCTAGTCATTTGCACAATTGTATTTGCTAGAGAGTTTATAGGAGATCAGAGCTTAGGTGCTAAGGAGAGTCAACCACAATGCAGCAGATTCCAGTTGAATTACATCACTTCAAGAGGATCTGACGGTTCAACTGTCCAGCAGAGTGCGACCCACCAGTAAGTACGCTTTCAATTTTAGGCCAGGTGCATTTATTATAGTCAAAAATCTAGGTCAAAGTTAGGTGTTTTGAATGTGCCGAAAGAATGGTTATGCGCATTTGCCCTGTGAATCAGTGCAAACACCACAGAAATCAACGCAAACTCATTATTTTTGCAAACATAGGATAGAATTGTGTATTCGCGATAATGTTGTGCAAACACAAGGGGATGCTGCGCATTCATGATAATGTTGTGCAAATGTTAAGGCTCTGTGCATCCCTAAAAAAGTTGCACAAACAAAGGGGATGTATGCACATTCGTGATAATGTTGTGAATACGATATGATGTTGCACAAATACCTCTTGAACATGCGCAATTGAATGCTTCTGTGCAAATACAAGGGGATTATGTGCGTCCACCCTGAATCTGTGCAAACAGAAAATAGAACTGCGCATCTATTTTAGATAGTCAAAATACTTAGCAATTTGATAAAGTCAACATCGTGATCAATGTTCGCCAACTGATAGGTCATCTCTGATATTGATAGATTTGCAATTTAGTTGATTTAGTTTGATTAATGCACGTTTGGTTGATTGCAGGAGGAGCTTGATGATGTACTTGTGTCTCAGGAGCAATTTTCGGTGACAGTTGCGTAGACTATACTTGACAGAGATTGATTGCTTGATTCTGGGATCGATAGGGTTATCTTTTGTTTGCTTTATGCCTAAGATTTAGGCTAATCTCAGTATGCTGACTGCGCTTGCTGAGCTATATCACAGTGAGGATGGGACATTCCATCTTCATATTGGGGAGATTACTGTGACCTTGGAGGATGTCTATCAGATTCTGTAGATTTTGATCGATGGAGAGCTCATGGAGTACGAGTCTCAGACTGGGGCAGGACTTGATGAGTGTTGTCGAGTCCTTGATGATGATACCATTGAGGGCACAGAGATCAGTTGGGCTGACATGATTGCCTACTATGAGACTCTTCCGTCAGTTGTTGTTGGGTTGATTGGAGGGATAGTGTGCCCTGACAGGAGGTCACATGGGTTTGCAGTTGGATGGGGGAGAGCTCTAGAGTGGATCACTACAGAGGGCACCTAATATGCTTGGGGTGTGTGTTTGCTTGCACACCTTTATCATGATTTGCACCAGTTTGTGTACGATGGATCTTCTAGTTTGTCATGTGGAATCTCCCTTCTACAGATTTGGGCTTGGTGTCACATTGTGATTAATTGGCCGATTGGTATAGGCACTCGGGGCAAGGATCAACCATATTCTTATATGTTTCTGGAGAGTATTTCCCAGCCCAAGCTGAGAAAGCTAGAGTACTGGCTGCATGCGTTTGACAATGTCAATTTAGTTGTTTGGCGCCCCTACCTAGATTGTGAGGTATGGGATGAGGATGCATCAGAGTTACCGTTTTGCTTCTAGACCAGGTGGCTGATAGGGAGTGTATAGGTGAAAATTAGATATGCAAACATAAACCAAAGACAATTGAAACCAATACAATTTTACCTTCCTTTGCACAAACGAATTGCCCACACTGATCGAGTGAATTGAAATGCACCCTATTCCAATTGATTAGTCTTTGCTATTTTGAGATGTGGATTGCTCTATAATTGTCAAGCGTAAATGTGATCTCCCAAGAATGATTACGACAACATAAGTTTACTTGAATGAGAGATGGTAGAAATGGAGAAAGAGGCTTCTTTTTATAGACTTGTAAGGAATTAAATCAACGGTTGAGAATGATCAGAGAGATCAACGGTTGAGGAAGATTGAGAGAATGTGTGCAAATAAGAAGAGGACAAGTGCCCTGCCTCTCTCATGTATCAAGGGAGTTAATATAATAGATTGGAGAGTTGATTGAGCTGATTGATCAGTTAAGTGAATTGATTGATCAATGAACTAAATTGATTGATTAGTTAACTATATTGACTAATTAGTTGACTAAGTTGATTGATGAGTTAACTAATTTGATTGATGAGTCAGCTCTTTTGATTGACTGTTAACTAATTTTTATTGGAGGAATTTATGGTGGGTGAGGATAAATGGAAAATTAAATAATTTATTTATTTAATTTCATGTGCACATAGGATAATTGAATTAAATATTAATTTTAATTCAATTTGGAGGAAATAGGTTAATTAAATAAATATTTTCAAATTTATTTAAAATGGAGGGAAATTTGAATATTTAAATAAACAATTTTGATTTTATTTATTTAAATTAGACAAATAATGATTTAATTAAATAACTTGGATTGTTTAATTAATGTGGAGGAATAAATTGGATTAATTAAACAATCAGGTATTATTTAATTAACATAGAGGAATAAATTGGATTAATTAAACAATCAAGGATTATTTAATTAATGTGGAGAACTAATTTAATGTGATCCACAAATGAACTTAATCAAACAATTAAGAATTATTTTGTAGACACCCTAAAATGACCATGTCTTCGAATCACTTGCATTTCATCTAATCTGTAGCATCACCTGCATTTCAACATTAATTGAATAATCTAATTATTTAATTAATTTCAACAAAATCAACCTTATTCTTCCAAAATTAAATAATTTTTATTTTTTAATTAGCTCATTATATTTTTTTGAAATTAAAATCCACATTAAATAAATAATTTAATTAGTTCATCACAAATCCCTTATCTACAATTAAATAATTTACATTATTTAATTAAACCAATTGTTCTTCTAAATTTAAATAAATCATGCAAAATTATTTAAATTATCTCAATCCTCTAAAAATAAATAAAATCGAGTATTTTATTTATAATATTCATATTCCTCTAATCTTGCAAAAACAATTAAATAAATTTATTTATTTAATTTTCTTTTTCCTCTAAAAAAAATCTTCTAAAAATAAAATATAATCACATATTTTATTTATCATTCATCATGCAAAATAAATTAAATTAATTTATTTGTTTAATTTATTTAAATCTTCATATCTTATCTATTCTTCTATCATGCACAATCAAATAAATAAATTTATTTATTTAATTTTAGTTATCTTCCAATTCCTCTTAAAATATCTTGTTAGCTCGTGCACAATCAATCTTATTTTTAGAACTCTAAAAAAGACAAAATTACAAGTTGAGTTATCTATTCAATCAATCTTGTTTTCATATATCTTAATAAAAATATCTTTATGGATTGACACATGTTGTGTGCACATTCATCATGAGTTATTTGATTTATCTCAACCATTCATTCTATGGATTTATTTCATCCGTTGATCGATCATGTTTAAAAACTATATAAACCCCTTTCATCTCCTTCACAAATCCTCTTCGATCACTTATTCTCAGGCATCCTTTACAGCGCTTTGAGCAACTTACGATCTTTTGACATTGATCTTTGAGCACCTACACTTGCTTGTTGCAAACATGGTTTTGCAATATATTTGAGCAATCCACATTCGACAAAAGAGAACAACACAATCTAGGTAAAAGCTTTCTTATTTCATTTTATTTATTGATAATGGCTTTTTATTTAGATAGATCTCTTTATCCTCTTTCATCTTTCATCTTTCCTCGTAATGTGCCTTGATCCCGTGGATACAGGGTATGTAGGCAGTCTGGAATACGAAGGAAGTATCCAGTACTTAGGCACATACGATTCATCATTCTTCACCCATTTCAATCCATTGACATGTCATCTTTATAGTCTTTCATTTATCAAAATCCATTCACCTCGACTTGGCTAAATCAAGCAACAAAACAACAAACAAACACATCCTTTCAAAGCAAAAGTCCTTAACAAACCTGAAGCAACGAAACCTACTTACAGAGCCATATAATGTTTTGCATGTCGATTGCTAGCATTAGCTAAATCAATCTCAACCAAACAACAGATCAACAAACTTGTCTTTTACAGAGTGTTCCACGAGCGAGACCAACACACGTGTCTTATACAACATGTGACATTTCCTAAAACCAGACATTATATTTTCAATAGATAACACCCTTTAATGAACACATAGCTCCTACAATAAGACTGTTATCTTTCCTATCCAATCTATCATGAGAAACCTCTTTGGCAAGAGAATATGTTGGATGTATGTTTACTTTGTAAGTCAGTCAATTTGCTTTATGGTTTATCTTTTGCTCCTTTGTCCATTACCTATTCGAGGCTACCTTGATTTATCTATAATCTTGGTATGTTGCGATGCAGTACGGATTGGGGGCATAGTCATTGCTTTTGTGTGCCGTGTTTGAGGAATGATCTTTAGCATCTTTCTTGGCAACATTTTTATCTTGTGTGGGTTACGACCTAGCATCTTACATATTAGTATTCTTCTTGCATTTACATGTATTAAAGTTTATTTTATGTTCAAGACTATGGCTCATTCACATGTACAACAAGGTTATATTATGTCTAAGGGATCTAAGTTCAAACCACTTACTTGTAGAGTCAATGTCCACGCACTCGAATATCACAACACCTTGATCTTTTATACCTTGGTAGCAAACTATCCATGTGCTATATCAAAAATAAAGATTGCTCTTTATAAACATTTGTGAAACCATTGCAACAAGCTCATCCATTTACACCATCCATTTTTCCATGGCCTTATATAGTTTTTCAAGCAAAGATCGATCAACCGTCTTTCTCTCATGTTCTCTCCTATCTCCTTTCTTCTATCTATCATCAACTCAACCTCATCTGTCTCCAACAAAATCTTCTAGTTGAGCGTCAACACAGTTCTTCTGTCGCTTCCCTGTCTTTCCTCTCGAGGGGGCACCCTATGCCAGCTACGCAGGGGCAACCAGCTACATTAGGGCATCAAAAATTGTATCATGTCTTCAACAATCATTTTCTTTGACGCAACACTGTAAACTACATTGCATCAAAGAGGGGCAAAATGTAGACACCCTAAAATGACCATGTCTTTGAATCACTTGCATTTCGTCTAATCTATAGCATCACCTGCATTTCAACATTAATTGAATAATCTAATTATTAAATTAATTTCATCAAATTCTTCCAAAACTCTAAAATTCAACATTAATTAAATAAATCCCCTTTATTTAATTAATTTCAGCAAAATCAACCTTATTCTTCCAAAATTAAATAATTTTTATTATTTAATTAGCTCATTATCCTTTTTAGAAATTCAAATCCACATTAATTAAATAAATAAATTATTTAATTAGTTCATCACAAATCCTCTTATCTACAATTAAATAATTTACATTATTTAATTAAATCAATTGTTCTTCTAAATTTAAACAAATCATGCAAATTTATTTAAATTAGCTCAATCCTCTAAAAATAAATAAAATCAAGTATTTTATTTATAATATTCATATTCCTCGAATACATAACCATTGAGAATTAATATTGAATAATGACAAAATGCGAAAAAATAGGTAGCCAGTGACAAGGCATCGTTATTAAGAATGCCAAAAATGAAATTAGGGCAGAGCACCCCTGCAACCTTACACAGGGGAAGGAGAAGGTTTTCTATGGGGGAGGGGCTCCCCCTTCGCATCATTAGGAAGAACAGGGCTGGCAAACTGTGAAGAGTAGGAGGCCGTAGAGGGGAGTTAGGGCAGAGGTAACATCAAGAGTAACAACTCAAGCTAGGATGGCAGGAATGTGGGCTTTCCCAATTACCTCAGCAACCCCAACATTTGCAACTGGAGCAAATCACACCACTCTAGGCCAGGAAAGAAGTCGCAATGCTCAACAACCCCCTATTGTCTCCTACCCTTCCTATCCAAGACAAGGATATGCAGAGGGTTTTTCAAAATCAGTCCCCAGGATCATTCATGTGAAGGAAAATTCCCATACAGGTAGCATGTCGAATTTCAGAGCACCCCACCAATGGCAAATCCCTAAAAACCCTAAATTTGGTAATTCGACATCTAACACTCTTTGGATGGGCAAAGACCAGGTAACAATCTGAGAATAGACAAACCCTAGAACCCCTCGGTTGAGGCCACAAATGAGTTCAATGTATCATCAAAAATCAGGGGCCATGAAAAAGAAAGTTTCAATAGATATCAAAAACATCTACACATATGGTCTGGGGATTCATTGTAGAACCCATGGTTTCTATATTTGATGGTGTGGGATAGGGCTACTTGTGAAGGAAATTGCGGAGTGGGTCCAAACCCTCTACAAAGACCAGGTAAGTATCACTATCACTTCTAAAGATTTCATATTCATTGTCTGCAAAAGTGCAAACCTAAAAAAAGAAATCTTAAATAGCAGAAGCTTGTTTTACAAAGGGCATAATTTTGAGTACCTAGACTGGCTACCTAATTTTGACTCCAGTAAACTGAAACTTAAAGTAGCTAGGTGGGTCAAGTTACCAAATCTCCCGGTTGAGCTTATCCATAGTAAAATCTTAAGGGAGATAGGGAATCACCTGGGAGAGTTCATGGGAATAGAAAAGGATTTCTTATCCAATTCTGATGTTCTCTTGTTAGTAAAATTGGATATAGGTATGGAAACCCTCGAACCTCTTGAAATTAAAACTAACTGGGCCAATTACTGTATTAAGCCAGTATTTCATAAGGATCCTCCCCACATGAATTGTATCAACAGTATACCAAAAACACATACTAATAAGAATCCCAAACCTCAGCCAGCGGAGGTAAACATCAGATTCAATGAAAACAAAGGTGGATTTATAGTGGAATACCAAAGGACTAGCCCTCCTTCCCTCAAACAACACCATAGTGGTAGAAGGGAGTTAACTGGACAAAATTAGAACCTGAGTATGGTAACAGCTTAGCCCAGAAAATGCCCCAAACCCTCTCAAAATTACAAAAGGAATACACAGAGGCAGAGTCATGACCTTACTATACAGAATATGAACCTCGCACAGGGAATATCAGATAAAGGAACACTGGTAGCGGCTGAGACTACAAAGAAGAGTTATGAACCCCAGATAGGCAAGGTCAGGATGGAGCTTGATGAGGGGGAAGTTCCCATAGAAGAGATTAATAATAATAACCCCCAAGCAGGGGGAGGAAGTACAGATCTAGAGGATTCAGAAACACCAGAATGGGTCCCAAACACTTATGAAACAGAGGAAAAACATAAAGAGAATGGGAATCATAAGAAATCCATCTAGAAGGTCAGTCATAGGGACCTAGAGGAGATATGTAATGAGATCCTAGACAAGGCAATAGAGGAAGTAGTAATTGAAGAGGCAAACAAAGAAAAGGAAAAACTTATCACCAAGATCATAGAACTGGAAGAACTGGAGTCAAGACAGGAGAATGGTAAAGAGGTCCCAAAAGAGTAGGGAGGCAGAGAGGTGGAGGAAGCAGACCCACGGCTGGGAATCGCCATAACCAATTTTAGTAAAGAAACCCCAGACTGTGCCAAAAGTAATAAAAAAGGGGTAGAAAATCACTACTAGTACTAAGAGAGAAAGCAGGTGAGGCAATAGATCAGACTAAGATCACCACACTGTTTAATGTAGGGAAGGGGAAGGGCCTTCCCATGGCACCATGAGAGTATATACTTGGAATGTTAGGGGTCTCAACGCCACTAACAAATAGCGAATCATAAAACACTGTATAACCAACACAAAACCAGACATACTAATGATCCAAGAAACTAAACTAAATAAAGATGAGATAGACACTCTAAATAAGAAGCTAGGAATACGGGAACTAGTAGGAGTCCCAACAGAGGGTGCCTCGGGAGGTCTTGGGGTGATCTGGGATCCTAGAATGGTTTCATTTTCAGTAATAAGTTGTAAAAAGAACTAGATGGTGGGGATCGTCAAAAGCATTAGAAGCAATCTACACTTCCTTCTTATTAACATTTATGGCCCTTCCCAGAACCAGGACAAGAGATTAGTCTGGACAGAGATAGATCAATTCTTGGGAACTTTACAAGATCAGGTTTGTATTCTGGTCAGAGATTTCAATGCGATCTTAGACCCCAAAGAAAAGTTGGGAGGATCTATCAGGTTGTCCACAACAACAATTGACTTTAAGGACTGGGTTCACAAGAACAATTTAATGGAAATCAAAACTGCACAGGAAGGTTTTACGTGGAACAACAAAAGGAAGGGCTTTAGCAACATAAATTGGATAGATTCCTAGTCAGGGGCAATTGGGCTCAACTCTCTTCTATTCTGACGGTTGAGATCTTACCATACTCGGGCTCCAATCACTACCCAGTATAGCTAAGTATATTAGAAGATTGCCAACCTAATCGGTGCCCCTTCAAATTTGAACAAATGTGGGTCAAAGATAATAACCTTTTAACCCTAATTGAACAACGGTGGAAAGAAACTAGAGTTTTTGGTTTTAAGATTTTCTGTGTAGTATCCAAATTAAAAACTATCAAATGTAAGCTTCTTAGTTGGAATAAAACCAACTTTGGTAATATATTCGAAGTCAAATCTAACCTAGAAGAGGAACTTGAAAACCTCAACAGAAGTGTGATAACTAAAGGCATGGACACATAATCATATGCAAAAGAAAAACAACTGAAAATTGAATATGAAGATATCCTAGCCAAAGAAGAAATCTTTTGGCGACAAAAGTCCAGAGAGACATGGTTGGAAGCGGGTGACAAGAACACTAAGTTCTTCCATAACAGCATGAGGGCACACATAAATGCAAATAGAATCTTTAAAATTAAAGATGTGAATAATGTTTGGATTGAAGATCGTCAACAAATTGCATATGAAACGGTTAGGTACTTTGAGGATATTCTTAACAATCAGGAAGGATCTAATTGGCTGCACCAACAAGCCATACTGAAAGATATTCCAAGGATTATCTCAGAGGATCAAAACAAAGACCTCAGTGGAAAATTTACCAAAATTGAGATTGAACTAGCAATCTCTCTTATGCAACTGGACAAAGTTTCGAGACCAGATGGCTTCCCAGCCTTCTTCTTTCAGAAATGTTGGCACTTCCTAGGAGATGAAATAGTTGATGCTTTAGAAGGAGTAAGAAATTCGGGCAGCCTTCTAAAAGAAGTAAATAATACTTTTCTCTCTCTCATACCAAAAAAAGACAAGCCAAAAAATCTGGGGGATCTGTGGCCTATTTCTCTTTGTAATACTATATATAAGATCCTCACTAAAACCTTAGCTAACAGGATTCAGACAGTTCTACCAGACATCATAAGTGAAGAGCAAATAGGGTTTGTCCCAGGAAGATCCATATTTGACAGAATTATTATAGCCCAATAAGCCATTCACACCTTACAGCAAAATAAAAGGCCTAGTATGCTAATTGAATTAGATATCAGTAAAGCCTATGATAAGGTTGACTGGCGTTTCCTTTGCAAAACTTTAGAAGCTTTTGGATTTTCTAAACAATGGATAAACCTCATTTATGCATGCATTTCTAACCCCAAGTTTTCAATTTTAATCAATGGGACCCCTGAAGGTTTTTTTAGTATATCAAGAGGATTGAGACAAGGGGACCCTATCTCCCCTTTTATCTTCATTATAATGGTAGAAGTTCTAGGGAGGATGATCACCAAGGCAAGGGTAGAAGGTAAGATTCAAGAAATCAAAATCACTTCGGGTGTAGATCCTACAACTCATCAATAGTTTGTTGATGATACTATGCTCTTTGGTATGGGATCCATCGAAGAAGCTAAGGGGTTCAAAGAAATCTTGGACTCTTACTGTATGGCCTCTGGACAAGAGGTTAATGTTGATAAATCAACAATTTATTTTTTCAATACAGAGCTAGAAACTGAAAGGGAAATCTGCAGAATTCTATCTTTTAAAAGAGGGGAGATGCCCTATAAATATTTAGGTATACCTTTGGGTATAAGCAACACGACTAATGCTCTCTGGGACCATATCACTTCCAAGATCAAGAATAGAGCAGAATCTTGGAAAGGCAAGTGGCTCTCCTCAGCAGGCAAAGTGACAATGTTACAATCAGTCCTCTTAGCTATCCCAATATTCCAATTATCCTGTATGAATCTTCCAATAGGTAAACGGGATGAAATCAACAAAATTCTAAGAACTTTCCTATGGCAAGGTTCAGAGGATAAAAATAAAATGGTACTTGTGGCTTGGGACAAGATTGTAGACCAAAAGAGGAAGGTGACCTGGGCTTAAAAAACTTCAGAGAACAGAGTAAGGCTTTAGGTGCTAAACTTGTATGGAAAATGTATCAGCAACCCGATTCAAAGTGGGTTAAAATCCTTAGAAACAAATATCTTAGAGGGGAGGAACCGATATTCCTTTTTAGAATGGCTAACCCACCTAAAGGATCTCGCCTCTAGAATTTTATGATGGATTGCATGAAGCTCATAATGGACAAACTGACCTAGAGTTTAGGAGACGGTAACCAAGCACTTTTTTGGGACGACTCGTGGGTGGGGTATGAGGTGATAAGTAGCATGGATAACTTAGAAAATGCCAAAAGGATCCTAGAATCCCATTGGGGGAAATATGTAAAAGACTATATAGATTTCCCCAATCACGAGGAGAATAAGGGGTGGAAATGGAAAACCCTAGATAATATGAACATTCCAGACAATGAGAAAAGGATACTACTTGATATTCTTAACAAAAGGAGGGTATCTCTCAAAGGAGACTTAGATAGATTAGTCTGGGATGGGGCTAAATTAGGAAATTATAAGACCAAGGATGGTTACAAAACCTTAATCAAATAGCAACTAAGACCAAAATCAGAGTTACCATTGAGACTGTGTTGGGATAAGAACTGTCTCCCAAAGGTTGGGCTATTTGCTTGGATGGCCGTGCAGAAAAAAATCCTAATTGCGGATAGGTTCACCAAGATGGGATATGAGGGGCCTAGCAGATGTTCCCTTTGTGAAGAGGACCTAGAAACAACAAACCATATTCTCCTCAATTGTCAATTATCTAATAAATGTTGGAATTGGCTAAGTAATAAGATGGGATGGATTACTGCCATGCCTAATAACATTCTGAACCTTTTCCAATGTTGGCCTGAGACTCACAAACAAATCATCTACCATATGCTATGTACAATTTCCCCTTCGATCATGGTTTGGGAGCTGTGGAAGGAAAGAAATAGAAGAGTTTTTAAAGATAGTAAAATGACTTCTAGACAGCTAATTATTAAAATTGAGGCCGTTATTGTAGAAATTGTCAATAGCAGGATTCTAAATAACTCCAAAAATGAATCCACAATGACACACTGGGATGAAAAGATGCGGGGGAGATGGGCAGGACTAAAATTGCCCTCCTTTGTGGGACTAGGTAACCACAACACCACCAACAAGAGATAGGAATGTAAGTGGCAACCTCCTAAAGAAGGGTGGTTCAAGCTAAATTTTGATGGGGCATCTAGGGGCAACCGGGGAGTTGCGGGAATAGGCTGCGTAATACACGATTCTGAATCTAGAGAAATAGCAACCTTAGCTAGGCCCCTAGGTGAAGCAACTAATAACACAGCAGAATTAACCGCCTTGATTGAAGGTCTAAGAATCTGTAAAAACTTGAAAAATGAAAAATTAGAGGTCGAAGGAGACTTTGCGATTGTCATTAATGGCCTGTGGAAAGGGAACATGCCTAATTGGAGATTGAATTCCCTATTGGCTAATGCCCTTGACATCATTGCTTCTTTTAGAAGATGCACATTCAATCATACCTATAGGGAGGGTAATAGCAAAGCAGATTCCCTTGCCAACAAAGGGGCTGATGGCTTCTGCCTTTCTACTAAAGCTAACACCGATGGAGTATTATTCAAATCAAATTGAAACATTGAGGAAAGCTGTCCCAAGGCCAAAATATCCTGTTGTATTACTTTCTTGCATATCGTATACATATATCTCCAACATACACTTATGGTCCCCATCCGTTGGGTATAATCTCCAAATCTCCAATTAGGTCAGGTCCTGTATATTATTCTTGTGTATATTTTCTTTGTATTTTGCCATTTGTATGTTATCTTGTATAAGCATTCATACAAAGCATCTTATACAAAACCTCTCTAACCTTTTACCCCCAGCGATGCTTTTATTCCCTTGTATATTGGGTATGTATATTATTAACATACAAGCACCCTGAACATACAAAGACTTTGTATATTGTCCGTATGTTTAATATTTGTATGTCTTATACAAATGTATGTGTATATCTGTTTGTGGTGGGGCCCATGTACTCATCTTGGGTCCTTGCACATTATATCGTTGCATTTTCATGCACTTGTATTTTTGTAGAAGCGGGCATGGTTATTATCGGTGGGACTTTCTTCACCGCTGTGTGAATAACCTTCTTCCCCGATCTCCTAAGTGTTACCAATATGGCTATCGATGAGAGTCTCGTCGATGAATGTGACTATCACTGTCATCAGGGTAATCTTTATCATCGGGATAATAGATTTATGGATACCCGATCGTAGTCATCTCCTCGATAGCCTTTTATCTTGGATCTGAAAGACCTTCTTAATATGTCACCGACATCGTCATGAGATTTGCGTTGGCCAGACTCACAAACCTTGTTCTAATTCATTTGTTCTCGCCGATGGTTCTTACACCTTTATCGGCGTAAGCTATGCTGAAGTACTTTTCCTCAGTCAGTGAGACGTTAGAATATCAGAGACTCCTCAATTTTCTTTCCGATCCTTATCCCCTACCGATGACTGCAAGTTCATACAAACCCCTTATCTTTGTAATGCCTTCTAATGTGTATGGTGACACAGACTCACCATGCTCTTTTTCTTCCTTATACATATAAATAAGAGCCTCCATTGTTTGTTTAATATTTGTATGTCTTATACAAATGTATTTGTATTTCTGTTTGTGGTGGGGCCCATGTACTCATCTTTGGTGCTTGCATACTCTATCGTTGCATTTTCATGCACTTGTATTTTTGTAGAAGCGGGCATGGTTATTATCGGCGGGACTTTCTCCATCGGTGTGTGAATAACCTTCTTCCCCGATCTCCTAAGTGCTATCGATATGGCTATCGGTGAGAGTCTTGTCGATGAATGTGACTATCATTATCATCGGGGTAATCTTTGTCATCCAGATAATAGATTTATGGATACCCGATCGTAGTCGTCGCTCCGATAGCCTTTTTATCCTAGATCAGAAAGACCTTCATAATATGTCACTGACATCGTCGTGAGATTTGTGTCGGCCATACTTATAAACCTTGTTCCGATTCACCTATTCTCATCGATGGTTCTTACACCTTTATCGGTGTAAGCTTTGTCGAAGCACTTTTCCCAAGTCGGTGAGTCGTTAGATTTTTGGAGACTCCTCCTTTTCTTTCCGATCCTTTTTTCTCATCGATGACGGCTAGTTCATACATCTTTGTAATGCATAATGGCGTGAATGGTGACACGGACTCATCATGCTCTTTTTTCCTAATGAATATTAACAAGAGCCTCCATTATGCATATAATCAAGAGCCTCCTTTGCCATTTATACAAGTCTGGTATGCAATCGGTGGAGCCCACATCACTCTTCTAATTGTATCTTCTGAAATACAATAATACTTGTATCCAATTTTAGATACAAAGATGAATACATACAAGCTCCCTTGTATCACCTCTGCGGACTTATCATTTTATAAACTACAGTTTACTTACTTCTCGGCTTCGTGATATGCATATAGCTTTATATCTCGTCTTGTATTTTATCCCTTGGTGATGGGGCCCTCATAGGTTTCTTTGGTGTTGTGTATATGCATTTGTCTTTGTATCATGTATACATCATATACAATCATCTCCAACATACATTCGTGGTCCCCACCAGATCTGATTTGCATATCAGCTTGTATATCGTTATTTATACAAGCCCGATAGGCATTCGGTGGAGACCACTTCACTTTTCCGTTTGTATCTTCCGAAATGCATACTTGTATTTGATGAATACATACAAACTCCCTTGCATCACCTCTTCGGGCTTCTGTTCGGCTCCGCGATGGATACAAAGTGCAATGCATCTAGTCATGATGCATCATTTTAACCAATTTTCAACCTTCCTTGAGTTCTGCATTGTATGTATGAAATGCATAACCACATATACAACACACGTAACATACAACAATTAAACCTCATTTCAATCATCTCCAACTCACATTCGTGGTCCCCACCCATTATTTATATCTCCAACTTAGTCGGGTTTTGTACAATATTCTCTTGTATATTTTTATGGACATTGTCGTTTGTATGTTATCTTGTATAAGTGCACATACAAAACTTCTTATACAAACCATCTCTTGTATATTTTCTTTGTATATTGCCGATTGTATAAGCGCACATACAGAGCATCTTATACAAACTTCTTTGTATACGGCCATTTGTATGTTATCTTGTATAAGCACACATACAAAGCATGTTAATGCCTTTTATTCCTTGGTATATCGGGTATGTATATTATAAACATACAAGTACCCCAAACATACAAAGACTTTTCAGGTTTTAACTTTCTTTTTGAATCCGATTTGTATCTCTTATTTGCATACCGGCTTGTATATCGTTATTTATACAAGCCCGATAGGCATTTGGTGGAGCCCACATCACTTTTCTAAATGTACCTTCCGATTTGCATCACCTCTTCGGACTTATTTTATAAACCACAGTCTACTTATTTTTTGGCTCCACGTTGGATACAAAGTGCAATGCATCTAATCATGATGCATCATTTTAACCAAATTTCAACCTTTCTTGAGTTCTGCTTTGTATGTATGAAATGTATAACCACACATACAACGCACGAAACATACAACAATAAAACCTCATTTCATAATCGTTTGGTTCCGTGATATGCATATAGATTTGTATATCGCCTTGTATGTTTCCCTCTGCCAAACTCAAAATTCATTTGTTGGACTTGACCAACTATTTATTTAAACCCTTAACTCAGTCGGGTCCGGTTCTATGAAGAGTCTTTAGGTCTGGATCTCCATGCATATCGGTGTAAGCCTCGCCGAAGCACATTTCTTCAATTGGGGAGACTTTAGAGTATCAGAAACTCCTTGTTTTTCCTTTCCGATGATAATCTCCTGCCGATGACTGGTAGTTCCCTTCGTTCCATTGGATGCTTCGATGAGAGTCCTACCGATCTCCACCATTGGCATGACTTACACTGTCGGGAGGGCTTGTAGAGTTTTTGCTGACAGTGTTTCCTTATGCCTATCTAATTGATATGATTTGATAGGCAACAATGTTTTCTATGATGGGTTAGAATTTAGTTGGAACGGGATATTTTGGTTTTTCAAAATTATTAAGTGAAATGGTTGATCACTTACTTGTGCCCACAGGTAGATATATATATTTTATACAATTTATATATCTAGTTGTTGAGATTTATATCTCCAACTTAGTTGGGTATTGTATAATATTCTCTTGTATATTTTATGGACATTGCCATTTGTATGTTATCTTGTATAAGCGCACATACAAAACTTCTTATACAAACCCTCTCTTGTATATTTTCTTTGTATATTGCCGATTGTATAAGCGCACATACAAAGCATCTTATACAAACTTCTTTGTATATGGCCATTTGTATGTTATCTTGTATAAGCACACATACAAAGCATGTTAATGCCTTTTATTCCTTTGTATATTGGGTATGTATATTATAAACATACAAGCACCCCGAACATACAAAGACTTTTCAGGATTTAACTTTCTTTTCGAATCCGGTTTGTATCTCTTATTTGCATATCGGCTTGTATATCGTTATTTATACAAGCCCGATAGGCATTCAGTGGAGCCCACATCACTTTTCTGAGTGTATCTTTTGATTTGCATCACCTCTTCAGACTTATTTTATAAACCACAGTCTACTTATTTTTGGCTCCGCGATGGATACAAAGTGCAATGCATCTAATCATGATGCATCATCTTAACCAAATTTCAACCTTTCTTGAGTTCCACTTTGTATGTATGAAATGTATAACCACAGATACAATGCATGAAACATACAACAATAAAACCTCATTTCATAATCGTTTGGCTCTGCGATATGCATATAGATTTATATATCACCTTGTATGTTTCCCTCTGCCAAACTCAAAATTCATTCGTCAGACTTGACCAACTATTTATTTAAACCCTTAACTCTGTCGGGTATGGTTCCATGAAGAATCTTCAGGTCTGGATCTCCATGCATATCGGTGTAAGCCTTGCCGAAGCATATTTCTTCAATCG
This sequence comes from Cunninghamia lanceolata, assembly GCA_027924645.1. Taxonomy (NCBI): domain Eukaryota; kingdom Viridiplantae; phylum Streptophyta; class Pinopsida; order Cupressales; family Cupressaceae; genus Cunninghamia; species Cunninghamia lanceolata. The sequence goes on from BSBN01000385.1 coordinate 1,751,339, forward strand.
GGGAGACTTTAGAGTATCAGAAACTCCTTATTTTTTCTTTCCGATGATAATCTCCTGCCGATGACTGCTAGTTCCCTTCATTCCATTGATGCTTCGGTGAGAGTCCTACCGATCTCCACCTTCGGCATGACTTACACTGTCAGGAGGGCTTGTAGAGTTCTCATCGATAGTGGTTCCTTATGTCGATCTAATTGATATGATTTGACAGGCAACAATGTTTTCTATGATGGGTTAGAATTTAGTTGGAACGCGATATTTTGGTTTATCAAAATTATTAACTGAAATGGTTGATCACTTACTTGTGCCCACAGGTGTATATATATATATATATATTTTATACAGTTTATATATCTAGTTGTTAACATTTGTAGTGGATTAGCCAACCAAAATGGGATGTCCCACATAATCCAGATTTTAGTTAACACTGAAACAAGTATGTTTGATTAATTTTGATAAGCTTGGCAACATCAAGTATTTTATTCTGTCTTCTCAGGCAAAGGTTTTAAAGTACTAACAGATGTTAGCAGGAGAATGAATTTTATGATTTTTGTATAGCTAACATGCGAAAAGAAGTGGTAGTTTTCATGTGGTTTCAGGTTAGACAGGTATACTGGTAGGAGCAAGATAGAAGAAGCCCTTTTAATGTTATAAGCCATGGAGGTCATCCCAGGAGTCGAAGAACCAAAAGACATACCACAAGAGGATATCAATAGAAAGGCCTTGGATAAGGGCGATGCCTATATTTGTATCTCAGTAATTGTATAAGAAAATATGTTTCCTTGTTGGGCTTGTCCCCGCATAAATAAACAGTATGTACTGGACTGCTAAAGTCCCGGGCTAGACCAGAGGTTTTCTTTGCTCTGTTCTTTCCTATCGGTGCCCACACTGAACAGAGCTGTATCTTATAATTGATTTTATATATTAATGGCCTCGGCTTTTTACCAATCAAATATATATATATATATATATATATATATATTCCTCAATCTTGCACAAACAATTAAATTTGTTTGTTTATTTAATTTGCTTTTTTCTCTAAAAATGAATCTTCTAAAAATAAAATATGATCACATTTTATTTATCATTCATCATGCAAAATAAATTAAATCAATTTATTTGTTTAATTTATTTAAATCTTCATATCTTATCTATTCCTCTATCATGCATAATCAAATAAATAAATTTATTTATTTAATTTCAGTTATCTTCCAATTCCTCTTAAAATATCTTGTTAACTCATGTGCACAATCAGTCTTATTTTTAGAACTCTAAAAAAGACAAAATTACAAGTTGAGTTATCTATTCAATCAATTTTGTTTTCATCATATCTTAATAAAAATATCCTTATGGATTGACACATGTTGTATGCACATTCATCATGAGTTATTTGATTTATCTCAACCATTCATTCTATGGATTTATTTCATCTGTTGATTGATCATGTTTGAAAACTATATAAACCCCTTTCCTCTCCTTCACAAATCCTCTTCGATCACTTATTCTCAGGCATCCTTTACAGCGCTTTGAGCATACATCGTGTCGTTGAGCAACTTACGATCTTTTGACATTGATCTTTGAGCACCTACACTTGCTTGTTGCAAACATGGTTTCGCGGCATATTTGAGCAATCCAAATTCGACAAAAGAGAACAACACAATCTGGGTAAAAGCTTTCTTATTTCATTTGATTTATTGATAATGGCTTTTTATTTAGATAGATCTCTTTATGTTATGGGTTATTGATTTGGTTATTACCATATTTTTGATTTTATCATTCGATATATCAATTTTCCTCATACACATATTTAATTAATGAAGTACAACATATGAAAACCTGATCTAGGAAACAAATCAAATTTAGGTGTCTACATTTTGCCCCTCTTTGAGATGGTGTTGTGAAGTAACATCATTTCAAAGAAGTTTAAAACATAGTGCTATGTTGGATAGAAGAAGATTTTGGTTTAGAAGAAATTGGTTTGGAAGAAAATGATTGGATTAGAGATGATGATACCCCAGTCAGGTAGAAGTACCTAGAAGTTTAAAACATAGTGCTATGTTGGATAGAAGAAGATTGATTCAGGAGAAATTGGTTTGGAAGAAAATGATTGGATTAGAGATGATGATGCCCCCTCGAGAGGGCAGACAAATTGGAAGAATATGGGTGTGCTCTCGAAATGAATGGATATGAAGAAAATAGGGAGATACAAGATGGAGAACAACATAGAAAATAACAAATGGAGAAGAGAAAAGGATAGATGATGGATAAATGATTAACACATGATTGATAATCAAATGATGAGGATGGAATAAATGATTGAATGAGAGAAATTATGCTAATATGTATAATAGAGCAATCCTTTATTTTGATATAGCATAAGGATATTATGCACCAAGGTATAAGAACTAGGGTTACCATGTATCCAATGCATAAGACAGTTGACTCTGCAAGCAAACGGTTTGAGTTTATTACTACTAGGTATAATAGAACCTTGTCAGATAAGTGAATGGAAAATAGTCTTAGCGTAGAATAGTCTTAATACAAAGAAGGTCTTTGCAGAGCCTTAAATGTAAAAGATATTGATATGCAAGATGTTAATTCCACCACACACACAAGATAGATATTATACCTAATAGGAGAATAAAATCATCCCTCAAACAAGCATACGAAAGCAATGACTATGCCCCAATTTATATAATACCGCCACATACCAAGATATAGAAAGATCAAGGTAGCTTTGACTATGTATTTTAAAAGGTACAAAAGGTAAATCAAAAAGCAAAAATGACCAACTAATAACACAAATAGACAACCAACATGTTTTCTTGCCAAAGAGGGTATTCCAAAAAGATTTGAGGCCTTATCGTAGGAAAGATGTATCTATTAAAGGCTTTGGATCCCAGATGTATGGATATACCTAGATATAGGCAAATGGAATGTGGTGACATATTACTATTTTAGGAGTAGTCACTTCTGTTTCAGATTTGATAAGCTTGTAGCTTTTGAAAAAGATGCATAGTTCATTTTTTGCTTGAGTTAGTTATGTCTAGGTGGTAGATGGATAGGATGGATTGTGGTAAATAGATGAAGTGGCAAAGATGAACTTATTATGGGTTGATATGGAGGATGGGGTGAATCATATGTACCTAAGTACTGGATACTTCCTTCGTATTCCAAACTACCTACATACCATGTATCCACGGGTTCAAGACACATTACAATGATGGTGATGATGATGATGATATGTAATTCTAGGTGATGTGATAAGATGGGAAATGTGATGAGAATGGTTAGGTGAAAAGTTGACATCTTGTGTACCTGAGTATTGGATACTTCCTTCATATTCCAGACTGCCTACATGCCCGTATCCACAAGGTACCTTAAGATTGAGATGAGATGATGATATGTAGTTCTAGGTGGTGTGATGAATGTGTCAATTGATGATGTGTGATGAAAGTGAGGATGTATGATGTTGAAAAATGATGAGAGAAAGTGTGAAAACTACCCTTGATATAAATGAGGATCCATTCCTAGCCTTAGGTTAAGGAATCTTGCCCCAATTCCAGTAAAGGGTTTTTATTATGGGTAAAAAGGACTAACTATGGATGGAACTGATGGTGGGTGAAACTAACTGTGGATGAGACATGGATAGAACGCTTGACACTAACCAATTCCTAAGTCATGATAGATGGACAATTGGGAATGTGAAGGTCAACAAGTTTTATTATGGATGGATGGGTTTTATTATGTAATGATATGGATGGATAGGAAGAGAATGAATAGATGGTAGTGCTGACTCCTACACATAGCACCTGTTTGCCAAGTTTTCACTATGGTACTTATCCAAGGCACCTGTTTACTGGGTTTTCACTAGAGGACGAACATTTTTTTGTTATTTTTCTATTTTTTTGTTGTTTTTCTATTTTTTTGTTGTTTTCTGCTATTAGGATATTCCCCAAGGATCGGGCATAGAATTTCTTGAGATGAACACTATTGATGGGTTCATCAAGAGGAATTCCTTCAAGTGTTGCTAGGGAGTATGCCCCTAATCCATATGCTGCTATGATGATGAAATGGCCCAACCAATTAAGTTCAAACTTGCCTTCTTTTCCCTATTTTGCATGTTTCTCTTATTTTCCATCAGGACTAGATCACCCACTTGGAACTGCCTTTCTTTTTTTTTCTTGTTGTAGCTGCAACGTAGTTGATTCTAGTAGACCTGAAGATGATTTAATGTTGCAAGGCATCATTCATCTAGAAGCTCTAATTAATGTAGCTTGGATACTCTGTACTCTTCTCTTTTTATCAGATGATGCAAGGAGATACAGAGTGATGGGATCTCAACCTCTATAGGCAAAACGGCTTCTGTTCCATATACCAAAGAATAGGGTGTGGCTCCAGTTGGGGTTCAGATACTTGTTCTATAGGCCCAGAGGGTGGGATTAAGCTTGAGATGCCAATCACGGCCAGCTTCATTAACTGTAGTTTTGAGTATTTTGAGGATTGTTTTATTCGAAGCCTCAACCTAGGTGTTGCTTTGGGGATAGTACAATGTAGAAAACTGATGTTAGATATGGTACTGTGTGCATAAGGCACAAACATCTTGGTTTTTAAAAGGTTTACCATTGTCGGTCACTATAGCCATGGGGATACCATACCAACAAATGATATAGTTCAGGATAAATTTAGCAATTTGCTTGCAGGTTATGTAGGTCATGGGAATAGCTTCCACCCACTTTGTAAAATACTCAGTGGTGGTAATTATAAATTTGTGGCCGTTTGAAGAGGAGGGATGTATCTTGCCTACAAGGTCGAGACCCCATTGTGAAAATGGCCACAGAGTGGTCACTGGTTGCAACTGATGAGCAGGTGCATGAATCAAATCTCCACGTTGTTGGCACCGAAGACATTTCTTAGCGAACTAGTTGGCATCTTGTTCCATGGTTGGCCAGAAATATCCTGTTTTGAGAAACTTCTTTGCTAGGTTGGGACTGGTGGAATGTGCTCCACAAATACCCTCGTGTATATCTCTTAAAGTAGTTTAGGCTTCTTCTGAGTTTAAACATCTTAGGAGGATACCATTGAGACTCTGTCGGTACAGTGTATCTCCTAGGATAGTGAAATGGGAGGCTCGACAGATGAAGGTTTTATTCTAGGTTGATGTTAGATCGGATGGGAGGGTGTTATTATGAAGGTAGTTGTATATATCCTGATACCACATCGAGTTGGGACCAACAAGCTCATAGATGATTTTGGTTTGTGGAATATCAACAGATGGTATCAGTAGTTGTTCTACCAAGAATTCACAATTTTGTATGTTGGTCAACAGGTCTAGAAGAGACCCAATAGTCACCATTGCATCGGTAGCCTTGTTGTTAACTCTTGGGATTTGATCAAAGGAAAGATTGAAAAAATGTTGTTTATATTTGTTGACCATTTTCTTGCAGGGCATCAACTTGTCATCCTTGGTTTGATATTTGTCTATGACTTGACGAATGACAAGTTGAGAATCTCCATAAACCTGAAGTTGTTTGATGTTTCATTGGATAGCCATTCGGAGACCTGTTAACAATGCTTCATACTTGGCTATGTTGTTGGTACATGAGAAAGCAAGCTGATATGATTTAGGGATACAATCACCTTGTGAGGTGATGAAGAGAATCCCTGCTCTTGAACCATGTTGGGTGTATGATCCGTCAAAGTAAAGTTTCCACTCGACCGATGGAGAGAGGTTGAAGATCCCTTCATCTGGAAACTCAAATAGCATAGGGTGCATATCTATTAATGGTGTCTCAACTAGTTGGTTTGTGATTACCTGCCCTTTGATAGCCTTTCGGTCCACATATTCGATGTCAAATTCAGTTAGGATCATCACCCATTTCGCGAGGCTCCCTATAAGAGTTGCTTTGGAAAACAAGTATTTCAAAGGATCGACCTTGGATATAAGCTTTGTATGCTAGTTTAACATATAGTGCTGCAACTTTTGGGAAGCAAACACTACTGCTAAACAAGCTCTTTCCATGGGGGTATAGTTGAGTTCATATCCTACTAGAGTGCGGCTGATGTTGTAAATAGTCTATTTTGTACCTGATTCATTATTTTGTGCAAGAAGTGCCCATAAGGCCGCTGATGTATTGGAGATGTAAAGCAATAGAGGCTTCCCTGTTACTGGAAGCATCAACACTGGTGGTGAAGCAAGATAAGATTTTAGCTGTTCAAATTCATCTTGGCACTTACTATGTTACATCCCCAATTTTTGTCTTGCTAGACTTTTACTTTTTACTTGGACATAAATAAATTTGTTATGATGTTTAGATTAATGACAAGGAAAAACATGGTTTTTATTGAATGTCATTTATTGAAATCATGGGAATGATTATGTTATTATCGATTTAATATTTGTATTATGAGATTTGATTTATTAGTTGAATTAATTGAATAATGATGCACTGATCACATATTGTTTGGTGACAAGTGAAACAAGATTTTAGGTTATCAGATGACTCTCAGAGAAAGAGAGAGAGAGTATCTTTTTAGGAGAGAGATATAGACCTCGGGTTACGAGTGGGTTATTTTCCAAATTGAGTTATAAGTGTATAACAAAAATGTGAACCAATGTGTCGTAAGAGGTAAGCTTTGTCTTGTCAGTTTACTTCTAAACTTAATCGACAAGTAGTCGATATTATTTTCAAATCTTTTTAAGTCATATTAAGTTGTCTTAGTCATTAATAACATTAACGACGTTATTTGAGTTTCATTTATGACAATTTATGTTTAACGTAAATATTACGACGTTATTGTCATAAAATGGTTGTCATATTATTATTAAGTTACTGTTGGAAACAATGCAGATAACTGAGAGGGGGGTGAATCAGTTATCCTATATTTCCTTAACTTTTTCTTTCTTTAACAATAGTGCAACATCAAAACATATAAGCATAAATGAACATGAAAGCAATAAAGAAATTAACACACATAACACAAGGATTTTTACATGGAAAGCCCTATTAAGGGAAAAACCATGGGGTGACTAGACCAAGACTGTATTCATTGTTAAAAGAATAGAAGTACAAAATGACACTTGCCAATTAGGGCTCACTGTCTGAGCACACTGCTCACAAGAGGCTCACTGCCTACAAGAGACTCATTGTCTATAAGGTATATAGAATGTAATCAGTTGTTTGAACTAATGAGAAGCATCCACATATGCTGAGGATCAGTTTCGGTTAGGCTCAATACACTGATCTACTGCACTTCATTCTTCCTCTTCTTTTGTGCTGCTGTCCTGTCACATACCGGACCTGTATTGCTGCTTCCACACTACTTTCTACTTTTCTTTGCACTTCCCAACACACACCACACTACTTCATACCGAAATCAATCTGGTTTATATATCTGCATCAAGGGATTTCAACATCTTCCTAGTTGGCATCTGGAAAACTCAAGATATTTCCAAACTTTGATCTGTCGGCTGAATCCATGCTTACTAAGTGATGCATATCAAAAAGATAGTTATAGGAGTCACCAATCATGTAGGCCAACCATGAATGATCCCTTAAGAAACTTGATTACCATCAATTTCTCATCTGGATTAAGGTCTGATTCTCTATCAGTCAATTCTTCCTTAATCTACTCTGCCAAACAGGAACCCAACACTTAGGTGCTCATATCTTTTCATTCTTTCATCGCCGGAGGCCCAATCTCTAGAATGTATCAGTCATGGTACTCCTCTTAACTTCCTCAAGTCCATACTTTGTTGAGATACTTCCTCTGAGAGATTCGGACCTGATTGTCGAACCTTGTTGCATGCTCTGTTCTTGCTCACAAGACCAAAATACCCTTCAATCTGACTTCCGGTATAGTCATACCATGTACTGCGGATGTGTGGGATGGACTTTGTTGCCATCAATGACAACAGTCATGAAGCCACACAGTGTCTCTTGCCAACAATCTCCCCCTTTGGCATTGATGGCAACACTTAGTGAAAAATGACTAAGTGTTATAGCACACTCCCCCTTGGCTGATGCTCTGTTCTTATGTACACTTTTCGGAGCTCCCCCTTAGCTAAATTCCTCATTTTGCACTGTTCCTCACTCCCCCTTTGACATCACTGGTAAAGGGTAGAATCCGCAATTCAAAATTTCCAAAAATCAACCTATACTTAGCAGCATAAGTATATATACATGTTATACTTACATATACTGAAGTATATATGCAAAGGTGGTCTTTAACTGTACCACTTCTGTCGCCCAACTCGTCTTCATCCTATCCAAAATTTAAATGTGACCACTTAACAAAAATGCAAAAGCTTCTATCCGCTTTAAACCTATCGGATCACTAGTCCGGGCATCAGTTAGGGCCTCATGCATTGCCTCTAACTTAGGGATAATTATCCCTCTTAGTTCACTTAGCCTGCTTATTCTATTTTTCTTTTCCTTCTCCTTCTCAAGCTTCTTTATTTCATTTATAGCTGCAATAGTCTAACATTCTTGATTTATCACGGAAGAGGTGAGAGGATCAAAACTCTGGGACAAACTTGATAGTTTTCTCTCTTGTTCTTCCACCTTCTTGGTAATATCTGCTGTCACGGTGGACGAAAATAGACAAAATTTGTATAGATCTCCGCCATCTTTAAGAGCATTTTCTAAGCTCTTTATCCCAATATCCTAATTTCTCCTATCATTTGTTATAAGTCCTTGTACCTCAGAGAATCTCTTACCCAAAAACACTTTCCAGACTTTCTCTTCTGCTGCTTTCTCCAAAGAATCAAAATGTGTGCTAATAGAATTAACAAGAGATTTCATATTACCGAATGAAGAGGCCGAAAGATACTTCTGGAAGGATGGCATGATCTTTTCCAATACACCGGATGCAATCTCTATCAGCTCATAGTCTTCCATGTGAGACTTCAGAAGTTTTTCTTTTGCCTTTGCTTGGGCAAATGATGCTATCTTCATTGTTTGAACCGGGGAGAGGGAATCAAAATTGAATGGTCCTTGAATTAGCTCCGACTCATCTAATTCCATCATTTATTTTGTCAGGAAATCTTTAACTATTTCTGTAGTGTCTCTTGCTGAAGATAGAGTCTTCTTTCCTTCTGCAACTTTAGAATTGTCATCTGGGGTTTTCTCTGTTTGATCCTTTTCTCTTCCCTTGACCTCTTCTTCTTGACTGATTTTCTCCTCTATTATTTCTTCTCCTTTAGATCCGGAGTCTGATGGGGAATCCGGAAGAGAGATGTTTACTTCTTCATAGAATTCCTCTTCCGGAGCAGAGGAATCCAGGTCCTTAGTCTTCTCCTCACCTAACTCCTTTGACTCTTCTGCACATTTCTCAGTAGGATCTTCCTTTGATACACTTACTCCTTCGACATCTATGGCTGAAGGTTCATCACTTATGTCCTCTATAACAGGAAGATTGAATCTTTTATATGCATTCCAGAGGATGTCTTCAGTGTCTTTTGCCACCTGATCAGTCTCTCCGAGCATAAGCTTGTTCATTCTAGCTTTGCTTTGGAACTTATCCTTGCAATCCTTGAAGATCATGTTCATTTGTTTTGGAGTGATAGAAGGATGGAGCTGAATAGCTATCTGTTCCCGGATCTCGAAATCCTTTTCTCTGGCATTGTCTTTTCTGAGTTCAAGTACTTTCTATAAACTCTTGGGGATTAGAGAGATGATTTCAATAAATGCTTTATTGTATAAGTTTAAGTACTTAACTGTAGCTTCTTCCAAGATCATTTTGTCTGTGTGACTATACTCATCATAGAAATCTATCAATGGTTGTAGATTTCCATCTATTGTGACTACCTTGACAACATTATCAACAGAAGGAGTGGACCTTTCAACAAAATCTTTTGCTTCTTCCTTGTTCTCACCGGCAGAGGATTCCCCGGGAGTTTTCTTTTTCTTCTTCATTTTCTTAACCTCCTCATCGGTTTCTGTCTCTTTGTCTTCCTTCTGGCCTATGTATGACCTTGTGGGTTTTGTCTTTGTTCTTTTCTCTCCTTTTACAGATATCTTTGCATCCAGTTTTGAGGCTTTTGAGCTCTTAGAGGTGGCAGGTGCAGAGCTCTTTGAGGATCTAGTCCGGGAAGGGGCTTGCACCGGAACACTTTCTTTTTCTTCTTCTTGTCTCTCTTTTTTTGCTCTTTCTACCTTCTCTCTGTTGGCATCAACTGCCTCCTTTGAAAAGCCATATTTCTTTGCAAATTCCTCTACTTCCTTCTTGACTTTTCTCTTTATTTCAGGTTGCCTTAGTTCAACATGAATTTTTACACTCAATTCTTGAAAGGTGCCAAACCTTTCTGCCTCAGGGTCCTTGGGCTGACTCAACAGGTGTTGGATATGTAGCTCTACGATTTTCTCATCAACCTCATACCCCAAGCCATGCTTGTCATCTACCCTCTTTTGGCTTTCAAGAAGAACTTCAAGTTGAGCAAAGCTTATCTTGAATTTTTCTTTGTATTCATTTGTTGTTTAAAGATCCCTTTTAAGAGAGACTATCTAATTTTCAAGTTGTTCTTCATTATCTCTAGCTTCTTCAAGGTTAGATTCCAGATGCCTGATTATTCTATCCATTTTGTGGCAGTCTTCTGATTTCTCCTTGAGAGATTGCTTTAGATTATCTTCAATTTTCCTTTTCTCCTCAATTTCTTGGGTGAATTTCATAACCCTTGATTCCATTTCATATCTCACCATAATGACCTCTTTTGAAAGCTTCTCACATAGCTTGTTTTTCTCATTCAGATCTTCATTAGTATCATTGGCTTCACTTTGACTTGCTAATTGTTGAAGAAGTTCCTTTCTCTTTTTCACAGAGATACTCAGTTTTTCTTTTAGTTCATTTATGAAGTCATCAGCTTGTTTGAGTCTTTCCCTCAGGTTATTAACCTCAAAGTGAGATTGCTCAAGATCATCTAGGGCAGACTGAAGTTGTTCCCTCATACCATACATATCCATTGAGATTCCCAAATCTTCCTCAAGTTGTTAGGCTCTGTTTGGAGGAACTTAGATCTGATACCAATTGTTGGAAACAATGCAGATAACTGAGAGGGAGGGTGAATCAGTTATCCTACATTTCCTTAACTTTTTCTTTCTTTAACAATAGTACAACATCAAAACATATAAGCATAAATGAACATGAAAGTAGTAAAGAAATCAACACACATAACACAAGGATTTTTACGTGGAAAGCCCTGTTAAGGAAAAAACCACAAGGTGACTAACCCAAGATTGTATTCTCTGTTAAAAGAATAGAAGTACAAAATGGCACTTGCCAATTAGGGCTCACTACCTGAGCACACTGCTCACAAGAGGCTCACTGCCTACAAGAGACTTAATGTCTACAAGGTATATAGAATGTAATCAATTGTTTGAACTGATGAGAAGCATCCACATATGCTGAGGTTCAGTTCCAGTTAAGCTCAATACACTGATCCACTGCACTTCATTCTTCCTCTTCTTTAGTGCTGCTGTCCTGTCACATACTGGACCTATATTGCTACTTCCACACTACTTTCTGCTTTTCTTCACACTTCCCAACACACACCACACTACTTCATACCGAAATCAATCTGGTTCATATATTCACATCAAGGGATTTCAACATCTTCCTACACGGCATCTAGAAAACTCAAGATATTTCCAAACTCTGATCTGTTGGCTAAATCCATGCTTACTAAGTGATGCATATCAAAAAGATAGTTATAGGAGTCATCAATCATGTCGGCCAACCATGAACAATCCCTTAAGAAACTTGATTACCATCAATTTCTCATCTGGATTAAGATCTAATGCTCTATCGGTCAGTTCTTCCTCAGTCTACTCTGCCAAACAGGAACCCAACACTTAGGTGCTCATATCTTTTCATTCTTTCATCACCGGAGGCTCAATCTCTGGAATGTATCAGTCATGGTACTCCTCTTAACTTCACCAAGTCCTCACTTTGCTGAGATACTTCCTCTGAGAGATCCGGACCTGATTGTCAGACCTTGCTGCATGCTCTGTTCTTACTCAGCAGACCAAAATACCCTTCATTCTGACTTCCAGTATAGTCATACCATGTCCTGCGGATGTGTGGGATGGACTTTATTGCCATCAATGACAACACTCATGAAGCCACACAGTGTCTCTTGCCAACAGTTACTTGACGTATTATAAACGATTCTTAACATTAGGATGATATAGTCAAGTTAAGAATATATGTAAATTATGTCGACGGATTATGATGGAGAGACAAGCTCAACCCAATCACAATAACCATAATCCTTTGTTTAATAATATCTTTTTATTGAATAAACTATATCTATCTAATGTATAGGCGATGTTATGAGAATTATAATTGATGTAATTAATATATAGATGCCTTAGCATCGAATGAGGATAGTACCTCATAATGAGTTGATGGTTTAATGTTGGAGTAAGCCGAAGGATTATTTGTAGGAGAGTCTTCAATATCGTTAGTGGTAGATCGAACCACTCATTGTGCAACATTTAAAGGTTAGTTGAGTTTAAGGGATGTGTTGGCCATATCTTAGAAAGAGGACTATGGTTTTAACCGCCACAACCGATGAGTCTTGGAGTGGTAATCTCCCATCGACATGTAGGATTTACGCTTAAATATTGGTCTTTAGTTTTGATTTAACTGATGTGGACTATTAAGCTTTGATTAAAAAGTTTGTAACCAAACGTAGAGGAGGTGGGAAATGAGGCAACTCTGTAGGAGTCGTGCCTCCGTCATTATGACTAACGACTCATATGAGCCGATGTTATTTTATATTAAGGAGGTTAAAAAAACTTGTAGAGGAGACATGGGCGGGATTGAAAAAGGAGATACATAATAGAATATAGTAGCTGTGACAGTAGTTGAATACACAGTCTAGTGGCATCGACCTTGTGGATTATTCACACATCTCAGCCAGCTCAAGATTGTATACTTCCAGGTATTCCTCAGTTCATGTGTTATTAGAACCATGAGGAAATCGATTAGTTCATCTAAGACTATACATCGTAGTATTATAGGTGATTGTATGTGTTCGCCGATAAGGATTAATCTTCTGAATTTATGATGTGATAGTCGAAAACTATTAAGTATCAACTTAGGAAAATTTAGTTAACATTTTAAGTAAACTATTTTGAGCTATTTTCCTGTAGTCGATGAAGACAATGAATGTTATTTACATGGTTGATATTTGGTCATGCCAGTGAGTATATTGTTATAGTAGACTAAATCGACCATATTCTTAGTGATTTTTAAACCGTTGATCATACCCAATCCAAGAATGAAAGATAAATGAATATCTTAGAAGGAGAATGTCATAAGTTGTCATTAGCTTGAATAAATAGTCTTCTTTTGAATTAAGTTGGAAGTAAGCCAATAAAGAGATTGAGAATAACCATACGATAGACTCTCGAATGGAAGAACCATGTTTCCATACTCTCATTTTGAACCGTAAAGTAATGAGGTTATAATGATTTAACATATTGTCTTGTATAGGATATACATATATGCATAGCGGATAATGTTATTTAACCAAGAGTACTAGATTTATAAGAATTGTTAGTAACCTTTGTATCATATCAATGGTAGTAACTTAGAGATATTGTGGAAGATGGGATAAGGTTATTATGAGAATCCCATTTAAGACTAATTGTCTTTATTATACATGAAGAGACCCAATTCAATGGAGTAGGTTAAGTATACTAGAGAATGACTTTGTAGGGATATTTATACTTAGGATATGTTTTGTTTATAAACATTATCAAAGTTATTCTATGTTCCTTTGTATAGGAGACATTATTTATTTGAGAACTATAGTATTCTTAATCTCAGTAGTTAATCAAGAGTTAATTGTGAATCTAGATCTCCTAGATATAAGATATGGTTAAATTGCTATATCATATTAACAAGGGATATTAGGGTAACCCTAGAGTCGATTACCAACCAATTGAATGGTATGTCATATAGACTTACTCAAGTCAAAAGGTATTATTATTGTGACTCATAGATTAAACTATTGCATGAATAGGGTTGGTAAGAGATTTAAACTGCGAGAATATGACAATGTCCAAGTCGAGTAGGGGTGGGTGAACATAATGACTACATCCATTATGAATGATAGTGATATTAAAAACTTTGGCCAAAGTAATGCATTTATTTTCTACATGCATTGTCAGTTCACTGTATTCGGATTGCTCATCCTATTGAAAATTGTACTTAGCTAGAGGGTATCTAGGGTTGTATGGTTGATAGAGTTGAGTAGAATGCAACACTATGTACTCAGAAAACACAAATTACCACTGGTCACCTAAGGTCTATATTCCTCGCGAAGGGTAGGGCCACTTCTTATGTGGAAGGTGTGTGGGAGACCGCCGGTCTGTGGATGGAGGTAAATCATTGGAAAGATTCTCTCTCCAAGCAGGAAACATGCCAGGACTTGTGATAAAGATGTCAAATATTCAGATGCAGTATTTATTCCAAATTTGTATATGTAATGGTTTAACATTTGTAAACATTGTAAATGAAAAGACAATATGGGTTTATTGTATTTTGTAAAAGAAATCTTGTAATTGTAGTTACTTGATTATTTGTTGAATAAAAGAAAATTTTTCTCTATCTCATTTTTTTTACCTTGTTGAATTACTCTATCGTAAATTTATGCTTTTACTATGTTTTTAGAACGTGGATGTTACATACTATCCCATTTGAATGAGACATCCTTGTGGAGTAAGTGCAAGAAGGGTTGACATTTATCCACCAGTTGTGAAATGAACCGCCTGATGGACTGTAGCTTTCCCTGAAGACTTCTTAGTTGTTTAAGTTTCTTCAGAGGAGACATTTCAACAATAGCTTTGACCTTTGTGGGGTCGACCTCAATGCCTCGTCTTGATACAATATATCCCAGTAGCTTACCTGATGATATGCCGAAGACACACATCATTGGATTTAGCCTTAGTTGATATTGCTCTAGCCGACCAAATATTTGCTCTAACACTTTCAAGTGATCTACCCTTGTAGACTTACCTAGGAGGTCATCGACATAATATTCCATAATGGTATAAAACAAATTGTGAAAGATTACTGTCATCACTATTTGGTAGGTAGAGCTAGCATTTTTGAGGCCAAAAAGCATGACCTGCCAACAGTAGTTTCCCAAAGGACATGTGAAAGTCATTTTATCTTGGTCTTCAGGTGCGATCATGATTTGGTTGTAGCTAGAAAAATCGTCCATGAGGGAAAACATTTCATGGCTCGTCGTTAAGTCCATGATGATGTCGATGCTGGGTAAGGGGAAATTATCCTTGGGATAAGCTTTATTCAAGTCTTTGAAGTCTTCACAAATGCGACTACCCCCATTTGGCTTAGAAATAGGTACCAAATTTGAAACCCCCATTGCATAATCCACAGGACATATGAATTTGGCATCGAGTAGCTTTTCAAGCTCAACTTTGACTAATAGAGCAATCTGTGGGTACATCTTGCGCAATTTCTACTTGACTGGTTTAGCTCCTAGTAAAATTGATAGATGATGGACTACTAATGCAGGATCTAATCTTGGCATGTCGGCATAAGTCCATGCAAAGTTAATTGCCCTTTTTTGAAAGAATTTTGTGAAGTCCTTATGTTCCTGTTGAGACAAAGAAGTTGCCAATAATGTAACCTTGGGGTTTGGGACCGTGCCAAGATTCATTTCCTTAGATTTCTCCACCAATAAAGAAGACTTCTCCTGATATTTTGATGGTGGGGGAAGGTCAAATCTTTCATCCTTGGGCACCTCAGAGAGGTTTTCACTGTCAGATGCATCCTTTCTTTTTACTATTTTGAGATCGGAAGGTGCCTCAAAGAGGTTTTCACCTAAGGATCAATTTATTTTATTCATATTTTTTGTGACTGAAAGATTTGGAATTCTCCTCGAAATATGTGATAGGAGAGAGATCCATGACAAAACTTGCTTTATGGTCACCTTGGGGTATACCATCTCAAAGTCCCAAAAATTCTACAAGCGCTTCATCATTTTGAAAAGTGTCTAGGACAGAAGGCCCTTGTTGGTCCCAATCGATTAAGTCAGGATATACAAGGGAAACAGTTTGTGTTTTTGTTGTAGAGGTAAGGGATACAGATGAGATCATGAAGATAGAGGATTCCTGAAATAAATTAGTGAGGTGAAGGTGGGAATCATCAATGGTATCCTCCATAGAAGTCTCTTCTACGGGCCAAGCCTTAGCTACTTCGTCGAGTATAAACTAGATATTTGGGGAGCAGTACCCCCTTTCTGAATCCCAAACCATATTTATTAAGTTTCCTCATGACATATATGGGTTCTATAGTTCCTGCTCATGAAGACCAAGTCCTCCTTGTCCTTTATAGCCCATATTCTTTACAATGTGATGGCCATTGTTATACTTGTCCATAGGTAGGATAACCGGTTCCTTTTCATCTTGGAAAAGCCAAGAGGATATATCTTCAATGTGCTCATCTCCTAGGTTGTGTTCATGGATGAATACAGTTGGGGGTATAGGTTTGATGGCCTTCTTCTTGCTTACTTTCGCCACAAGAGGTTTGCCATACGACTTTGGTGATAAGGGCAAGTTCCCTACATAGCAAGAGTTTTGCAAGTCATACTCTCCAAACCTACGTTCTTGTACTAAACCTTGACCTTGGGTATGTCTTTCTTAGGTGATGTGGTAGATAAGGTGGTTGGATCAACATATGAGGATGAAGGATGAGCAACTTCATTTTTGGGTACTTGGTTGGAATTCCGGTATCTGCCTTGCATGGTACGACAAAATTTGAAAGGATTCATATCTCTGGGAATGGTAACTTTCGTACCATGGTAGGGGAATTTCAAACACTGGTGATATATTGAGGGTACAACCTGCATGGTGTGAATCCATGGGTGATCAAGGATGATGTTGTAGGGGAGTTCAAGTTCCAGTACCTGACACCAAGTTTCCACTAAGGCCGACCCCACTTTGATAGGTAAATGAATGACTCCCTCATATTCCCTTTCGGTGTCATCATAAGCCTTGATTGTCATTATTTTGGAAGAATCAATAGCATCAACAGAATATCCCAATTATTTTATCAGCTTTAAAGAACAGATATTGAGACCAGCACCACCATCTATAAGGACTCGATTGACTCTACGTTGGTGGATGTACACTTCGATGTGTAAGGCTTCATTGTGACATGAATTTTGGAAAGGTATATCTTGTTCTATGAAGACCAAGTGATGTGGAGATGTGATATGTTCTATCATGGCTTTGAATTGGACAATGTCAATGTTTTCAGGGATAGTTGACTCTTTGAGGGCCTTTTCAAGGGTGTCCCTATGCTTAGGTGAAGTGCGGAGGAGATCGAGAATGGAGATGAGAGATGGAGTTTTACCCAAGTGATCAAGTAGATTATACTATGAAGCGGGTTGACTGTTTGAGGTTGCCCCACAAAGTGTAACATGACCTCAACGGGTGGTTACAACACAGTCAGGAGCTTTCCCTTTGATGGTAAGTGTGGATATTGTACTGTCGCTAAAATGACCAACAACCGAATCATATATCCCTGACAAGTTATTTACACCTTTACCTTTATTGTTGGCATTGTTTCCTTTTCCATGAGGAGGGAATGGATCGTCATAAATACTGAGGTCTTTATTTGTTTTTTGTGGAGGAGTGCCATCAATGACAACTTCTCTATGATCAATGAGATTTTGGATGAGTGTTTTCAGTTTCATACATCCTAGTGTTTTGTGTCCTTTCATGTGATGGAATTCATAGTATTCGTTGTCCTTGTACCACACGGGTTTAAAAGCTGGTTCTTCGTATTTTCTTGCTTCTGGTAACGTGATTAAGCCGTTTTGTATCAATTTCTTAAGGACATTTTTGATGGGTTCCCCTAAGGGAGTGAATCTATGTTTGGTTGCAAAGTCTAGTTTTGGATTGTCTCTAAAAGGGGTGGCATTGTCCTTTTGCGGTGTTTGGAGTGTAAGAGGTGTTTGGACATGTTTGGCAACCACAACAACATCTCCAACAACATTCTTGTTTTTATCCCAAAAGTTGGGCTTGTCATTTGATGCAGGAGTATTGTGTTTTGTCTCTTTAAAGATTTTTACCAGTCCTTTAGTGATAAGGACCTTTTCTATGTTGGCTCCTTTTGAAATGACTTCCTCAAAGGAACTAGCACAATGCATTTGTAGCTGAAGGCTAAGTTCTTGGTTCAAGTTTTGGACAAATATGTTGACCTTTTGTTTTTCAAGTATTTGCCAAGGGCATCTACTGACCATGTTCCTCCACCGTTGCAAGAACGAGGTGAATGTTTCTTTGTTTCTTTGTTTGTTGTTACAGAAGTCTATCATGGAGACTTCTTGTTCAGTGTTAAATGAGAAATGGTTAACAAACATCTTGGCAAGAGCACTAAAGGATTTAGTACCTAGAGATAATCGTGAAAACCAATCCATGGCTTGCCCTCCAAGGCTTTGAGGAAAGAGGCGTAAGAGATATGTATCGTCGTGAGCGACCTCTAAATAAGCCACGTAGAATTCCTGTAAATGCTCTTGAGGATCGGCTTTTCCTTTGTATTTGTCGAATTTAGGTACCTCAAAAATTTTAGGAAAAGGGAGCATTGGGATAGTGCAATCAAACAGATAAGGAGAAACTTCCTTGAATGAGAAAGTCTTTTTGACACTGCCGAGTGTAAGATCAAAAATTTGTTTTTGCATTGTTTAGATTGTGAGGTCCATCCCAGATGGTGGTGGTGGTGGTGTATGATATTGATTGGTGGAAGAAGAAGGTGGTTGTTGATAGTTAGTTGGGGGTTGTTGATGGTTGAATGGTGGTTGTTGAAAGTTGGAAGGTGGTTGTTGGTAGTTTTGAGTTTGACGCTGTTAGTAATTAGATAGCGGTTGTTGATAGTTTTGGTTTGGAGGTTGTTGATAGTTGGATGGTGGTTGGTTGTAGTTAGATGGTGGTTGTTGAAAGTTGGAGGGTGTTTGTTGGTAGTTTTGGAAAGGATTAATGGGTATGTTGGCTGTGGAAGCTTGAGCAGGAGATACTTGTGGAGGAGTTGCACAAGCGTTGTTGGGAATATATGAAGATGTTTGTTGTGGGTTAGTAGAGAGTGGTTGTGTGGGATAGAAGAAGATGATTGTTGTAATGGATTGTTTGGGATAGAAGTTGTGATGTTTGAGGGAGGTGGCTTATGTAACTTAAAAATGGGATTGCTTGGACTAGAAGAAGGCCGTTTTAGTGATTTAGGAGAGGGGTTAGATGGTCATGAAGAAGATGGTGGATTGGACGTATGAGATTGGTGTTGGACACCTATGTATGATGGTTGTATGAGTGGTTCAATTGGTGTTGTGTGGAACATGTTTGTGAATGGAAGATCATCAATTGGAAAAGAAGGTGGTAATGTGGATGTTGTGGGTAATGAAGATGGATGACGTCCACTCCCGATGGTTATGGAGGTGCTAAAGACATCCTGCTCCCGGATTTGAGAAGTATCAAAATCGTAAGGCAATTTAGCTCCTTTTTGAGCAAGTAGATGGAAGTAATGATTGCAGTTTGATTCCAGAAGTTTGCTAAGTTTCTCCAAGATCTCGAGATTTTGTAGGTCATAATCGGATTCGAGGGATGCTTCATGTGTTTGTTGATGGAGATTTTGGGATGAAGAGGCACCTACTGTATACCCTATAGGAACAAAGACGTTAGAGTCCATGCCCGTGGTAAACTTTGATGCATCGATAAGTGCTTCAGAGGTAGGTGCCTCATATTGCATTGTAACGGATTTGGAATGTTTTCCATGGTTTGGTTTTCTTTTGATCGAGTGGTAGACATGTGATTTGGGGAATGATTGGCTTGGTTAAGAGGTATAAAATCTAGATCAACAGATTTTTTATGATGTTAGGATATTGATTATCTTCCTTGAAATAGACTAATGATTCTGAGACAAGACAAGATATAGTGAATTGGTCTATCTTAAAAGAATTAAGGTAGGTTGGTTCACTAGTTTGGTTGATGCTAATTGGTCTTATAGGTATAAGCTACAAGACAAACTAGGAGATTGTATGATCTAGATTTTAGGATTGATAATCAAGGTAGATGGGATGATTTGATGTGTTGAGGATGGTTTTGGGAATTGATTTTGGATGAAGATGGGGTTTGATGGTGTGTGAGAAATGATTGTGAATGAAGATTAGAGGGATGTTTTGTTTTTGGATTTTTTTAATTTTTTGACAAAGGAAAATTTAACTCTATGTTTTTGGATTTTGTGGGACTTTGGACAAATGAACAAGGCTAAAAGGTAAAGCTTTTACACTATGTTTTTGGATTTTGGGATTTTTGCAAAGGAAAATGGCTACAAGATAAAGTTTTTACACTATGCTTTTCGATTTTTGGAAAATGAAAAGGCTAAAAGGTAAAGTTCTATACTGTGTTTTTTGATTTTAGGATTTTAGGAAAATGAAAAGGTAAAGGTCTATACTATGTTTTTGGATTTTGTGGAGATTTTTGGCAAGAAAAAAACACAATAGACAAAAGTTACAAATGATTGTTTTCAACAAAAGTGTGTATGTTCGAGGCTCCTAAAAGCCCAACTTTTCACAGAAATAAACATAATTTGTAAAAATAAAAGAACTTTTTACCCCTAAAGACACGGCTTCACTACGATAATATCAGCTTACCACTTAGTTCTCCATCAACCTAATGTCATTCCATAAAGGTGTCATACATTTGCATCTTTGCGAGAGATGATAGGTAGGGATATCTCACCCTCCCCTCAGAAAGCTACAAGTAGGTCACAAGAGCTTATGCTAGCCAAGGGAATACTATCTCTTCTCAAGGGAGTCAATGGTGAGTAATCTTGGGGGTTTATACCAATTTCCCTTGCACTGATGATTACTGCAACGTTTGGAGGTGAAATGGGTAGTCACTATCTAGATGGTTCTTAGTCAATTTGGGGGACCAACGCCTTGCGAGCATACGGAAAGCTACTAAAAGATTTAACCAAACCTACTAAGAGTCTCATTTACCACCCACAATGCAAAAAACATTTTCACAAAGTGTTGGTATGCCTCTTTTCAATTTGGCACCGTAAGGCAAGGCTGACGCCGGTTAAGACTTGGCTTTTGCCTTATCCAATTTATATAGTGGTCTGAATGAAAGATTCGCTTAGGGTCATCCCTTTTGGATGAAGCACAATCCAAAAGCAGGCCCTTCTAAAGGATAACTGAAAGTAAAATCAAGCATGTCACGCAAGTGTTCAATTGTCCCATTATAAGAAAAAGAAGGTGTAACTAGACTAGGCACACACATGATTGTAGTTGTCAATTGTCCCTTAAGAAATTGAAGTGTTTACATTCATGTCCATTGTCCATTAAGAGATTGAAATGTTTACATTCATGTCCATTATCCCTTAAGAAATTGAAATGTTTGCATTCATGTCCATTATCCCTTAAGAAAGTGAAATGTTTGCATTCATGTCCATTATCCCTTAAGAAATTGAAATGTTTGCATTCGTGTCCATTATGCCTTAAGAAAGTGAAATGTTCCTAAGACTTAGTGTAAAAATGATTGTCTTTGGCAAACAACCTGCACCAAAATTGGATTAGTAGTCTAAATTGTTTAATGTTTTATTCGTCACACGATATATAAAGGGTACTAATGTCCACCTCTGAGGCCTTTCAAACTCAACGGTAAGCTTAGTTTTTGCTTAGGATGCCATTTGTGAAAGTTGATTCCTAAATTTTATCTGAAAAACACCTGAATCTATAACGAAACAAACTCAACAAATGCTCACAATATACTTGAGAGGCACATCATTTCTCATGTGTACCGGCAATTTGGCAGGATCCAGGGGATGCCTTAGGGGAATGTCATCTTTGCCCAGACATACAAGGAGTGTCCTCAATGGGGTCCTAGTGTGTCTTATGAGTAGACATGGGCAGAGTTTTTGCAGATACCATATCAGTCGTGGTCGATGAGGAGGATAGTTGTGGATGCAGGCATGACACAGGACCCATTCCTTCGCTATTCAAGACCTAGAGAGCGTGCCCCGAGACTAGATGATCGGGAGGAGGATGATAAGGGGTCACGACGACGATGCAGGCGATGAGGAGGATGAGGTGGCCGGGGTGGCAAAGATGGGGGTGATGATGGTGGAGGTAGCGGAAGAGGTGGAGATAGTGACAGAGATGATGGAGATGGCAAGAGGGTGAGACAACGAGTTGATAGAGATCTATTCCAACAGGCACAACTCTTACTGCAGAGACAGATACAGCCTCCCATACAACCTCCTGTATAGGGACAAGATGATGGGGTGATTGTAGGGTTACGAGCCCAGTTGGCTCAGCAACAAACTCAGCTAGCTCAGCAACAAATACAACTAGCCCAAAAGTAGGCTCAGTTGGGGTAGATGTAAGGACAAATCACCCAGTTACAGGGTGAGTTACAGACTGTGAGATTGGAGAGAGATACTGACATCCAGTGGTATACCAGGGCAGAGGGGCTGCTAGAGTAGGTACAATAGATTGCGGGATAGGGTCCCACAGGACAAACAGTGATAGAGATGGTGAAGGCTGGCTAGGAGATATTCTATTGGCAGTCACTCTATGAGCAGGCTATGCCCCCACAGTGGCGAGCATACAGTTTTCACCCTAGCTACTACAGAAGGTCACAGAGGACTTTCACAGAGAGTGGAGGGGTGATGGGGCCATCTAGGGGACTACCAGATGCAGGTGCAGGGCCATCAGGCGGTGGTCAGCCACAACAACCAGCGCCTTCAGGAGGTAGCCACTCTTAGGTTTTACTAGACATGTATCATTTTGCAACATCATTTTGTATACACCACATTGTGGACATTTCGAGATGCATTATTTTTTGATATCATTGTATACTTGGACATTATTATTCTTTTGATGATGATATATGATCATGCACTTGATGGACTATATATTATATGCTTTTATGGATGGACACTTCTATATGATGATTTATTATGATTATGGTTATATGCAATGCTGCTAATCATGTTTATTTGATTTTATTATGCACTTGATACTTATGTGACGTGATGTTTCTAGGAGCTACATGATGGACATGATGACTTATATGCATGTTTATGATCCTATATTTTTACTGTTTATGATGACCTAATGCATACACTCTGATGATTTAGATGTAACATATGATGTTTTAGTTGTTTTATTTATGGATGATGATCTAATATGCAAACACTATGATATGTTTTTGTGAGATTTTTTTTATTTATGAAATGTTTTGGTGACTCATGCATCTAAATGACAACATTATATGTAACACAAACATGATCTAAATGCTTATATCATTAATCCACGTAATGTGATGATACTATATGATGACACACCTATTTATGACATGCAAATGTATTATGAATTGTTTTTGTTGTCCCAAGTATACTCAATCATAAAATAATAGAACATGTAGAAGAATTGGACTTAATAACTGGGATAAATGGGTAACTTAGAAGAAATAACTTGGATAAATGGATAACTCAGATCTTGAGACACTTGGAATTTTGACAAGGATGAAATGCTTATAATGAATTGAAATGCAATTTGATATGTATGGATGTGGATTTTGTCATCTTCGTATACAAATTTTTGAAGTACTCTATTTCATCATTGAGATTTTAAAATGTTGTAAGAGAATACAAGCATCTAGGTATAATTAAACCATGACGACCTGAGTATTACTTACATGGATTTTGATTTAGCAAGTTAATACAAGCATCTAAGTATAATTAAACCGAGATGACCTGAGTATTGCTTGCATATCAATAGACAAGGATTACACATGTTTCATGTTTAGACCTCTGATGTACTTGATGATCTTTTACTGATCATGTCATTAGACAAGGCTTAACATTACTAAAGATAAACCCACAAACAACAAACAAAATAAAATAATTATGCCCCCATCATAGCATCTCTAGTTTTTGACATCTTTGAGTATAGGAGACATAATAACAAAAATCCTAATAATAAGACTTAAAACAACCATAAAACCTTCTTGCCATAGATATATGTTTTCTTGCAATAACTTGATAGAGTCATGTTTGATATTTTAGGCAGGCTGGGATTTGTGACGGTGTAGTTTAAATGTCTTCTTACCAAGACAATGTTTTTAAAGCTTGTTTCATTGTGCTGCTTGCTGTCTAGTGATAAAACCACAATCCAATTTGTTATCCTCTAAGTTGTAGCATTGAAAAATCCAATTCACTGACTAGGTTGAGGATTTCCCCTAGTCAAGTAATGGATCGATTTATTATGGATGAGCTGACAATAAACTAAAGTGACGGGCCCTAAGGGATTGACCTAGTGCCTCGGGGACTCATTGATTAATGGACTCGCCTACATGATGACATAGAGGCAACGTAGTTTGGGGTGAGGACTATGTGGACCTAAGACCTAAGGGGTGTGAAGCCTCAGGGGCTCATCGATGATGGCCTTGCCTACGTGATGATGCAGAGGCAACGTAGTTCAACCTTGAAGGCTGACACTGGTGATGGATGAAGATATGGATGAAGAATAGGTTTATGGTAGGATTTGGGATATGGATGAATGGAAGGAGCCTCAAGGGCACATTAATGATGGCCTTGCCTACGTGATAACTCAGAGGCGACGTAGTTCAGGGTTTGACGATAACTGACAATGAACCTGTGATAGAATGATAGGATGGATGACTTTATTGGATAAGGTGATAAGGGTGACAAAGCACCAAGCTATGATAGGTTATCGTTAGGTGGTTGCGAATGGATGTAGTTATTTGATGGATGCGGTAGGAAAGATGGACGTGGTTGGGTTTTTTCTAAAATATGGAGGAAGCGGTTTATCGCAAATAGCGCTTGTTTCCAAGTTTTCACCACTTGCCTTTTATTTGCATTATCACAAATAGCTCATGTTTTCTAGGCTTTCACTACTTGCTATTTTTTTTCACATCCCTTGTATTGGGGTTATTTAGGTGTAGACCCTTTGAAGGTGCATACTATTGATGGGGTCATCAAATAGTTCACCTTCTGATGTTGATAGCTGATAAGTTCCTGATCCATAGGCAACATCTATGACATAAGGACCCAACCAATTGGGTTCAAATTTCCCCTTTTTCTCTCTATCTTGTTGATTTATTGGATTCTCTCTTAGAACCAAGTCACCCACCTAAAAGACTTGTGGTTTGAGCCTATGATTATAACTTCTTAACATTCTCTGTTGGTATGCCTTAAGATGGTTGAATGCATGTTGTCTCCTTTCTTCTAGCAGCTCTAGTTCCTGGAGCCTAGATATTCTATATTACTCATCATTGATGAGACCCTTTAATGACACCTTGAGGGAAGGTAACTCAATTTCTATAGGTAGGATGGCTTCAGAGACATATATGAGGGCATATGGTGTCGCACCTGTGGGTGTGTGTATACTGGTTCTGTAGGCCCACAGAGCGAGGTTCAATTGCATATGCTAGTCATGGCCAGCATCATCGACAATCTTTTTGAGTATCTTTAGGATAGTTTTGTTTGATGCCTCAACCTGGCCATTACCTTGTGGGTAGTATGAAGTGGAGAAGCAATGTTGAATGTGGAATTTGTCACAGAGTTCTTTCACATCCTGATTCTTGAAAGGTCATCCATTATCCGTGACAATAGATAATGGAATACCATATCTGCATATGATGTAGTTGAGGATGAAAGAGGATATCTTTTTCCCTTTGATGTTAGTTAATGGAACGACCTTAATCCACTTCATAAAATACTAAGTGGCTGTGATAATGAATTTGTGGTCGTTAGAGGATGAAGGGTGAATCTTGCCTACTAGATCAAGTCCCCATTGGTAGAAGGGCCAAGGTGTCATTAAGGGTTGCAACTCTTGAGCGGGTGCATGTATCAGATTACCATGAATCTAGCATTTCTTGCACCATTTGACAAAATGATAAGAGTCAGATTCCATGCTCAGCCAATAGTATCCAAGACACATGAGCTTCTTCACCAAGGTGGGACTACTAGAGTGTGTTCTGCATATTCCTTCATGTACTTCACTCAGAGCGGTCTGATATTCCTCACTATTCAAACACCTAAGGAGAGTACCATTTAAACCTTGTCGATACAGGGTGTCTGTGATGATGGTATATCAGGATGCTTGGCGTATGAATGTTTGTTTCTGGTTGTATGATAGGTCAGGTGGTAGGATATTCTCTTTTAGATAGGTGTAAACTTTGCCATATAAGGGAGAATCGGACCCTACAATGTGGTAAATGGTGTTGGTTTCTGGGATTTCATAAGCAGGATGGGGTACTACCTCCACCAAGAACTTGTAACATGAATGATTTTCAGGTATGTCCAGGAGGGATGCAATAGTAGCCATTGCATTTACTGCTTTGCTTTCCAATCTTGGTATTTGTTCGAAGGATATCAGAACAAAATATTCCTTGAAGTCATCCACCATACGCTTGTATGGTATTGGCTTCTCGTCCTTAGTTTGATAATCATCATTTACTTGATTAATGATGAGTAATGAGTCCCCATACACATGAAGTTCTCTAACCTTCCAATCTACTGCCATCTTAATGCCAATGACTAAAGCTTCATACTCGGCCACATTGTTGGTGCATGGAAATAGAAGTCTATATGACTTAGGGATTGTATCTCCATGGGGTGTTACCAACAAGATTCTTAATCTAGATCCATGTTGAGTATATGGCCCATCAAAGTAGAGTTACCAGGATGTGGTAGTGATGTTAAAGATAGACTCATTTGGAAATTCAAAGATTAATGGGTTGTCATCTATCAAAGGTGCATCCGCCAGCTGATCTGCAATGACCTACCCCTTTATTTCTCTTCTATCTACATATTCAATATCAAATTCATTAAGTATCATGACCCATTAAGATATTCTACCTGTTAGGGTAGCTTTGCTGAGTAGGTATTTCAATGGGTCAATCTTAGCCACTAGCTTGATAGAGTGTGAGAGCATGTAGTGTCTCCACTTTGTGAAGCAAAGACAACTACAAGGATGCTTTTTCAATTGGTGTATATTGTAGCTCGTAACCTACTAGCGTCCTGCTGATGTAATAGATTGCTTGATCCTTTCCTTTGTGGTTTTGTTGTGCTAGCAGAGCTCCAAGAGCTATTGGTGTAGCTGAGATGTATAGTAGTGGCTTGCCCTGAATTAGAGGCATCAAGACTAGTGGGTTCATTAGATATTCCTTTAGATGCTGAAATGCTTGCTCACACATGTCATCCCATTTGAATGGAATGTTTTTGTGTAAGAGATGTGTGAATGGATGATACTTATCTGCCAGTTGAGAGATAAACCTTCTAATGGACTGTATCTTTCCTTGTAGAGACCACAATTGACTCAGATTCTTAGGTGGCGACATTTCCATGATTACTTTTACCTTGGTCGGGTCCACCTCTATTCCATTAGCTGATACAATATATCTAAGGAGTTTAGCAGATGTAACTCCAAAACCACACTTTTTTAGATTTAATCGTACATTAAATTGCTCGTCTCATGAAGATCTTGTCCAAGACTTGGAGATGTCCTTCTCTGGTGAGTGACTTAGCCAGGATGTTATCTGCGTAATCTTCCATGATGGTGTGCATCATGTCATGAAAGATTATAGTCATGGCTCTCTGATATGTTGCCCCCACATTTTTCAGTCCAAATGGCATGGTGTACCAACAATAGGTACCCCCTAGACATGTGAATGTGGTCTTGTGTTGATCTTCCAGTGCTATTTTGATTTGGTTATAGCCGGAGAACCCATCCATTAATGATAACATGGTGTGCCCTACCATTAGATCTATAATGATGTCTATGTTTGGCAGAGGAAAATCATCTTTTGGACAAACCTTGTTCAGATCTTTGAAGTCATTACACAGCCTAACTCTCTCATCTAGCTTTGAAATAGGAACTATATTTGAAATCCACTCCAAATAATCTATTGGTCTGATGAAACCAACATCTATTAGCTTCTTCAATTCTTCCTTTACCATTAATGCTATTTGTGGATGCATTTTTCTCAATTTTTGTTTAATTGGCTTAGCTCCTGGATCTAGTGAAAGATGATGCATTATAAGATCAGGATCCAATCCCAGCATATCAACATATGACCAAGCAAAGTTAATCTATTTCTACTTGAAAAAATTGGTGAATTTTGGCTTTTCTTGTGCAAATAACGATTGTGCCATATGGATTATCCTTGGGTTGTCTTATGTTCCAATACTGTCAAGTTCTGTTGGTTCAATTAGAATTAAGGACCTCTCCTGATGTGTTAGATTGGGAAGAGTGTCAAGCCTTTCATGCTTTGGCACCTTAGAGAGGTTTTCACTGTTGGATACGTCTTTTGTTTTTTTACTATTTTCACAATTTAACACTACCACAAAGTAATTTTCACCATTAGATCTATCTTTTATTTTCACATTTTTATGAATGAAAGGCTTAGCACTCTCTCCAAAATAAGCATTGTCATTGAGTTCTATGGCGTAGCCAGTTTTGTGATCCCCTACGTGTAGATGGTCTCTAAGTTCTAGATAATCGATGATAACATCATCATTTTGGAAATATCTAGCTCAGGGGTGGTGTCTTGCAAATCCCAGTCTATGAGTTTGGGATGCACTAAGGGTAACGGGTCATCAGGTTGATCTAGTTCGAAGATGGAAATGGTTAGAATGGAGGAGTCATTTGAATAGGTAGAGGTATTACAAGGTCTATTATGGTACTCTCCTCAAGTTGGTTCGTCAAGTGTGACATCGTACTCTCCTCATGAAGTTCACTTTCATCATATTACAGATTGAACTCTAGTGATCTAGCCCTAGAGCTTTGTTCCTCATGTGTCATATGAGTAGAGCCATATTGTTGACCGACTTCAACCCTTTTATCTTCACAAGACATTTCTGAGAGGTTGTCCCATTCATACTCATTTGAATCTATTTCACTAGCTTCTTGTAAGCGGTGAATTTGTTCCACTAAGTTAGTGGTAGTTGTTTCTTTGTCTTTTGCATGGATTTTATCCTTACCTTTGATCTTCTCTTTACCCTTGTATCCTAACCTAGTAGTGTCTCGATCTGTGGAGGTAGAGGGTTGGATTGGTTCTATGAGACCATCTTTCCTTAATCCTATGGGACCATGTCCTTCATATCCCATCCTTTGTAAAATAGAAAACCCTTGACCATATTGTTCAATGGGTAGCTTAGGTTGATGGTCATTTGGTGTGGTTTCACTATCTTCATCTTTGTAAAGCCACTGTAAGACATCCTTTTCATCACTCTCATCTGATAGGTTTCCCCATCTAATGAAAGGACCCTTAGAAGTTTCCAATGACTTGGTCTTGTTCAATAACGACTTTCCATAGGATTTTGGTGATATAGGCAGTTGTGCGAGTCAAAAATTTTGCTCAATGACATATTCTCCAACACCCTTGTCTTTGACTTTGACTTTAATCTCTGATGTTTTGGAGGTAGAAGTTAGAGAACTTGGATCCACATGGTTTGAAGAATAGGAAGCTACTCGATTGGTGGGGATTATAACTTCTAGTTTTGATTGGATGGTGTTGCAATACTGGAATGGATCAGGGTCACCTTGTATGGTAATTTCTTGGCCATTGTTTGGGAACTTGATACATTGATGTTATGTTGATGGAACAACCTTCATAGCATGGATCCAATGTCTTCCTAGAAGAATGTTATATGCTAGCTTCATGTCTAGAACTTGGCACACAACATCTCTCTCTACTGGTCCAACTCGTATTGGCAATACCACAGTTCCTTTGGAAGTTCTCTCTTCTTCATCATATGCCTTGATGGTTATTTTAGTTTTAGGATCAATGACATTTTTTGAAAACCCCAAATGCAAGGATTAACTTTAACATGCATATGTTTAAACCAGCACCTCCATCTATTAGGACCCTTTTTATTTGATGTTTGTGGATTTGGGCCTCAATGTGGAGGGATGCATTGTGTGGTTGGTTGATGGACATGTCATCTTTCTCTGTGAAAGATAAGAAATGCGGTGTGGTTAGATGACCCACCATAGGTTGGAATTTCTCTTGGGTGAGGTTGGTAGGAACAATTATTTCCAAGAGTGCCTTCTCTAGGATGGCTTTGTGAGATGGGGATATGCGCAATAACTCTAAAATGGATATGTGTGTAGGTGTTTTATGGAGTTGATCAAGGATGGTGTATTGGTTTGACGTGGAAGATGACTTGGATGGAGCCCCTTGGAGAGTAATGTTTCCACGATGAGTGATCACATTACAGTTGGGCTTATTATTGATAGTGATTACATTGATGTGTGAATCACTTTGTGAGATATGATTAACGGTGTATTCGTAAGAAACATTATTATAGTTTACTCTATCTACACAGTTGTTTTGGTTGGATGGTCCTCCTTTTTCATAGTGAGGAAGAGGATTTTTGAATGCTATATGCTCATCATTAGAGGTATGCCCTTCAATTGATATCCATTTTTTATTCAACAACTCTTGAATGGCATGTTTTAGGGCTTAACAATCATTAGTTTTATGTCCTTTATTTCGGTGATATTCACAAAAGTCAGAATCACTCCACCAAGAGGGTTTAAATTTTGGTTCATAATCTCGCACCGGTGGAAGTGTTATGAGGTTGCCCCCTATTAACTTCCTAAGGGCGGATTCAAGAGACTCTACTAGTGGTGTGAAATTTCTCCTAGGAGGAAAGTTGGTAGGTCTTTGCTCATTACTTTGAGGCTTGTTGGATGGTGTATTGTTTTGTGGTTTTGATAGATTGAAGATTGGTTGCTTTTGCACCACATTTTTGGCATCTAACACACCATCATTTACAATGGGTTTGTTCTTGGTCCAAAATCGTGACTTGTCTGCATTGTTGTTAGAACTAGGGGTGTCTTTGTATAGCTTAATTTGCCCCTTTGTTATCAAGGCTTTCTCAACGAGTAGCCCCATTTCAATGACCTTACTAAAAGCAGTTGGGCATTATATTTGGATTTGATAACTCAGTTTCGTGGTTAGGTTGTGAACAAACATTTATATCATTTGTTTCTTCGGTATGTGGTAGGGACACTTGCTTGCAAGTTGTCTCCATCTTTGTAGGAAAGAGGCAAAGGATTCTCCCCTCTTTTGCTTGTTATTACAAATGTCCAACATGGATATTTTGTGTTCGATATTGTATGAGAAATGTGTTACAAATTTATCCACTAGCTCATCAAAAGTGCAGATGCTGGGAGGTAGGTGAGAGAACCATTCCATTGCTTGGCCTCCTAAGCTTCATGGGAATAGTTGCACAAGATATGTTTTGTTGTGTGCAACTTCTAGGCATGTTGCGCTAAATTCCCTTATATGATCTCTTGGATCACCTTTTCCTCTATACTTGTTGAATTTTGGAACCTCAAACCTTGAGGGAAAAGGTATCATGAGCAAAGACTTATCAAAGGGATATGGTGAAATATCCTCAAGGGAGTAGTGTTTTGTGGTTGTCCCACTTTGGATACCTACCAACTATTTTTGCAAGGCTTGTATTTGTGTTGTTAATGTGTCCAAAGGATTGGGTGTATCCTTAGCCTTTTCTGATTTAGAAGCATCTTTGTTAATTTTGGATTCATCATTGTCAATTTTGGGGCCATCTTTCGAAGACTTTGCTTCATTTGAGGAGTTGGTTTCTCTTAGATTTGAGACATCAAAACCTGCGGGCAACTTGGCTCCTTGTTGAGCTAACATGAGAAAATACTTATGATGATCCATGGCAACAACCCTATCCATTACCTTTTGAAATTTTGGATCTTGAACTTGTTTAAGGATTTCTTCTTAACTAGTTTCCTCATCATCAGAATTGTGCCCACTATTGTGAAGCGAACCCATCTTTTGTTTTTGTTTCACTTGGGACCTAGCTTGAACCATGCAATTTTGAGATGTGGGTGAAGTTGGATTGTGAAACTTGGTGAAATTGGTTTGGTGTTTTGGTATGATATGATTTAGGTGAATTGGATTGGATAAACTAGATTTTGCTAAGGTTTTCTATTAATTCTATTTGTCCAAACAAGGTGGTCTTGAGCTATAATGGTAATAGCTATCAAAGTGTCGATATAAAAGGTAGTCAAAATAGGGATAGATTATCACCACTATTGATATAGACTATTCTTTTATCAAGATGGGTAAGTGCAAGAAGATGGAGGGCCAAAAAGGGGTCTTAAGTGGCCACTTTTTTTTTCTTCTGAAATCAGGAAATACTAGCCTTGGATGAGAAATTGAGCATAGTTACACTCAAAATTTGGAGATGCAACCAAAACAATGTTCGTAGTGCTTCAAGTCTACTTTCTAAACTACTATTTTTTTGTTTGAAAATGACATAGATTAAGGGGTTCAAAAGAAGGAGCCACATAAATTGGTGTTGTTTCTGTCAAAAAAACATAACATAACATGTTTTGTGGCTCCCTCAAAAGGTCAACTTTTTTTTTGTATTTTTAAAATCACTTCAGTGAGAAATTAGATAATAGCATGTAGTTTATGCCTGATTTTTCTAATAATTTTTTGATGAATATTTGATTTTTTACTAATTTTCAAAGTGGACACATCCTAAAAAATAGAATTTTGGCCGTGCTACCCCTATAAATTTTGAAAACTAATTGAAAATCATTTTTTTCTTTTTTTTTTTATATTTGTAGAATGGAGTCTAGTTTCTAAATATGTAATTTTTTTGAATTTTCAATGAATAGTTAATTTACAATGAAAAAAAGACCAAACAGTGGTTTTTGCCCAAAAACGAACACACAAACAAAAGAAATTAAAGATGAAAGGCTTAACATTGTTAAAATGTGAAAAAAATCACATCGTCAAATAGCTAAGAGAAAGCCTAACATTACCCAGGTGTTCAATTTGTTCGACTTGAAACACGTGCAAATCTGAGGGTTAGCACGAATGAAATTATGTGAAATCTTGAAGAATATGGAAAAACACGTCTGTGACTGTTCAAAAGGCACTCCAAGCCTTTGGGTTGGAAATCCAAAGCAAATCCCAAGCCCAAGGCTTGGGATTCCCAAAGCAAAACATAACGTGAGCGTGTTATAACGCACTCGCGTTATGTTTTGCTTTGCATTTTTCCTTTTCTGCAAAACTGTGTTGTTTGTCATGTTTGACATAATGCGAGCACGTTATAACGCGCTCGCATTATGTTCCCCTTAAATTTTTTTATGTTCAAGGCTATTAATTATGTATGTATGTATGTATACATATATGTATGTATGTATCTATGTATGCCTATATGTATGTATGTATAGTGTCGAGGGCAGAGGAGGGTAGATATGGGAGTGAGCCAGATAGGGGAGGAGAGGGGTGGATAAGGATTGAGTGATTAAGGTTTAAGGTTGAGGGTTGAGCATTTAGGGATAGGATTTAGAGTTTAGGGATAAGGGATTAGAGTTTAGGACCTTGAGGGATTAGGGTTTAGGGTTGAGGCTTTAGGGATGGCGTTTAGGGTTAAGGGTCAAGGGATTAGGTTTAAGGTAGAGTATTGAGGGTAGAGAGATTAGGGATAGGGTTTAGGGTTGAAAGTCTAGGGTTGAGGGATTAGGGTTTAAGGTATAGTTTAATAGTTCTTGTGGATAGAGCCAGTAAACAATGGGAGATTATTTGTCTGTTTCATAACAATATACCTTCCCTAAGTGCAGGGTGGACAACAA
This sequence comes from Cunninghamia lanceolata, assembly GCA_027924645.1. NCBI lineage: Eukaryota > Viridiplantae > Streptophyta > Pinopsida > Cupressales > Cupressaceae > Cunninghamia > Cunninghamia lanceolata. Next base: position 1,785,021 of record BSBN01000385.1, read on the forward strand.
GAAACATAGATGTACCCCAATGCAAATCTTTTCTCATAATGATCATCCTTCTTATTTCAACTGTTAATTACTCACTGTGGATGTACCATACGCAAAGCTTTTCTCATAGGGTTTAAGGTATAGTGTCAAGGGTTGAGGGTTTATTGATAGTGTTTAGGGTTGAGGGATTAGGTTTTAGGGTTGATTGATTAGGGTTTAAGGTATAGTGTTGAGGGTTGAGGGTTTAGGGTTGAGGGATTAGGGTTTAGGGTTGACAGATTAACATTTAATGTTGAGGTTAGGGTTAGAGTGTCGAGGGTAGAGGGATTAGGGATAGGGTTTAGGGTTGAAGGTTTAAGGATTGAGGGTTGAGGCTTTAGGGATGAGGGTTTAAGGCTTAATATATAGTGTCAAGTGTTGAGGATGTAGGGATATGGTTTAAGTTTTAATGGTTAAGGGTTGAGGGATAGAGATTAGGGTTTAAGGTATAGTGTTGAGGGTTGATGGTTTAGGGATAGGGTTTAGGTTTGAGGGATTAGGGTTTAGGGTTGATGAATTAGGGTTTAATGTTGAGAGTTGAGGGTTAGGGTTGAGGTTGAGGGACAGGGTTAATGGTCAAGGGATTAGGGTTAAATAAGAGTGTCAAGGGTAGAGGGATTAGGGATAGGGTTTAGGGTTGAAGGTTCAATGATTTAGGGTTGAGGCTTTAGGGATGAGGGTTAAGGGATTAGGGTTTAAGATATAGTGTCAAGTGTCGAGCGTGTAGGGATAGGTTTTAGGGTTCAAGTTTTAAGGGTTAAGGGTCGAGGAATCAGAGTTAAGGGTTGAGGGATTAGGGTTTGACGTTGAGGGTTGAGTACATTGAGGTTTGAGGGTTAAGGGTTTCGGGATAGGGTTGAGGGTCGAGGGATTAGGGTTAAGGGATAGGGTTGGAGGGTTTAGGGATAAGGGATTAGAGTTTAAGGTATAGTATTGAGTCTGTTGAGGGTTTAGGAATAGGGATAGCATTTAGGGTTAAGGGATGAGGGATTAGAGTTGAGGGAGGACGGATTAGGGTTGAGGGTTGAGGGATTAGGGTTTAGCGATAAGGTTTAGGGTTAAGGGTTGAGGGATTAGGGTTTAAGGTATAGTGTTGAGGGTTTAAGGTTGAGGGATTAAGATTTGACATTGAGGGTTGAGGCTTTAGGGTTTAGGGTTTAGGGATAGGGTTAAGGGTTGAGGGATCCGAGTGAAGGGTTGAGGGATTAGGGTTTGACGTTGAGGGTTGAGGGTTGAGGTTCAAGGGTCAAGGGTTTAGGGATAGGGTTGAGGGTCGAGGGATTAGGGTCAAAGTAGAGTGTGGAGGGTATAAGGATTAGGGATAGGGTTGGAGGGTTTAGGGATAAGGGATTAGGATTTAAGGTATAGTATCAAGTCTGTTGAGGGTTTAGGAATAGGGATAGCATTTAGGGTTCAGGGATGAGCGATTAGAGTTGAGGGATGACAGATTAGGGTTGAGGGTTGAGGGATTAGGGTTTAAGGTATAGTGTTGAGGGTTTCTATCGTCAAATGTATATTTATGGGTTTGATTATATTGATTGCCTCTCCAGTTTTGAGGTGTGGATGTTTTGGAATCAATCAGGAAGTCTTCATGAGACTTTGTGGAAGTGGATTGGCAATCGCTTGACAAAACCCCTACTATTTATGCTTGGATAAGGATTTGTCACAAACTAGAACTTCTGCTTCCAAAGAAGATCTGTCTTTCTTCCTCGATGGGCATTTTCTATCAAGAACTTGATTATGAGGGCTTGCCCCTTCATTGTTATGCCTATCATATGGCGAAGCATCTGGCAAGCTCTTGCAGGAAACAAGAAAAGTTCTCCCTCAAAAACCTTGTGGTCATTCAAGTCTGAAAGGGAAGGTTTGGAAAGAGAAATGCACAGGATGTGATCAATCTATAGCAGGACAAAACGTGAGCGCATTATAACGCGCTTGCGTTTTGTCTTGCTATAGAAATGGTAAAAAGTGTTGACCCCCGTGATCCAAGCCCACATGCTCTATTTTCATACTGATTTTGTGCGTGCTCCGTCTGACAAAAAAGAAGTGTTTTCATGCTGTTGGGAAGTTCACATGCACATTTGACACATTGTACCACCTTTGCATGATATTTCCACCACCTTTTCTGCTTTGCCAACTTGAGAAGGAGGAAATAACATAGTTTTCACACCAAGTTTGATATATATCTATTCAAGTTTCAATTTTTGTAGTGTTGCAATGTTAATTGTGATTCAATTTTAGGAATTTAACATTATAGATTGGTTAAAAGTATTGTTGTTAGTAATTATATTTGAGTGTTATTCAATTTAACATTGAAAATGAAGCAAGTGGTGAAAAACTCAAATTGTTGAGGAGTTTGATGCAAGAAGAAAAAAACACTACATAATTGGCTACTCTCTCCATTCGAATCTTCGTTTTTTAGGTATGTCAAGTCTTTAAATGCATGTTCTTTACATTTTCCTTAATTCAGACTGAATTACTTTATCATGCTTTAGAATACATGTTTAAAATAGACACATTCCCAATCAAGAAAGCAGCCTACAATCTCACATGATGCCATGTATATTTTCTACACTTGGGCTCTTTAATAATTATGTGTAATAAACAAACCTTAACATACCATGATGTCAAACTATACAAGAATAAATCCTTACAACATAATAAAAATACAATCCCACTATTATCTTGTATTCATTTCTTAGGAAGTAATATTGGTCTCTTTATCATGACATAGACAAATTCTCCATCATGCTGAGGAAACGATCAAGAATTAAACCAACACAGGAAGAGATAGAAACTAAGAATGCAAAGAAAATAGTGGCTATGAGGGAACTTCGTGAGAAGAGGAAATTGGACACGATAAATGAAGACATACCAATTGAAGAGGAACCACAACCATCATAAAGAGATATGGTATTGGCGGCACAAAGAGAACGAATGCAAAAACTTCATGCTATGAGAGATTTGAATACCATAGTTGGAGACACGTCCTCTACCGCAAGTCAACATGTAGGGACACCATCTACCACATCTCAAGTTGAGAGTACATCATCACTCACATGTGATGAAGGATGTACGCCATCGTTCCCAGCTCAACCTCAAGGTATGTCATCTATTCCATCTTTGATCAAAGGTATGCCATCTAGCGCATCTCATTTAAATATTGATGAAATTCCTAATGTTGAGATGAATTTACCTAACTTAACACCACCTATAATTTTGCTTAGAAAGCCAAAGTATTTGATTAAAGTTGATGAGAATATTTTGCAGCCAATGGAAGGTAAGATTCCAAAATGCACTTGTAGAAGATATGCTCATAAGATTTGGAGATTGTTCTTTGAAAAGTTAAATGAGACTACAAGATGTCAACTATTCATTGAAATGATGCGAAGTATAAAGTATAGGTCCATCATGAAGATTCTTGGGTTGGGTTGAGAACATCAGAGGCTTCAAGTGAAAAATCTATTGTCAAGAATCTAATGAGTGCATATGAGAGTGTGGGTAACACCTCACGCACAAAAGATATTAATGCAACATGGCGTGTGATTACATCGACTATAGTAAGTAGTCAAACGAGGAAAGCTCATCTCATTAGAAAGACGAGTCAAGAATTGAGAATTAATAGGAAAACTTTATCAAGAGCCGTTGGAAGACGCCAAAGAATTGAGGACACTAATGCCAATGAATTATGGGCGTTCTCGGGGAGACTACCACGAAAAAGATAAACCAATTGTTGAAGCATTGAGATCACTAATTAAAGACTTTTGGAAGAATTACACAAGGGTATCTTTGAACAAAGGTGTTGACATTTCTTCTGAATCAGCATTAGGGTTTGCCACTTCTAATGCACAGGCAGATTCAGGCCAACTGAATACAGGAGGTTGCGTGAGCTCCTCCCCTTCACTTCTGGTTCTGCCGCACCAAGGGGGGTATCCCTATAACTCAAGATGTAACCTTGACTAGCTCAAAGATAGAAGGATCTAACTTGACAACAACAGGCAGAATACTCTCATGTATGGACCAAGATCTGTATGATAGATCACAAGGCTGGCAACATTCTTGGACATGATGTCTGGTTGGGTATGAGAGCATGCAGGGGGTTCCTAATCCTACTCCTACAACTAACAGGTGGAAGTATGAAGTGTTTTGATATGAATTTGGATGCAAAGCTGGACATGGTGTATAACACAAAAACACAGCATGATTGGTGCCTATCCAGGGCTTGGAGTCGGTAGACATACACCTGTGAATGATCAGCATAAATAGCTAAAACTGGATTTCAGGGGGATACACATGATATCTGCCCTACAGATATCTCCCAATATAGAGTGTTGAGCTATCTCTACTTATGGCATCCCTACTGCAGTATACCCTTCCCAATGTTCAACCTGAAAACAGTTTAATCTGCCCCTTGAGCAGAGGTTAAAAGATCAGACATTCAACATAGGAATTCTATGCTCTAGAATCTAAACATAAGCAAACATCCAGATCCAGAAGAAGGATACATGCAATACTGGAGACAGAATTAACACAACACATGCTAAGGTAGCATTACTCATATAAGATCAACCATGAAACCAGTGGATTCATGCCAAGTCCTACAACAGGAGATACATAAACTCACAAGAAAAACTGTACAGAGCAACCAGATCAGCTGGTTTTGGATTACAGAGCCAAAAATCTACAACTTTCAACAACCTTGAATGAATAACACCCTCTGCATTATATAGCAGGAAGGTGCCTTCAGCATTAACTACCAGGTTGACCATAACTCCCGCCAGACACACGGTATCATGAAAATGGCGCTCAAACACACTACCAGATTGGCGCCCAAACATGAATGCAGCAGGTAGGGGAGGAGACAGGAAGATATCTCGAGCCCTGCGCCACTGTCCGCTGATTGACACCTTCAGTCGGGTACCAGATCGACCCACGCCATCGCCCATACCTCTGCAACCTTCGCCATTAATGGCGCACCAACCCGCGGCCTCGGGAAGAACATCATACAGACTATCGCAAGCATTTCCCGCCGAGATTCATCATCATGATATTTGAAAATGCAGGATAACAATATCCCACATGCACCCCGCGATGACCTCAATAACACTTTATATACTAGGTCATGAGCATATATCATGTCGGTGCTTTTGCTCCTGACGACATTAGTATATAACCTCATCATCATCATCCCTCAGCAGCATGATATCCTGTTGTTCGAAATATCACCCTGACGTCATCATGATATTTGAAATATAACCTGCATGATAATCGGCACAACCTGATCCATCGGAGGAACATCCTCCTGCTGAGCTTATACCAAAAGTCTGGCCGATGATCATCCTGATGACGTCATCATCATATCCTGCTGACGTCATCATCATATCTGCCTACTGCACACCTCCTCATATCCGGATGACGTCATCATCATGTTTGCAAATATCAGGAAGTCTCTTCAAGATGATTAGTGTTAGAAATATGACCCCCGCGGGACCTTGATGACGTCATCATCATATTAACATCATCATGATATTCGGAAGACAACCGGATATTTGGAAATATCCTCCTGATGTTCAAATATCAGGTTGCACTGTAGCTCCTCTATAAGATCGGGGCGATAACTGAATATGATGATGCTGCTTGAAAAGATCACCCCCAGTAGATAATGCGCGAAGCTAGCAGGCGGATATCTCCTTAATATTAGCATCATCATGATGCTCGAACAAACAAACATATATCCGGGTGATATGAAAATATCACCCCCTCCTTCGGAATATCATGATGCAGATAGGCAGAGAAAAAGATATCACCCTGAGATAAGGATGACGTCAGCATCATCAGGATGAAGAAACAACGAACAAGAAGTGATACAACATCATCAGGATGATATTGACTAAGATCATCCTGACGTTCAAAATATGATGACCCTAGTGAATATCGGGTCGCACTTAGAACTCTTCAACAACATCATCAGGATGATATTAACCAAGATCACCCGATGATAAAAACATCACCCCGGCGAAATATCATGAAGGCAGAAAATATGATGACCTCCGCACGCAGCAGGATGAAAACTGGAAATATCATGATGATGACGACGACCCTTAGGATAAAACAAGTTAGGTCGAGCAACTCAAAGAATAAGCAACATCATCATCATGCCTGCGCAAGGTGATAAATGGAAGATCACCGGAGACTTTGAAGAATCACCCTCGTAAGCAGATCAGGGCGCACTGTAGCTCGTCAGCATCATCATGATAAAAACCAATCATCACCCCATACTTCAATATGATGATGACGATGAGAAACCGGTCGACGGAGAACATGATGATGATGACCATCATCGAAACAAACATGATGACGATGACCTCCTCCTCAAGAAATATGATGCTGCAGTTGAAAAATGCTGAGGAGGTCCAACACTTAGAAAAAAAATGGGCAAGAAGATAAAGGCTTCAAATGAAGAAACCTCCTGATCATGACAAATCAACCCCAGGTCAAAATGAGTGTCAACAGTGGCTCTGTCTGGGGACGTGCAGGTGAAAACCTGCAGCGAGAACCCCAGATCTCTGGGATGCAGACCAGTCCCTTATCCATTGGGCACAGAGTCAAATACTGCACTGACCTGCATCACCAAACACACTTGATGGCCTAAGGCCACCAAGAAAAGAAAAACATGTATCTCCCTTTGTCAAATATCTTGTTTTCATCTGCATGCACTGGGTCAAGCTTGGAGATACTACAAAGATCCACCCACAAACAAATCTTGTCGTCTGCATATTCAATCCTCTGGTTTGGCTTGTCATTATCACCCCTGTGCAGATAACCTTCAGCATCATGTGCCATGTGGGTGTAGAATATATCAGGCAATGCATACTCAAATGGTATGGAATACAGGTTATCATCTGTATCATCATCTTGCATTGCAACATGATCTCCTAGCTGGACTGCAAATAGGAAACACTCAGAGTCCACCACACAACTAGGAAGATCAAGGCTCATTGTATTATATGCTGGCTCATCAAAAGAAAAGCTTTCAAAATCACAATTGTGTACATCATGTACACAACCATCTGGTACACCAGGCTGGAAAAGATCAGGCTCTGGCATCTCTTTCAAATCAGGCACATCTTCACAGTCACTTACCTGATGTATGTTGTTTCCTCTTTCATCATGATGAGAAATAGAATCCAAGCCAAAAATAGTGTCTAGATCCCCACCATACTCAGACAGATCCTCATCACCATATGTGTCATAAATGGGTGACCCAGGTGCATCAGTTTCATCAGAGTATGCCATTTGTTCATGGGCAGCAGAGCACATCTCTTCATCATCAATGGATTCATTCTGTGGAGGAGTATCAGCCTGTGTGTCATAAGCAAAACAGCCATCAAATGAAAAACAATCATGCTCTGAACTAGCACTTATTTCAATTTCTGACTGCTCTTCATGATCTCCATGTGTTTGAAAGATAGGCAATGGGTCACACATAGGACTGCTTCTCTGTTTGCTTATATCTTCTCTGTCTTGAGTACAATACTCACAATTTTCTCCACAGGTCCATTCTAAAAATTGCTCATTGCTGTCCACAACCTCATTATTGTTTTCATGGTCAGCTGCCTCATCATTGCAATGGGAATCCTCATTAGTCCTTTCACTGGCATCCTCAACTGGTAAACAATCCAGTTGAGCAGTATTGTTAGCATTATGTTCAAACACAGCAGTCTCAACCTCTATGCTTTTATTTTCATTTTTATCTGCACATGATGCCATAATCATTTGGTCATTTGCAGCCTCATAACCATTTCTCACACCAAGGCCTGGGGACAGGGGTTTCAGCAGGTATACATTTCTGGTTTTTTCTATCTTTTCTATGAACCTGTATGCCATCTGCATACTTGTCACCTTGAAATCCCTCAGTATTGCACTAAAGCCCTCCTCAAAAGCTTCAAAGAACATGCCAACACAGGCTGAAATATCAGGTCTGAAACTTTCAGGGACATGTGAAAGGGCTACTGCAAACCTATGACTGAAATCAACACATGGCTCTTCATCTTGTTTTCTGATTCTCATCAAGTCTGCAACAAGATCAGCCGGTTCTTTTGCAAATTCTTCTTTGAAACAGTCAGCAAGTTCATCCCAACAGGCAAAGGATCTCTTTGGAAAGCTCAAATACCAGTCTTTTGCTTTTGCATCAAAGGACCTAACAAGAAACCTCATCCACATATCCTCATCTTTGAATGAATATTTTCCCATAAAACTTTGAAAATTTTGGATATGTGCATTCCCATCACAAACATTGTGACCACTAAATCTAGGCATCTGACAGTATATCCTAGCAGGCATAGTTTCTACTCTATAATCCACCCATGACAAATCCAGTTGGTCATACAAAGGATCAAAAGGGCTGACAGGAGGTTTAGCTTTCTGACTGGCAGACACAACAGGGTTACTGCTTCTTAACTGGGCCTGCTCAGCCTCTAAGAATATCAACCTATTTCTTATCTCTTCTATTCCTTTATCCAACATTTCACCACTGAGTGTGGGATAACTCATACTTGGATTCATAAAAATCTTACTCTTAGACATCCTTTGTCTGTCTAAGACCTAAGGCTTCCCCTGGCATCTAACCTATGCAATAAAACAGCAAATATAAAGGAGAAGGAACAAGGTACCTTTTCTCATACAGATGCAGGAATATGTACAACACATTTTTGTCACATCACATATATCCATCTTTCATGTGCATTGGGATCTTTTTTGCAGAGTCGCCACCTCTCCAGAGAGGATAAAATTTACAGCAGCTGAAAGCTACTTTTCCAGGTTCATTCCACCAGCAGAGCAAAACTTCACCAGAGACTGCGGGATATCACTTTACATTAACTCCCCCAGCAGAGTCGCCATTCTGTTGACATTTCTTCTGAATCAGCATTAGGGTTTGCCACTTCTAATGCACAGGCAGATTCAGGCCAACTGAATACAGGAGGTTGCGTGAGCTCCTCCCCTTCACTTCTGGTTCTGCCGCACCAAGGGGGGTATCCCTATAACTCAAGATGTAACCTTGACTAGCTCAAAGATAGAAGGATCTAACTTGAAAACAACAGGCAGAATACTCTCATGTATGGACCAAGATCTGTATGATAGATCACAAGGCTGGCAACATTCTTGGACATGATGTCTGGTTGGGTATGAGAGCATGCAGGGGGTTCCTAATCCTACTCCTACAACTAACAGGTGGAAGTATGAAGTGTTTTGATATGAATTTGGATGCAAAGCTGGACATGGTGTATAACACAAAAACACAGCATGATTGGTGCCTATCCAGGGCTTGGAGTCGGTAGACATACACCTGTGAATGATCAGCATAAATAGCTAAAACTGGATTTCAGGGGGATACACATGATATCTGCCCTACAGATATCTCCCAATATAGAGTGTTGAGCTATCTCTACTTATGGCATCCCTACTGCAGTATACCCTTCCCAATGTTCAACCTGAAAACAGTTTAATCTGCCCCTTGAGCAGAGGTTAAAAGATCAGACATTCAACATAGGAATTCTATGCTCTAGAATCTAAACATAAGCAAACATCCAGATCCAGAAGAAGGATACATGCAATACTGGAGACAGAATTAACACAACACATGCTAAGGTAGCATTACTCATATAAGATCAACCATGAAACCAGTGGATTCATGCCAAGTCCTACAACAGGAGATACATAAACTCACAAGAAAAACTGTACAGAGCAACCAGATCAGCTGGTTTTGGATTACAGAGCCAAAAATCTACAACTTTCAACAACCTTGAATGAATAACACCCTCTGCATTATATAGCAGGAAGGTGCCTTCAGCATTAACTACCAGGTTGACCATAACTCCCGCCAGACACACGGTATCATGAAAATGGCGCTCAAACACACTACCAGATTGGCGCCCAAACATGAATGCAGCAGGTAGGGGAGGAGACAGGAAGATATCTCGAGCCCTGCGCCACTGTCCGCTGATTGACACCTTCAGTCGGGTACCAGATCGACCCACGCCATCGCCCATACCTCTGCAACCTTCGCCATTAATGGCGCACCAACCCGCGGCCTCGGGAAGAACATCATACAGACTATCGCAAGCATTTCCCGCCGAGATTCATCATCATGATATTTGAAAATGCAGGATAACAATATCCCACATGCACCCCGCGATGACCTCAATAACACTTTATATACTAGGTCATGAGCATATATCATGTCGGTGCTTTTGCTCCTGACGACATTAGTATATAACCTCATCATCATCATCCCTCAGCAGCATGATATCCTGTTGTTCGAAATATCACCCTGACGTCATCATGATATTTGAAATATAACCTGCATGATAATCGGCACAACCTGATCCATCGGAGGAACATCCTCCTGCTGAGCTTATACCAAAAGTCTGGCCGATGATCATCCTGATGACGTCATCATCATATCCTGCTGACGTCATCATCATATCTGCCTACTGCACACCTCCTCATATCCGGATGACGTCATCATCATGTTTGCAAATATCAGGAAGTCTCTTCAAGATGATCAGTGTTAGAAATATGACCCCCGCGGGACCTTGATGACGTCATCATCATATTAACATCATCATGATATTCGGAAGACAACCGGATATTTGGAAATATCCTCCTGATGTTCAAATATCAGGTTGCACTGTAGCTCCTCTATAAGATCGGGGCGATAACTGAATATGATGATGCTGCTTGAAAAGATCACCCCCAGTAGATAATGCGCGAAGCTAGCAGGCGGATATCTCCTTAATATTAGCATCATCATGATGCTCGAACAAACAAACATATATCCGGGTGATATGAAAATATCACCCCCTCCTTCGGAATATCATGATGCAGATAGGCAGAGAAAAAGATATCACCCTGAGATAAGGATGACGTCAGCATCATCAGGATGAAGAAACAACGAACAAGAAGTGATACAACATCATCAGGATGATATTGACTAAGATCATCCTGACGTTCAAAATATGATGACCCTAGTGAATATCGGGTCGCACTTAGAACTCTTCAACAACATCATCAGGATGATATTAACCAAGATCACCCGATGATAAAAACATCACCCCGGCGAAATATCATGAAGGCAGAAAATATGATGACCTCCGCACGCAGCAGGATGAAAACTGGAAATATCATGATGATGACGACGACCCTTAGGATAAAACAAGTTAGGTCGAGCAACTCAAAGAATAAGCAACATCATCATCATGCCTGCGCAAGGTGATAAATGGAAGATCACCGGAGACTTTGAAGAATCACCCTCGTAAGCAGATCAGGGCGCACTGTAGCTCGTCAGCATCATCATGATAAAAACCAATCATCACCCCATACTTCAATATGATGATGACGATGAGAAACCGGTCGACGGAGAACATGATGATGATGACCATCATCGAAACAAACATGATGACGATGACCTCCTCCTCAAGAAATATGATGCTGCAGTTGAAAAATGCTGAGGAGGTCCAACACTTAGAAAAAAAATGGGCAAGAAGATAAAGGCTTCAAATGAAGAAACCTCCTGATCATGACAAATCAACCCCAGGTCAAAATGAGTGTCAACAAAAGGGATGTGGTAAGAGGGAGAATCGGTAGTCAGAACCGTGAGCCAGATCCAAAGCATTTTTTGGATGAGACTCAAACATAATTTTATGGTAAATTTCTAGAGAAGTATCCTCAAATTAAAATTTATCAAAGATATTTTGAAATGCTAAAACCTTTCTATGTCAAGATAAATCACACACGCACTACTTGTTGTTGTAGATTACATATTGAATTTTCTAACCATTTTGATGCTTATAGGTCTATATGTTTAGATATGCATACTAACAATGATTTGCAGGGTTGTGCCATATGTGCCCCACCAACATCTTCAAGAGACTTCATATCAAGAATTTTATGTGAAAGAGAGGAAGGTCAAATATTCTATAAAAAATTATGCTTGGATGGCACATGTCATCATTGCGGTGGCTTGCAACATTTGCCAATATGTGAACATATGGAAAGAACACATGCGGATGGAAACAAACTAGTAGAGTTTGGCAAGTATAAAACAGTGGCATACAATACAAAATATGGTAAAGAAGCAAAGAGGTGTGAATTAGTTATTGAAAAGATTCCAGTGTATATGTTCGATGAAGAAGTGTTCCAACTTGAAAGGTCCTTTGAAGTGTAGATATTGATGATAACACTTTCCCTTATATGTGAAGTAGATGACTTCTCAAGGAGGCTTGAATGTATCAGAGGGACTTGAAATTGAATGGATGTCTTTGGAATGCTTGATGATGATGAGAAGTTCTTTTGGAGCGGCTACATGCTGATCTTGAAGCGATGATTGATGAAGAATCTAGTTGATACTTGAAGATAAATGGAACTTGAAGTGATAGATGGAAATCTTCGAACATGATGCAACTGGTGATGTCGTTGATGAAGAAGACTTGAAATATATCTTGTTGTGACCTCTTGGAGAAGCTACCTCTTGAAGTGGTGTTTCCTTGGCAGTGATTACTTCCATCTTAACTCTCTGGCATGAATGAATGTGAAAGGCTCCTTTGGAGCAGCTACATGATGACTCTAGGCGACTCCAAGCTCTTGCTCCTACCTTTTCCTTCAATCTTCCTACAATACAAACCAAGAAACACATCAATCCTCATGATAAACATTTTATAACACAAAGGAATCCTCTTTAAACATGGAATAATCTTACTACAAATCTAGGCGCATATATAGGTAAAAAGAAGAGCAAAGGGCGCCTAACACAAGTTGGTCCATATTTATCACTTTAAATGATTTCAAATAATTGTAATGGCTTAAAGAGGTCAATCTCCCTTAAGAGATTCATTCAAAAGGTGTATTTCAATGCAATTTCTCCCTTAGGCACCAAAATGGGTTTGTATTGATGGAGAGTGTGCCTAGATTTAAATGTCTTTATACTTGCAATTTTGCAATTCTAAATGACGAGAGATGTCTTAGAATGAATTCTATCTTTCAAGCGCTCACTCCAAAAGGTCGTCTCATGCAATTTCACCCAAGGCGCTCATTGAGGTGTCCTCAAAGGCTAAAGTGCACCTAACTCAATTGCCTTTATCTTTATCATTTTTGTGCTTTCAACAATTGAAAATGACCTAGAGTGATCCTTTCTCTCAAGGCACTCACCTATTGATATGAAATCAAGTTATTTCCCTTAGGCACAATTTTAGGCTTGTATGGGTGAAAAGTGCACCTGACATCCTTAGGTGGTTCTTTCTAATTCTCAATGATTTCAATAAATGCCAAGTGTCTAGGGAAGCTTTTGTCTTGAGATGATTAAATTTTGAGGTTCAAATCCCTTCCTCAATCAAGGTACAATCTGAGGGTTGTATAGATGAAAGTTGACTTCAACTTGGGCACTCATTTGAGTTGGGAGGAGCTAGAATTTGTGCCTAGATTGGACATAGATATTTTAGCTTATTTGATGATGGTCTCAAGTCTCTCTACCAAGGCACATTTTGATGATGTTCTTATTTAAACTCTTATGAAGACTATCTCATCCCTAAGCGCTCATCCTCATGATTTTCATGCACTTAGACTTCAAAGCGCCAAAACTAGTAGGAAAATTCACAATGAGCGCCTTTGCTTTGGAAGAATTTCTTATTAATCATTAGGCACACTTTGGAGTTGATATGTACTTCCTTTACTTCCATGTACTCAATTCATCATAATTATTGTCAAAGACTTCTCCAAGTTGATTGATAACATGCTTCTTGATGTTAAGATCCTTCATTCACTCCTTCTTCTTAGATCTAGGTGATCATGATGGTGGGAAATTACATGAAGGGCGCCTAAGGTTCAAGATAGGTTCTTTCCACTCATCTTAACTTTTAATCATTGTAGTTAATCTCAAAAGACATCATCCAAAATGAAAAACCTCCAAGACTTGTCATTGTAAGTTGATTTCCTCCAAGGCGCAAATACAAGGTTCTTTTGAAGGCAAAGGGCGCCTAGGCTTATGGGGCTCAATCTGATGTATTTATTGAAAGCTCAAGGTGAATTGATGCTTATTGAAAATGCCACTTAGTCCTTCATTTGCGTTATAGGCACCATTTCCTATTGACTTATATACTCCTCCTCCTGCTAGGGCGCCATAATGAAGTGGTTTAGACAATAGGTGCGCTTCACTTACTAGAGGCTTGTTCTCCTTCCACCTTAGGCACACTTTTATGGTGGAACAGGTGTCAATGGGCGCCTTGTCTTAAATGAATGCTCTCTCCAAGTTGGGTGCCCTTTTGAGGTTTTATGAGTTGCAAATTGTGCCTTAAACTTTCATGCTTGTTGCTCAATGTTTGAATGTTTAAGAAAGTATCCTTTAGGCGCTCATCTTAATGACTTTTTCTCAAGGTGCAATCATCCTAATGACTTGGATATTCATCCTAGTGTTTCAGGATATCAGGCTACTAGACTTAGTCATTTTCAGGATCTCAAACATAAAGAATAACATGATGATTCATTTTTTTGTATTGCATATAGTTGACATTTTATGCTACTCATAAAGAATATTAATATTTTTTGTTCAACATGATGATTCATTTTTTTTAAAATACAACTTTTATCTTTTAGTTCCAAAATGAGGTTTAGGTGATACTTGAATAACAATAGCTAGCTTATTGGATCAACAAACATCCTATGTAATACAACTGGACTTTAAATATTTGAAGTAGCCATCTACAAATATCCATTCAAACATGGATTTATAATGCAAGTATGGACGCCATCAATAAAAAAGATTTGTATTAACCAAATATCCATATAGGCATACATCAATATCTGTCGATATAAGTATAACATATGTACAAAATAGCCATATAGGCTTACAAGAATGCCATATAGGCATACAATGTCAACTATATACAATACAAAATATATGTCCACAAATGCC